>JAQJVL010000226.1:999654-1398300 GCA_035578905.1 Stictocephala bisonia
TGTTTTACGTCCAACACTAAGTAAATTTTACCTTTAGTAGATTCTTAGATATGAGACGCTGACACAACTTTGTACATATTTTAGGGCGAATATGAATGAGTATATAATGTAAGATAAGTGTGGATGACTTGTGTAGTCTGGTTACTAACTGAATTCAACTGTTCCACAGAAAAGGCTATTTATTAATAGCCCTATAGCCAGGGCTACTAAGGGACCTACAGCTTTTCGTGGAATACAAATCATGTACTATTGGTCTGATTTTCAGCTAACCATGGACACCCCAGACTTCTATAGTAGTGTCCACATTGATGGTAACCATTGAGCAGTTAGTATTAAGAGGACCAAGCATAAAAGCATAGCCTACAATCTCCACAACTCTTTATCCCTAAGTAGCTGGGTTAAAGCACAGCGCCATTAGTGCCAACAAGTAAAATTGTTTTATTATTGCTATCCAATACACCCATTTACAATGGGATTACATTTCTAGGCATTAAACATTTAATTTATTAATTACCAGATTTGAGCCTACTCTAAGAATTTGTTGACAAGGTGGTCTAGACCTTCCAGAGTTAGTGTAGGATCATTGAGTTTATCCCTTATAGCTTGGCCAGGAATCTTGGACAGGTGACCTTCACAACTAGAGACATTAACAACCCTGGCATGAGGCCTCAGCAGTGGAAACATGGCTTTACAAACAGCAACTAACCCAAAGTAGTTGGTAGCCAAACATACTTGTGCTTTCTCAACAAATTCTGCTGGAGAATTTGTCTGAAACATCAAAACACAACTAATTATTTATAAAAAGTCCATTCTATACTTTTTTCGCTCTACGGTTTAGAGCAGAGGTTCCCAAACTGTTGGGCACACCTGGTTTTATTCCAGAGTTAAACAGATGTTGAAAGTGATCAGTTGAAGAGTTCTGCCTCTTCATTTGTAACTGGGCTAAGAATTGATTATACTTTCTTAAATTTACATTTAGTTTGTAACAAAGACTATATTGGATCATCAACATCACTGTTCTAATTTATAATTATTTTTTCCAGATCATGAAAGTCAATGTCTTGATAATAAATAAATATATGAGCTTAATATTAATTAACTAAATTAAATACTTGAATAAATTGATTAATTTACTGAAACTCTAAAATTTTGCAAAAGTAACAATGCATGATATATACTTTCCAAAAATTGTTTTTAAATAAAATATAAAAACTGTTCTAAAATATTAAAGAATGAAAGCAATCTTGAAAGCAATAGTGATGGTCCCAAACAACAATAAATGTATTTGTCTTTCGTTGTCGTACTACTTTATCAGTAGACTGTAAGGTCAGTAATCGTTATTCTGACATGCCTGTATTGGGTCTGAAAAGGTAAAATATAAATAAGTTCTGTCTGATTTGTAATACTGTAACACATAATTTAAAATTTACATATAAACTGATATTTTTAATTTTTCAATCAAGCTAAAAATATTAATTTAAGAGACACTTTCAATTTAACTATCACTTTTCCTTATCAAGGGAATTAGAATCATATAGCTTTGATTGGAAAATAACATTTACCTTTTCTAGAGAGTAAAATTATCAAAATGCTTTTTCATGATAAAGTTATCCATTTTTTTTTATTTCCAAAATTAATTGAATGTATTGTCAAATATTTGGAAATTAGTTATTTCACCAAATCTTACTCACCCAACATGCCACTGCAGCATTGTTTACTAGGATATCCACGCCACCATGTTTCTCCTTTATGAACTTGGCAAATAGAGCAATGCT
Organism: Stictocephala bisonia; assembly: GCA_035578905.1. NCBI lineage: Eukaryota > Metazoa > Arthropoda > Insecta > Hemiptera > Membracidae > Stictocephala > Stictocephala bisonia. The sequence goes on from JAQJVL010000226.1 coordinate 1,001,430, forward strand.
TTCATCATCTGTTACATCTAACTGATGATACTCTGGTTTCCATCCCAGCTGTAAATATATTTAATATAATCAAATAATATACAAATTATAAATCAAATAAAAAATGTTTTATTTTTAATTTCATTGAGAAATACAACGGCTCCATGAAACTATACAAACTTAATTGGCTTTCATGATTTTTCAAAGGTGTTTTAAAAGTTCTTTTTTATTCCTTCAAGTTTGTGAATTCTTCCACTGAATTCACCATCAAGGAGGTCACCATCCTTGAAGTTTTATCTGGAAAAGTTCCTCTCTTGAGTTTTTACTCAGTTAGGAAGGCAACTAAAACAATTTTGGACCCATTTATGTGGTGAACACTGATGGTTTTCATTTTGAGAAGATCTTGGAGGCGAAAGGTTATGAGCTTGGTATTGTTACACTGACTGGGTATATGATGTTTTTTACACTTATCACCATGATCACAACTGGACTGGTGGACAATGATTCAAGATTCAAATATCTTTATTCTTTTTCATTGAGTACAGAGTAGTGTCACAATAAACAATAGATATATAAATAAAAACAAATACAACATAAATAAACAATTATTTGAATTTATAGGTGTTTCTCCAGGTAAAGAATCCTTCCGTCATGTAGTCTGTTTGCTGTAGAAGCCAGGTTTGATCTCGAATTGTCTGTCATCTTTTAGTCTCTTCATGTTGTCCGTGAGGAGGTAGAATAATTTGCTTCCCATGAAGGTGGGTTTTTTATTTCAAAAAAAGTTAAATGATGAACGGGGAGAGCAGTCATTAGCATGTCTTGTCTGGTATGAGTGGGTTTCCCCAAGATGATCAGGCTTACGTAGTATTGTGAAGCATATTTTTTCTACTATGTATAGAGATACAACAGTAAGTATGTTTTGTTCTTTGAATGCCTGGCGACAGGAGTCTTGTGGTTTCAATCCAGCCAGTTTTCTTGTAGCTTTTTTTTGAAGTACTAGCACTCTCTATTGGTTCTGCTCAGGACAGTTTCCCCATACAATTAATTTATAGCGAAGATGAGATTCGAAGATGGAAAAATAAGTTCTTTGTAGAAAAAAAATTAGTTCTTGTAGTGTTCAAGTCATGTGCTGTTTATTCGCATTAGTGCATACAAGCTGTAGTTGAGTTTGCTGCAAAGGCTATCGATGTGGGAAATCCAGGATATTATCCAGTGGGAAATCCAGTGTACATACAGTGGGAAATCCAGGTACCCACTGTATGTGTATTGGTGGGCAGGTGGGTCAATAGCAATGTATGTGTATGGGTACCACTGTATGTGTATGGGTGGGCAGGTGGGTCAATACTACTGTATGTGTCTATGGTGATTCCAAAGTATTTAGCTTCAGTGTCTAATGATATGTCGGGTAGTCATTTGCCCTTCTTCTAACCAAATCAGCTGTTGGGTTTTGTTCTCATTTAAAATTAGGTAATTTTGCTGACAACATTCTTTGGCCATGTTTAGAGCTACATATGAGTCAACTTCAGTTATATATGGGTCTTTGTTGGCGATAAGCAGGGATGTATCGTCAGCATAAAGTGCAGTCTGGGCAAAGTCTTGAAGATATCTTGGAAGATCATTAGTCATGAGGATGAAAAGAATTGGTCCAAGGACTGATCCTTGGGGGACGCCTCTTGTCAAAATGAGTGGAGATGATTTAACTGTAGATATTAGATTGTTGCTTTTTATAGTGACTTCAACCTGTTGTTTACGGCTTGTAAGGTAGCCATTGCCTAGAGGTGCCTCGAATTCCCATACTTTCTGTCTTTTCAACAAGGATTTCGTGGCTAAGGCAATCGAAAGCCTTGCTAAAATTTAACAACAGAGCATGGTACAGTTGATGGTTTTCATCTTGAGACAGAACAAAGAACAAGCTTAGCTACGCAGCAATCCTCCACAGTCCAAAGCTACTGGGCTGTTTGACTGTATGCGCATCTCAACCACATGATTACGCATAGACAATATCATTCAGGTTACAAGATAAGTTGTGTGTTCCACCGCTGCTCTTATCACTCAGGCACCATAAATGGCCCCTTCTGAGGGTTGACTAAACAGGTTGTCTAAACTCATCCTATTGAGGGTGGGTGGTCAATACCCCTGTACGTGTATGGGAGGGTGGATGGGTCAATAGCATTGTACGTGTATGGGAGGGTGGATGGGTCAATACCACTGTACGTGTATGGGAGGGTGGGTGGGTCAATACCACTGTACGTGTATGGGTGAGTGGGTGGATCAATACCACTGTACGTGTATGGGAGGGTGGGTGGGTCAATACCACTGTACGTGTATGGGTGAGTGGGTGGATCAATACCACTGTACGTGTATGGGGTGCCAGGCTGGCCAATGTCTGGCATAAACATATGTATATAATCTTACTCTTACTGATAAACAAACAGATCCAACCTTACAGGCAATCCAGTGAACTTTCCCACACGCATTCTTAACGAGGTCAGACAGTATATTCCAGCAGGGGCGGACAAAAGAATGGTACAGTAACTTCAGCACCATTGGATAACATATGTCGCTAGATGACGAGCAAGAAGATCTAGAAATCTAGTTGTATTATAAGAAATGGTATCCTTATAATACAACTCTTATAAGGATACCATTGACATAAGCATTTGGAGTCAAATTTTTATTCAATATAACACTAAGGTCACGGACAGAGTTAAAGCTCGATATGTGAAATTAATTCAATTAATTGGACATCTTCATTAAAGAACACCATCAACCCAGTTTTAAAATAACTGCCATCAAGCAGTTAAGCAGCATCAAAAAGAAATGATGTGAACTTTACATGGTTTTATTTTCAGAAAATGTTATTCCAAAGAATAGTTTAGATTTCCGATAAAGAATAATACAAAGCATTAATAAATTATCACAATTAATTACATTTTACTTCATAAACTGTCGAAACAAACAAAGGTTTTTGAACATACGTTATTTATTTCTTCTCTTACTTAGTCCAGCTAACCTTGGAAATATCAAAATGTTCAGTTAAACTTTCCAAGTGTCTATTAAATGCTTCCACCCTTTGTTTGTGTGATAGGGAAGCTTTCTGAAGGATTTGTTCTTTTTGTACTTTTTCTTGCATCTTTTGGAATGTGAGTTCAGCTTTAGTTAACATAGCCGTGTGTTTTTCTTTTTTCTCTACAGGAATATTACTTAAAACCTGCTCGATATTTCTTTTCTTGCTACTATTTATCTTCCTTTTCTTTTTCTTATTAGAATCAGATTTAAATTTCAATGGTTCTTTTACAATATCATCATATTCTGACATGACTAAACTGTTTTAAAACAACTAACCACTTAATCAATTGATATTATGTACCTAGCTCGTATACAAAACAGAAGGTTTACGTAACACAAATGAAAACTTTTTATAAATAACCTATAAACAAAATTAATAACAATGCAGACAGAAAATAGTTTCAGCATCTGTTTTTCCCCTGAGTTTTACTACAGGAAAAACATACAAACAATAATGTTTTGATTTTATTAAATGAAATGTTAGATTTCAATAAGAATTATAAGGACTTTGGCTTTACTTAGCCTATTTTAATGTTTTCTTTTCATTTGTTTTTATATAACAGCTGATGATTAGCCTATACAAATAAAATAACTCCGCAAGATTACATTTTGAAAGCCACTGGGGTTGAACCTTAGAGTCAGGTGTGAATCAAACCATACTAGAAACACAGATAACTAACTCTACAGATAGTTCACAATATATGGGAAGATCGAACACTCTGTTCAATGAGTGTATAGGCAACATGCACTACACAATTGTGATTATCGAATGCAACGTTGCCGTATTGAACTGCCTCCTTCAGTGCAGACTGGGTGAAATGAACGAGACATGCGTGTATTGACTAAGTTCAATCTGGCAACACCGCCCAGTTCACAACCGCTCAACGTCTTTTAAAGCAGACAGTTAACACACTACGAAAAATTTGTTAACACTCTTTAGCATGAAGATGAGCTATCTGGGTAGAGTTAGTTATCTGTGCTAGAAACTTTCCCAAAAGTAGAATTTACAACTTCCCAAAATTTCATGGTGATCGGACAGGCTTACGTTAATTTTTATTTATAAAAAAAATAACAAACCTTGGACAGATTTTCCACAGAAGCATTACCATCCTGTATATTCCTGGATGTAAGATACACAACTCCAGAAAACTTCTTACATAAATTCTTTACAATTTCATACCCAATACCTCTGCTGCTGCCTGTTACCTAATAAAATACCAACGTTGTTAACATTTCATCACAACTGGCTTTAATTTAATTAAACCACTCAAACTGTACTGTACATTCCAAAACACAAAATTTTTCGTTTAATACAACAAACTTTTTTAGTTTAATAAAATAAACTTATACAAATAAATAAATATCACAAATGTTTTAAATGTTTGTTGATAGATATAACAGGGGTTTAGAAATTGTAATCAAAATTTATTGAAAAAAACAAATCTTTTGTTTATATTTATGATACTGTTTCTAGTTTACATATATGCGTATAATACTATGTCTAAATGTTATTTACTCATAATATTTTTATTTATGTATCACTATCATGAGAATCAAATCTGTAACATTTTGTTAACTTGTAAATGTACTTTTGTAAAACACATGATTGTCAAACTTATCAAGAGATATGAATTGATAATGAGTGTGATGAAAGTAAATAAACGTGTGTAGTCTTTGTTTTAGTTACTAACCTTACCAATGTCAACTGATTCTATGATGGGGCTACTTATTAACCGAAGACCTTGTGCAACTAAAGAGATGCACTGATATTGCACATCAACCCTTAATTACCAAAAGGGTTCCCCAACCTCCTTGGCGCTATTGCACACTTGACCCAAGCAGGTACCTGAATCCTCAGTGTCGACCGTATGAGATGTCAAATTATGTTTGTTTATTTATTTTTTTTTTATCATATGTAAGAACATCTGCCACTTACCTTGTTTCTTTCCATTTAAACCAGCTGCTACCCATCACTAATAATCTCATCACACTCATTGATCATATGTTTTATCACATTAATTTAATTTAATTCAGTTCCCAATAATTTGCATACTCTATGTTTAATCATTTTATTAATAAATATTTTCCTTTCTTAGATTTGGCACAATTTAATTTAAGAATTGGAAGTTGTTTTTTTTTTTTTTTTTTTTTTTTTTTAACCTATTCCATTTTTCTAAAATATTTCAACATTAATTTAATTTTCTCATAATTTTAATATTTGATTTATTATAATACCAACCCCCACATCCCCTGGTGAAGTGAAGTGATCATCAAGCAACCAGTGACACATTGTTGTAATTGTGGACTGAGAAAGGAACTAGTAGCAGTGAGAGTCCATTATTAGCCTTGAAGGAGAGAAGATTCAGCCAGAATACAGTGACTTTATTTAGTGACATTTCCAATAAAAGTGTTTTTGTAAATCATTACAAAACTTTTATTTATTAAATTTGGCCACAAACATATTTAAATTTCCCAAAACATCAAGAATTCTAAGTTTGTGGTGAAGACAACTTTAAACTTAAATTTGGTGAGACCAGACCATAGACTAATTGCTGTGAAGATATTTTCCATTGAAAATTGAACTTTAAATTTGAACTTTCTCCCTATCTTTTCCCTTATTTGATATTTTTTTTTTATACTGTTTTTTTAAATTATTCTCTTTTTCAAATTTTTAATTGGACAATTAAACATGATTAATATTAAATCTCATAAGAACATTGATGGCCAGCTCGACACCCCTTCCCTGAGGTATCTCTATGTTGTACTACCGAGTATGTTTTCAGCCGGAGCATAAACCAGAAGAAACCAAATTGTAAAGCAAGAAAGAAGATAAAAGCAAATTAAATAAAGACATTTTATTAACATAGTATTTCACTGTACAACTGGTTATCTTATTGTATCAATACACTTCATTATTCCTTGTTGTACCCTGTGTGTGTGTTTTTCATTTATTTATTTAGTTTAAGCAGCAAATAACAACAGTAAATATTTATCCAATACTATCATCATCTTCATATATATTTTTTTTTAATTGTTACGTAATAGCTCTGGAATTTGTCACTTATTCCTTATTCCACATAGATTCAATTTTAGAACATCAACGTCTTACTCCAACTTTAAACTCTTCCTTGGTTTGTTGCGGGATGACGAATAGAGGCTGTGTTCTGATTTGGCCATATGTATTTTAAACCCCCGCTGCTTACACTACAATAACGAGCATGAGTATGAGCTTGCATAATACTTTCTGTTGAAAACAGAACAAATATTCGTCTGCATACTCTTAGATATAATAATTAAGTACAATGTTTCGGATTAATAGATAAAATATTTTAGCTAGTCTTTTAAAATTATTGTTGTGTATAGTTTATTTATTTATGATGACATTTTGTCATAGCTCAACAATACAAATTATTGAGTGAAATGTAGTACTGTGATTTTATATCAGTATTAAATTATTTTGTTTTCAAACAAAAAATTATAGTTTGCTTTGGTTGATATTTTTTATAGGGATAGGAAACAAATTGTGATGACTACAGTTATTCTATATATTTTGTATCTTAGGTGTTTCTTGGAATGTGGTAATAAGTGTATAGGCCTTCTAATACAAAGAAATTAAAATGTATTTTTTGAAAAATTAATAACGCTCCAGTACTTTAGCTTACTAGTCGTCCCGAAAACTTGCCTCATAGATTAGTTTTAGAAGTTTATTCTGTCTCACACAATTTGATCTATGTTTCATTAATAAAGCTGTTTAATAATATAGTATATCTTATTTAAAAATATGGCTGAACTTCTTACGAATAATTAATTTATAGGTATTGAATATAACACATTTCTTGTACCTAACAATCAAAGTAATGTGTATTTTTTCTGTAGAATGATTATAAAACATATTATAATCATAAACTAACTTATAACTAGTATAAATATATTTATAGTATAATATAGTTCTTATTTAATCGTGTAACATATGCAATAGTATTGCATTATTCAGCAATGTGTGGGCCTGATAATGGTGAAGCACTGTAAGCATGATACATTTTTTATAGATGTCACTTAATTTGATTAAATTATGTTTTTTTCTTTAAATTGATTTTTAAAACAGATAGAAAATAAGGTGATATAAATAAGGTCTCTAGGAAATTAATTAATTGTTGTCACTTAATACGCATTTTGTAGTACACTAAAATTATTCCACTGTCACGTAGGAAAGCAAATTGCTATATGGAACCTTCCTATAAATAATTGAAGTCTACAATTACAACAATAATGCGGTCTAACAAGAAGATCTTACTACATTCAAATAGTTATATATTTTTAAAATGCCTAAAATCCATGCAAGCAGACACATATGTGTGGCTAAATACTAACGAAGTTCCCGAAATCCGAACTAGAACTTGTAAGAAAAGGGTCTTAAAAGAAGATTGAGCAGCTAAACAAATAAATCAGTCGTATGGCGATGTAAATGTCAATAAATTTGTAGTTTACAAGAACTTCCTGAGTTCAGCACCAATAAATACCTGTTGACAAATCAGTTGTTATTCATTTTCACCTTTCCTTAACCACCCCTAAAAGTTTTCGGAGGAGTAGGTGTGATATAGCGGTGAGTCCGAGATGCGGCCTTTCAACCAAGTGCGCAATATTGGTGACTATTTGAATTTTAGTGTGCAATTTCGGTGCACCTAACTAAAGAACCTATAGCTTATCGTAGTATCCAAACCATATAGTATAGGTTGATTTTAAGTTAATTGTTAAGCCTGATACCTAGTTCTTCCCCTGGATAACATCCACATGACATCGTAAAGATACGGGTGAATATTGATTTTGAATGAGTGTATAAAGATAAAATACAGAACTTGCTACATATTAACAATTAATTAGCTTCCAAGTAGCTGGATTATAGCCCTAAGCCTCTTTGCCGACTATATAGTATTATTGTCTTTATGTACTTATAGATTAAGATTATTAAAAAAACCATTTCAAATAGTATAATTTTTTTTTCAAAAATTTTAGTAATTCATTGTTCGATCAAATATTAATTATTAAATATAGTTAATGGATGGTTAGTTTATAAATGTTAATCTAATAATGATTATACAGTACTTACAATGGCAACCTTGGTCTCAGACATTTAAACTGTTAACAGTGCACAGGCATAGAAAGAATAAAGGTTTCACAACTAAAATTAACAAGCCAAATATCTGATGGCATCATTGCAGATAAGATTATTTACAGCTGACACTAAATAAACTGTCTTCAGTTGTTTCTAATTATTAATGAGTGTAAATATAAACCTCACAACCACTACATACTGCCTCATAATAAAGTCCAAGTAAAGAATTAACAAGCCAAATATCTGATGGCATCATTGCAGATAAGATTATTTACAGCTGACACTAAATAAACTGTCTTCAGTTGTTTCTAATTATTAATGAGTGTAAATATAAACCTCACAACCACTACATACTGCCTCATAATAAAGTCCAAGTAAAGAATTAACAAGCCAAATATCTGATGGCATCATTGCAGATAAGATTATTTACAGCTGACACTAAATAAACTGTCTTCAGTTGTTTCTAATTATTAATGAGTGTAAATATAAACCTCACAACCACTACATACTGCCTCATAATAAAGTCCAAGTAAAGAATTAACAAGCCAAATATCTGATGGCATCATTGCAGATAAGATTATTTACAGCTGACACTAAATAAACTGTCTTCAGTTGTTTCTAATTATTAATGAGTGTAAATATAAACCTCACAACCACTACATACTGCCTCATAATAAAGTCCAAGTAAAGAATTAACAAGCCAAATATCTGATGGCATCATTGCAGATAAGATTATTTACAGCTGACGCTAAATAAACTGTCTTCAGTTGTTTCTAATTATTAATGAGTGTAAATATAAACCTCACAACCACTACATACTGCCTCATAATAAAGTCCAAGTAAAGAATTAACAAGCCAAATATCTGATGGCATCATTGCAGATAAGATTATTTACAGCTGACGCTAAATAAACTGTCTTCAGTTGTTTCTAATTATTAATGAGTGTAAATATAAACCTCACAACCACTACATACTGCCTCATAATAAAGTCCAAGTAAAGAATTCAAAATATCGAAATACGTTTTGATAAAATAGGCTTAGCAAACTTGGTTTTTAAAAGGAATAAAATAGCTTTCAATATATAATTCCAGGGAAATACATAGTGCAATTTAACACTCTCATTTTATTGCAATTTTCAACTGACATAAGTAGTCAATTTTATTGCCCGTTAAAGGAATTGATTTTTATAATTTATTATTAGCTGGTAGAATAGTTACTTTAGAGCTAATCTTCTTCAAGTAAAGATGCCCATTTGATTTCAATGCAAAGAAGTTTTAAAGAGTCAGCAGGTTTAAACAACTATTTGCTAAATTAATTAATAAACATCGTCTCAAAGTTAGTTTCCACTTCCACTCCCTCTCCCTGTGTGTGTGTGTGTGTGTGTGTGTGTGTGTGTAGCAAAGGTACCGTAGCATATGTTCTTCAGCACTTCACAAATATTGTGGCCATTATTCAACAACTATACCTTGGCAATAAGCCCTTAAATAGAGCTAACTACTGTTTATTTACATTACCATACTTTACCTGAGAAACAGGTGCATTGAAATTTATTGAATTTCACTAGGGGAAACTCCTGCACGCTTCACGTACTAACCCCATCACTTGCTATGCTCGTGAAGTAAGCTCGGCCTACGGCCTCGCCTGGAAACTCTGCTTTTAGCTCCTTTGAAATACTCGGCCTGTGGCCTCGTAGGAGAGCTCAGCCTACGGCCTCGCCAAAATGCTCTGCTATGGGCCCCTTTGTGGAACTCAGCCTACGGCCTCGCGTCGGAAAGTTCGGCCTTCAGCCTCACAGCAACAGTCCCATTTGTGGATCTCGGAATGTCGCCTCGTGAGGAAGATCAGCCTACTGCCTCGCCAAGATTGTTGACCCGTATGACCATGAATTTTGGTTTACGGGCCAGTGGAGCCCCTAAACATAGTATTTTTTAAAATCTGATGGTAAATTAGTATCTAAGAGAAGAATGGCTTTAATTTGATGCCCCACTTGGGTATTTTATTTTAGTATTGCCCTTTTTCTGGTTTTTGGAGATTTTGTTTGGGGGCATAAACCCCTTATTATTTGCCCTTTTCAAAATCTAATGATGTATTTTGATTCAGGGGGAAATAGCTTTAAAGTTATACCCCCACTGAGTAGATAAGATCAGTTCATAACAAATTCAGTTTTTAGGCCCACAATTTTTAAATGTTTAAGCTGAAATTCATGTATATAAGGTGCACGTTTGTTACACATGTAGAACTGTGAAGGTTTGACAATTTTATTAAAGCTTTTTCTCAAGTTAGGTTATAAAAACGACATTTTCCCATAAGAAAATCACTGTGGTAGTTTTGAGGAAAAAAAGGCTGCCATCTTGTTTACGAGTAAAAAAAATTAACTTTTGTAAATTTTCCTGGAGGTGTCAGACTGAGAGCTCCAACTCAAGTACATTTCATGGGGGTAGGACGCCGGGATGAGCCTCAGCACTTAGTGTCAGTCAGTCAGTGAATCACTCCATCGAGCTGTATAGTATATATAGACTAGGAGACACGCTACGCCTACCAACCCTGTCCCTCACTACGCTCGTGATGGAAGCTCAGCCTGCAACTTCGCCTGGGAACTATACCTTTAGCCATTTCTGAAACTACGACCTCGCCAAGGCCCCTTTTGGGAACTCAGCCTACAGCCTTGCGGATAAAGTTCAACCTGCAGCCTCATCAAAACACTCTGTTACAGTTCCATTAGTGGATCTCTGCATGACGCTTCGTGAGGAAGATCGGCTTACGGCCTCTCCAAGATTTTTAAGCAGTACGACTTAATTTTGGAGCAGTGGAGCCCATTCTCTAAACTCTGATGGTATATTACTAATTAATAGAATACCTTTAATTTGATACCCCACTTGATTGCGTTAGTTTAACATAACCCAGTTTTGGGTTTTTGTGCATATGTTTGTTTGGGGGGGGGGGGGAGTCCTTAAATGTTGTAGTAATAGTATAATGTGATTTAAGAAATAAACACCTATAGTTTGATACCCAACTTCAGTGTTTTATTTAGCACTAATATTTTTTTGGTTTTCGGAGATTTTTTTTTTTTTTTTTTGCCAAGAATAAAATGGTCTTAAAATTACTATTTCTACCTAAAACAATCAATAAAATACAGGGTGTTCTAAAAGAAAATCCAAAGTTGATCGCTATATTGAAAAATGGCGGCCGTTTTTTTTTTTTACTTTTAAATACTTATTTTTAATCGTTTTAAAAAACAAGGTAAGGTTCCCCATTTAAAGTTTGTTGTCTGACTTACGGTTTCCAGAGTCACAATGGTGGCCCATTTAAAAAAAACACCCTGTATATGTAATAAGTATTACAACAAGACCAAATAATTTATTTTACGACCTCTAGAAGCCAAGAAAACAATGTTTTATATAATTGATAAGAACTTTTATTGTTGAAAAAATAAAATTCTAAAACTTATGGAAATATTCTTATCAACCACGTATCAAAATATAAATGCTCTACATGAACAGGTTTTTTAGTAATAACGGTGTAAATTTGATGTACAGTGAAAACTAGTTAAAATTCCAATACTTTTTTCCAACTAAGATAAAAAGAATCGTTAGAAATTATAATAAAATTTTGTTTCATATGTCATAACGCACAAGGAAAAAAATGACATGATTGGAGTTTTCATAGGCCTCTTAGTTTCTTAGAAAACAACCTTCAAACTCGGGTGCACATAATTTCTGTGCCGACAGTAAGTAATTCCATAAAATATACTGAAAGTACAATATTACACCATAAATTAAATAAATATGTTGTTTATTGTTTAACTATATCACTATATCAAACCCTTATATTTTCATGATCCCCAACAAATTATCTACAATTAATACTAGTTTTCAAAGTTTTAAACCTTAAAATTTAAATTTTGTGTGTATATAAAAAAAATGTTTTTGAATTATTTCAAATGTTTTGAAAACTATTTTGAAACTAAGATTTTTTTTAAAATAATTATTCAGTTTTATACCTTGTTTTGATAATATATTCTTGTACAGAATTTAATTTTCTACATGGAAAACCTTCATTCATTTCGGTACCTCGTTTAGTTTTTTTTTTTTTTTTTTTTTTTTTAATTATTTTGTAAAATTCTACAAAATGTGTAGTATTTTACAATGTATAATAATGTCAAAAACTGGGTTTTGAATATTTTTTTAATGGGCATTTGTGTATTATAATATTTGTTATGCCTATATTTTCTCTAATTTATATGAAAAAGTAATTTTACAATTAAAATTCCAAAACTGAATGTATTTATACAGAATAAATCAATTTTATGTAAACAAATAGAACGTCTTAAATAACTAACCCTAGTCTAAATAGATAACCTTATTATGTTTGTACAGGGTGTCCGATAAACTTCCTTAAACAAATTCCCTGACTTTTCCCTGATTTGATAAAAAAATGTCTTGACCCTGAATCAACATAATTACATAACTTGTGTTTAGTTTAATCAATAATATTATATGCAGTCATGTTTCCAAATGTTACTTAGCTACACATCATATCATTTTTTGTTGATGTTATATTTTTAGCTAACAATCTGAATCCATTTTCATAAACTATTGAAAAATTTTGTTTCCAATAAAAATAAAACATTTCCAAAAAAGGGTGACAATTTCTTCAGATTGTAAGCCGAAATATTACATTTAAATAAAACTATGTGTAGCTAATCAATAAAGATCAGTACTGAACACTGTCACAAAAAATACATACCATTAAGAATTAGTTTCTAAATGTCAATCACTTATAATACAGTTTTATTAATAGTAATAATTAAATTCAAAACTAGTACAGTTATTCTTTTCAGACTACTTTATAAATTATAAGATAGAATTAAAATAGTAAAATTAGCCTTGAGTAAATAGAAATATACAAATTATTCTATTGTCACATTATTGGCAACCATCACAATTTTCAGTGACTTGAAAAAAGTAAATATTACAATTTCACGAAAACGAAACCAGCATAAATTCTAGGCCTATGACATATAACGTCCTAGGCCTATGACATTCACGTACTGATCAGACAATTGTTAAACTTTATCTTCATTCAGATTATTAGGTGGTATGTAAAAGTTTGGTATAAAATGTATTCTTTGTAAAGCACGCAAGTATAGCCTATAGTGATCAACAAAAATGTCAACAAACAGATGTTCTTTTTAGGATTTTCCATGTTTTATTTCAAATTCCCTGATTTTTTCCAGGTTATTTCAAATTCCTCATTTCACTAAACCTGTTGTAATCATTTATAAGTTACAGCTGTTAATAATACACAACATTAGTTTTTTTTTTAACTAAAACATCATAGCAATTAACCCCACATAAACAAAAAAACATTGCTTGCCAACTGCCAACGTAGTACGATCAAGGTCACGGTTACGCAACGATACTGAAATGTCAAAGTAGTGTTTTTGTTGACATATTCAATGTATATTATAAATTCAAATTAATAAGTTCTGATCATTAAATAATAATATTTAAAGACCTAAGAAACTAAATATATCATATTGTTGAACAAATAATATTATTAACCCTTTGAACGCCAAGACAATTTGAGGAACGCTATCCGCTCGCCGCCAGCGCCTAAGCCGGCCGCCATATCGAGAACCGCCAAGGCCAATTGTAGACATTTTACATGATTTTACATTATTAGTCGTAGTTTCCATATTTTTTATCCGAATTGAATAATTTTTTTATTGTTTTTATTCTAGTATTACGGCTGTAAATATAATGTAAAATAAAGTGTCTTATGGCCAGTAATTATATTTTTACAATCGTTTTATAGTGCTATTTAGTACTTGTTTTTTATAAAATATATTTTTTACACTCAAAAATCGGAATGAGAGAAACACAATTTACACGTCGGAAACAAGGGCATTTTATAGACAATATGGTTCTAATTGCTGGTACAAAAAATTAGAACTTTTTACCAAGAAATAAACAAATAATATTAAAAAGTAATAAACTAAGCAAATGTGTTAAAACTTACATTTTTAATATGTCTTCAGTTTCCTTCACATTTCCATAAGTATATGTTTTCCTTCTAACTCAATTTATTTTACACACAAAATGAAGAAAAAAAGCAACTTGTGTCCAGATAATAATAGTAATAAATATAACACGTATATACAAATATTTACAAAACATGTTTTTTTATTTTCTTTAGCAAATATGTTTGGGGAGGCATAACGGGTGTACACCTTTATTGCAACGTTTGCAAATGTACCTAGTTTTCTTCCTTTTACCTCCTGAGCTTGTACTTATTTTGCTGCATACTGAACAGTTACGTTCTTTCTTTTCTGGTAAAATATCGAAATTTTTTTTACGCCATTTTGCATACGCCAGCCGGGCGGCACACATCTATTTCAACCACTCAAATCAATCAGCTGTTTCAAGGTCAGCAGTGCCGTAAACCATAAACCTTGTTGTGTATAGTTTAGTTTGATGTATTATTAGTCCAAAACATGTATTATACAAAATAATTACCAATAAATAGCTTGGTAAATAATTTATTACGAGACGTCCGACCAATCGGACGTTGGCGCTTTTAGACTGAAATTCGAGCGTCCGATCAATCGGACGTTGGCGGTTTTCGGCTGTACCTTAGACGTCCGATCAATCGGACATTGGCGGTCAAAGGGTTAAGTGTCAAATTATGGTTTGTTTATATGGATTGTCAGCATCACGGGTAAACTCGTGATTCTGGTTTTGGGTTTCAGCGGACTGTCACAAGTTATCTCGTGATGAGTCATCAATCAATTAAAAGAAATATAAATTTTGTTAAAATACCACATGTATTTGTAGCCATTATAATGTTAAGTTAAGTATGTGATTAATTTTACCTGATTAATATGAGCCAAAGCTGAAACCAACGGCATGAAAGACTTATAAATAGGAGTGATTATTATTAAGTTTGTATTCTGTTTTTTTTTTCTGTGAACATAAAGTTGCACAGTGTTTAACCCAGCTACTTGGCAACAAAAATTTGTGGAGATTGTAGGCGATAGGTTCTATTCTTGGTCCTCGTAATACTGACATGGCATCCGCTCAAAACTTGGTGTGGATACTACTTGAGAAGTCTGGGATGTCCATGTTGTGTAGGGGAGAGAATTGACTCCATCAGCTAAAAACAGACTAATACTACCTAGTTCGCATTCCACATTAAGGTATAGGCCTCTTAGTTGCCCTGGCTATTAATAAATGGCCCTTACTCAATAAGTAACCAGACTACACAGATCATTCACACTCGCCCGACATTTATATAATCATTCTTATTAACCTTAAAATACGCACAAAGTTGTGTCTGTGTATCTCATATCTAAATTAGCCATACGTCTCTTTAAAAGGTACATGAAACATATCTATAAGAACCACTGTATTATGTTATTTGTTTTCCTGTCACAGTTTCAGCTAAGATCAATTTAATAGACTTTAAGGATACAAAAATAAAATATTTTCTTAAAAAATGGACTTTATTTTCCTGAGAAAACAAATGCAGTTGATTCCTAATCTATAACACATGAGTCAGTCTATGCAGGTTTTGTGAAATAATGTATGCATTATTATGTATGAAGGCCCCAAATTAAGAAATTTTCTGGTTGAAAAAACAAAATGTAGTCATATGAATTAATTTTCAGCAATAAAGTAACCAAATAAAATAAATATATATATATATATATATATATATATATATATATATATATATATATATATATATAAATAACGCTTCACCCATAGCCCCACAAAAATATAATGATGACATACATCAAAGTGTACAGATAGTACATTAGTCAGTAGTACAGGTAGTACATACAGTCATGACACTTCCATTGCTCTGCAGCGCTCCAAAATTAAAAACTGAATCTTCAATTTTGAGTAGAAAAATTGTGAAGGTTCCTTGCCAGAATACAGTAGTACAGGTAGTACATACAGTCACAACACTTCCATTGCTCTGCAGCGCTCCAAAATTAAAAACTGAATCTTCAATTATGAGTAGAAAAATTGTGAAGGTTCCTTGCCAGAATAGTTTCTTAAGCTGAGGCCCTTAAATTATTAACTATTCTTAGGGTTTAACTGATTACAACTAGAATTATATTTTATACATCGAGATACTCCTGAGATAATGGCTCCTTGTATTTCACAAATGTATTTTATCTTGATACAAAATAAAATAACTTTAAAAACACAATCATAGTAACACTATAAATAATTCAACAAAAACAAAGAAAAACACATGTTTTGTGGTGTATATATAAAATTGGCTCGTTCACTGAGATGTCCCTGAAGAGCAGGCGTCGTACTGAGACTTGTTCTTCAGCAAGTAAGCTGCTAGATAACTTATGGGGTCATCTGGCCTGAAACAAAACAATCAAAACTTAGTAGTCAATAACTCTTTTCAAAAGCTCACATTACAAAAATAGTGGTATAAAAAGTTTTATATTTCCTGGTCAAAGAATTCTGTTGTTATTAGACAAAAAATTCATTTTCTCAGTTAATTGTCGTTTGATCTTAAAAATTTTTAAACCATTATTTGTAGAAATAAATTCATCATTTTTTTGTAACTTACAGGTTTTTAGTAAAATTTAAGGTTAATAACACATTTAGCTTTAAAAATTTTAAATGGTCGCCAATTTGAAAAGGATTATTGTACAAAAATTAAATTTAAATTGTATATGAATGCTTTAAAGATCAACATTCATACTAATTTCCATGATTTTATTTCAAATAACTTCAGAGATATTAATCTTTTTGTAAAAATCACTTAGACGGATAACCTTAAGAGGTAGGGTATTTGTACACATTTTTTTTTTTTTTTTTTTTTTTTGTTTTAACCCAAGGAATGACCTCCATAAGTTAGGCTGGATAAATATACTTACTTGCATTTACTATTAATAACTTGTAACACGGAAAATCCTTCTTAGGGATGAAAAGGGATTTTATTTAACAGAATATTCAACATCCAAGTTACAACAAATAAGTACACAGCACTAAACAAACTTAATGCAATAAAAATACAAATCAGTATATAAATATTATGATTGATTTGGGTTAAGGTTAGGTAGAGGACTTTACAGTACTTACTTCCCCCCTTAATAAAGGCATTTTTTTTCCATCGATTTGAATAAAGTACATTCACCAATATAGACCAAAGGGATTCACAAATCACTAGACAGAAGCTAATTTAAACAACTATATAAGCTAAAACAAAATATTCTGATCAAGGTTTTTTTTTTTCATTTTAACATTTTTGTGATGGGCCAACAATAATAATTATTGACCTTTTAACTATAGCAAAAGCAGAATTTTTACCTGAATTATGTCATATTCTCATGATGCACCAACCTGAACAATATATTGTATCCTTTATTTATTATTTCTAAAGATACCATGTATTACCTTTCTTTGGTGAGGGAGGAAAGTCCTTGTAGCAGAATGGGAACAACTGTTTGGTCGAGGTATTGCCGTGTGGGAAGGGACTTCAGGTCAACTCGAGGCTTCTTCGCCATTCCTCCATCTGGTCCTTCTCGTTCCCTTTCAGCAGAAATCACCTTCTATATCATAAAATATACTTGTTTTCAATTTATTATTTTATAATAAATCAACAATTTTATAATAAAAAACAATGCAACAACAAACTTATCCCAAATTTTCCCAGTTCATACATTTGAGGAAAAGTTATGCTAGTGTCTGTTTTGTATTACTTTATGTGGATTTTCTTCTTCCCAATTGTGGTTATTATGGAAATTAATTACTCCGTTCCGACAGAATCCAGCTTCGTCTGTGAATAACACATTCACATTTGCTACGAAATTTAACACAGAAAGCGCATCCTTTAGAAAATCATCCGGAAGCAGAACTTGGGACATGCTGGATGTGATAAGTGTAAAGTTGTTGATTTCTCAAAATCCTCAGAATCCTCCAATCTCACATGTGATCAATACCCAGCATAACACTAATTTCTCTTGTACTAACTTTAGGATCTTCATTTATCACTTCTAAAACTTGCTCATCTACATCTAGTATTCTTGAGGTTGAGGCCTCCCAGTCATGTAGCACTGCAATCAAGGATCTAGTTTGTCTAAGGCGATTACAGATTCGAACAAACATTTTTCTAAACATTACTGTTTTTAAGTTATTTAGCTTTGAAAAATAAAAGCTGTCACCATTTTGAAACAGCACAAGGAAAAAACTTGAAATTAATTGTACACCACAATAGCACTTTGTAAATAAATAGTTATATCATGTTTCAAATCAATATGTTAAAACATTGTAAAGATATACTTAATTCTGCAAAACTCACAAAATGGTTGACTGACACTACTAAACGGAGAGGAATTTCAATAAATGTTTACAATTTTTGCTTATATCTGTGTGTAAAATCATAAGATATATAGCAAGTGCACCTTTTTTCTTACATTCTGTATATGTTTAATGACATACATAATGACAAAAGTCTGTTAGTGCACCTATGTGGTCCAAAATCTGCACTCTCAAAACTTCAAGCCAATAAAAAGTAGCAGAATAAATATTTTTAACTAACTTATTTTTGTTTAACAGCTGCTTTTCATTACAGTCAGGTGGGGTCACTTTGGGTCAGGGGTGATTTAGGGTGTTTTTAGGAAAAATTGCATAGACAATTCCTATTCAGTAACAGTTGATGCTAAGAATATAAAAATCACACAAAAAAATGGTAGAATCCGTAGTTTTAGGAATAACTATGATTAATCATTAATATGTCACTAAAAAATATATACATTTTGAAGTTTATACCCAACATTGCAGACCTGATAAATTAAGAAATTCACAAGTAGAATAGGCAAAGTATTTTATTTACAGATATATGATCATTTATTTACTTATTTATTCTTAAGACGCCGATCGTCAAGATATGGGCAAATATGGATTTCGAATGAGTGTGATGAGCGTAGATGAACAAGTGTAGTCATTGTTACTATCTGAGTTTGACTTAGCTCAGAAAGAACTATTTATTAATAGCCCAATAGCCAGGGCAACTATGAAAAGGACAATAAAAGGAGTTTTCACCCAAAGAATCTGTTATTAGTGCCAAATGGGTCAGAAAGTGAGAAAGACGAAGAATTTTTTTCGAACGAAAAGAGAGATAAAGAAGAATTAATAAATATTATTAAAGGAAATTTACAGCCTGGAGTTTAGTTGCTTATTTAGAGAAGAGGAAAAGTCATTAAAAACAATGGATAGGGCAAGTATAAAGTGTTGATTCAGCTGGTGATCCTACAGTACAGTTTTTAAAGAAGCAAGACATATATGAAGATAACAAATCCTATTTCATGTGGTTTTCTTCAGAAGGAAGTATTGTAGAACAGGGATTTGTAGTTAAGGTGTTACCTGAACCAAACTTTACACTGAGAGGCTGGTTACTTTTCCCAGTTTTGTTTGGTACAGAATACAATATTCAGTAAAGTCAAGAAAATATCTGTAAATATGTAAATATTATATAAATAGATAGATACAAAATGACCTCAATCTCTTTTTTAACAGAACTAATGTGTCTGTAGTAATTACTTTATATAAGTTAGGCTAAGGGTACTGAGAATTTAAGTCAGTGAAGGTTACTCCAATACTGAGAGCCAAAAACTTCATATTTTCGCGTTTAAAGTAGGCTGTTTTTATATTTCATCCTAAGTATGGTGAAATGTTTTCCTTCATTACTTTGAATATACTCTTTTTAATAGTACCATTGATTTTTTACACAAATAGATTTCCCATCCAATGTTAAATTTTGAGTCTCAAAATATCAGCTGTTTTTTTGGTCCATTGTGGAGCGCTAGTGTAGCTCCATGTAAATGTAATGCAGTTTAAAACAGCTGTGGTTGCGGGCCACACTAACTAACAAAATTACTGCCACAAATATTCCTATTAGATGGTTTATCTATTGTAGGTGTATATAATCAAGGCTAGTACTTAGTTAAATGATAAACTCCTATTAGCCTTTTTTCAATCCATTTTCAATCCATTCGTCACTGCTCAGAAATACTATAACAGATTTTTTAACAAAAAAATAAACTACACCACTGTAAAGTACATACAGTACTTTCTTAGTAAGATAGCCACACAAAGCAATTTTTTTGAATGACAGGTGATGATAGAACTGAAAAAAGAATTGTTACACTGCCCAAAGATTTTAATCCAAACTAAAAATATGTAATAACGTAAGAAAGCATAAACAAAAAAGATACAAAACAATGAAGACGGCGCAATTTTGAAGCAATACATCATGTGACCATTGCCAATATGAATAAATAAATAAATAATACAACTGTTCAATTCTTAGCCCATTTCAGATTCCTGTAGTTTACTGAATGCATTGATATTGATGATTTATAAAGTCAAATGAATGGAATGCACTCAACTACAAGATTATCAGTCAAAGCTCTGCAAAATTCTGCGGTATATTAGTTAAATATGTATTGATTAAGCATATTGCATATCAGAAATAAAATCGTATAACTAACTATAATTATGTCTAAGAGACAGAGTGACGATTTTTCTTTTATTTTGCTCAGGTTCCTCCATTTAATTACTCCGTGTGAAAAATTACTGTGTGAAAAAACAGAGTGATGATTTTTCTTTTATTTTGCTCAGGTTCTTCCTATCTATGATCTGTAGGATGGATTTAGAGAAAAAAAGAGACAGAATATATTTTTAAAAATAATTTACTATCATTTATTATGCAAAATCAAGCTTTCATACTTCTGTGATCATATGTAATAATCATGTATAGTACAAGGATTTAACCCTTTGTACGCGGAAAACGGATATATACCCAGCTTTCACTTTGCCTCAAACGCGGTCATCGAATATATTCGAAATGAAATATTTCTGTTGATAGTGCAAAGGGTAGTTCCAAAAACTTCCGCTAGAATGCAGCCTCAACTCAGACATGTGTTTTAGCTAACTCCCTCAGCATATCAAAAACGTAAATCGTCTATGAATGAAAAGGGGCGGGGCAGCCAATAGTGTATGGGCGCGGCATCATTTTCGGCTTTTGCACATGCGTAAAACGTAAATATCCTCGGTCTGTCGCTCCACCCAAGCACATTGTCTTCATCTTGGTGTACATATTTTACTTAACATAACTTAGTTTGCTTATTGTCATTGTTACTTACTTTAGATTTATCAATTCTTACATATGAGACGCTGACACAACGTTGTTGGTATTTTAAGGCGAATATGAATGGTTATATGAGTGTAGGATGAGTGTAGTCTGGTTACTAACTGAGTTCAACTGTTCCTCAGAAAGGGTAATTTATTAATAGCCCAACAGCCAGGACAACTAAGGGACCTACAGCTTTACATGGAATCCGAACCACGTAGTGCTGGTCTGATTTTCAGCTAATTGACAAGCCTGATACTCAGTTATCTCCCCCACACAACATCCGCACAATGACTACCACCCAACATGGACACCCCAGATTTCTCTAGTAGTGTCCACGCCGATAGCAACCACCAAACGGACGCCATGTCGGTATTAAGAGGACCGAGCATCCAACCTATCGCCTACAATCTCCCAAACACTTTGTCCCCATGTAGCTGGGTTACAGCACTGCGCCACATTAAGCCATTTAAATTTATTGTACAATTCATTAAATGGTTTGAATATTTGAAATTAATGAAATAATAAATAAAACATACTAACATGAATTGAATCTGGAATGCCGTTAGTTCCACTAATTCCTCCTGCTATATTTCCAGCTCCATCAGCATCTCCAGACCCTGCCACATCACCTAAAAACATAAATTAAATTAGTTTTCTAGTTGTTTCGAAACATAACTATTTCCTACAAAAATACATTGCCGGCGTACTAGCTCAGTGGCTATACCTTCAGACTGCAGAGGACAAGGTCCAAGGTTTGAATCCCCAACTGAGCTAACGGTTGGTACTTCACTTGTTGGATAAAGTTTACACACAAGCCTGCAGGCCCATGTAAACTGGTGAGTGGTTTTAAAAAAATAAAATAGCATTTAGGTTGACGTCTCAATATTTCCTACTATAGGTATAGGTATTAGAAATTTTTATCAAGAAAAAAGAATACAGACCAATCGGTTTTTTTTTAGTGGAAAGTCTGGAAAATTATAAAGATAAAGAATAAACTAAACTTTTTGTTGTTGTTGAAAATATAGTGTTGTGAAAACTCAAATTATGCGTAGTTTTGTCCTGATCACGTATATGGCAAGGGTTTAGCAAGCAAACTTCTACCAAGCATATTATCACTGGAAATGTCCGGTTTCAATAAGGTTATGTTTTGATATGATAGGCCTAATTTGGGTATTACTAGGTTTTGATACTTAGATAGATTAGGTTGAGAGATACTGTAAGGCTGGTGTGTTAGATTTGTGTTTCCAGAGTAAAACATTTTTTCAGATTCCAAGTAGACTTGAATTTTTGTATAGTTGACATATCTCAGGATGTCAATAAATGTTATTTCATAACATTTTACAGTTATTTATGAACAAAACAAATGTAACTAGGCCTAATGAAATTTAAACTAATAAATGTAATATCCAAATAATAATGTAATAAATGTAACTATCATGCAAATCAATTTTGTGCAAATTTAGGAGTAGGCACTAAAACTCTACGAAAACACTGAAATAGGCATAGCACCTAAGGATTGTATATTGGCATTAGAAATTGGACAGTTTTACACTCATCTGAGAGAGTTAATACAAAATAAGTTATATTGTTGAAAAAATTAAAAACATTTGCTTTTCACAACTGTTTTACAATTCATAACAGTTTTGGTTGCATACAAATTGAAAATATTATTTTAGGTAGTTTATTTTTATATTAAGTATATTACCAACCGGTGTATCTAAGAGATATGATTTGTCTGTTTATAAATAATCTTCACTCTTTGTAACCAATATATTTTAGGTTAGGAACTATAAATGACCCTATAATTTAATTAAACTACGATTGTTATACTCATAAGTGAGAACCTGATCAATTTGGAAAACTCTAGTAATTAGATTACACCATTTTGGGTTCTATAAAGGACTGTAAATACCGAATATGACTTTTACACAAACAAGTTAATTTTAACTGATTTAACTCTTACTTGAAGCCATTTTCTTCCCGCTTTAGACAAGGCAGCAACTATTTTTCCAATAAATAAAATCAAACAACAAAAGTTTATCTCAAAATTCTTCTATTTGCAAATAAGCTCATTCACAAATTAATCGATTTCGACAATGAAAATTACATTTATTTTCTTATTTTATTTCTATAGCCTTTAAGGAAAATGGCGGAATAAAAATATAGAAAATTTCAACAGTCACAGCTGTCTACTTTTAAAAACAGCTGAAGAATGAATATAAAACCTGAGATTCTGACATATACATGTATTTTAAAAATTAGTTAACGTATCAATTACATAAAAGTTAGTCATTTTCTTGTTCATACAACAAGATCTTTGGATTCAGGAAGAACTTAAAGAAATACCCCTTAATATAATAAAATGCAATACAATACTTTAAAAAAGTAAAGAATCCATATCTCAGATAGTTATCATAGATGAAATCTCATTAGTTTTCTTGATAAGTAGGTGACCCTTTCTGTTTTTTTTTTTTTTTTTTTTTTTTTTTTTTTTCACCAATAAACCATATTTAATATGGTGCACCCACAAATGTGTGTTAATGCCTCAAAATGGTTACAATAAAATGTTGTCTATAGGCCTAGACAAAAAGGTCTACTCTTAGCCTGAAGAACCATGTTTTTTTGTAACATTAAAATAATATAATCCATTTACTATAAACCAGTGAGATGCATTTGATATTGATTGAAGTTGCTGTTAGTTCAACAAGTGTGTGGTGATCATTACAATAGTTTATTAAGTATTTACATTTTTAATTAAACAAAAAAGTCTATTTTATTTTATCTGTGTAATATTTTACACTGACTTGGCCTTCACAAGGCATATGACAACTTGTCTGTGAGGTCCAACATTAGAAAAAATAGGACAAATGTACTCATACATATTTTGTATTAATTTAAATTATTATAAGCTTAAACTGATAAGTAGGCCTATTATCTGGTGTGGAAATTCTCTTAGATGAAACATTTTTATACTCCTAACCACTTTAACTGCCTTTTGATATAACTTACATTTCTGATCAGGCGTGGGTAGCATTACACTTTCCTATTCGTTTTATACAGCACTAGCTGAACCCGGCAGACGTTGTCTCGCCTTTCATTTTTCATTGACATACCAAAATAAAGCAATAAAAAGAATTATAGAAAAAACCATTATTTATTAAATGAGTGCAAGAGGGTAAACAATATTTTTGGTCTTCTTATTTGGTGTATAAATGTAAAGGTTTTTTGGTGAGTCTACTCTCGAGCAAGCGACGTAGAGCTGTCCATGTGAAAACTATTACATGGAAAATTATTACAAATAATTATTTATTTTTTATTTTCATGTTTCACCACATGTTTTAATTACCGAGGAAAAAAGGTTAACACCAAATACAGATCACCTGATCAAGTAAAAGTAGTGTGTGCTATACTCTCGAGGTGAAATGTAGAACTACAATAAATCAAAACATATACAGTACTGTTGTTGTGAGAACTTCAATCTGCTTATGGCATGTGAAACTACATTAAACCACACAGTCATATGTTTTTTGTAAACAATTCAGATTCTCCATTTGAATAACATGGGATCTTTAGGAGCCCGTGGGGCGGGACCCTGTGGACGGATCTGCATCAAACTTCACAGAAACCATTTCGGGAGTATACAGGACAAAATCCTAAAGTTTCATGACGATCGGTTGGATGGTTTGGCAGCGCATAAACTTCAAACATATATATATATATATATATATATATATATATATATATATATATATATATATATATATATATATACAAACATCCTCTTTTATAAATATAGATTTCACTATTGCATCTTGTCAACTCCCTCATCCAGGCCGAGAACTTCTGGATTACAACATAAAAAAGATTGTGAGCGCTTTTCAGTATCTTACTCTTCTATCGTCGAGTAATGGCAATACAACCTTATTTGGATGGAACCTTTCCTTTTTTACTATTGCTGCCAGTGTTTTTCTTTAATTTATGCATGTATATTTATGTTTGTATATTTTCATAATTTTTGGTCAGTCATTGCCGTTATTTTTCATTACAATTATAACACTTGATTTAAGTGCTCATACTATTGTAAATTTTGCCATCTTGACTATGCATGTTTTTTATTCAATGATAAATTGAGTAAACCATGTTTATAAAAAATATAAATATACAAATAGTTTTTTAATTAGCATAATACGTGTTGGTACATATACAGTACAAGTAAACGTCACACAACACAAATTTATTACAATATAAGTAAAAAATGCACAAATATTATGGTGATCGATTTCGGTGAACCACGCTCACGTTCCTCAGACTTGAGGGATTCACAAAATAATGGAAAATAGTGTTCAATAACTCAATTTATAGGCCTAAATATACTAATGATCGATTGAAAACTCTGATCTCGCTAGTCTCTAAACAGAGCAAATTTACTGGATCTTTTCCGTTATACGTATACCAATATTTAAATATATTGAATAATACATTTTAACCATTGTTTGGTATAAATAACGTAACACGGTATTCAAGTTATTGATTTAAAACATGTTTTCCTCATTTTCAACCTTTAGAATCCCAATACATCGAGGCCGCCCATATACATCGCGCCGCGGCAGTTATGGTTAGGTTAGGTTATTATATTGTAGAATGAACCTGTAATTTGTAAAAACATTCTACAATAGGCTATGCTAACCTAACCTAACCATAACTGCCGCGGCGCGATGTATATGGAAATATTTTGGGATTGCTGACACGTAACGGAAAAGATCCGACATTAAATAGTGGTATACGTATAACGGAAAAGATCCAATTTATTCTGTGTCCTCTATTCTTAAAGAGACTATGTCAAAGACAAAACAGTGGACTGCAATTTTCCAATGTATGTCCGTCTATGGTGATCAAATCAATACTGTGAGATGTAGGCTCATTTGGAACAGTGAGATACTGAAAGGAATTATTGAGGCTTTTCAATTTTGTTGTATAAGTTCTTGGCCTGGTTGACAACATATTAATAGAGTCATTTACTGTAGATACAACGAATGGAATTGCTAAATAAAATTAAAGTAAACAATTAATTTTGTGTAATCGTATTAGATTTACCGGGGTGTTTTTATATTATATTTTTAAATAAACAAAATTTATAAAATAATGCATGGTGGAATCCTCAACAATATTTTAGTATGTACTTGTTTTCTCCTGATATATCAAATATATATCTGCACACAAAAGAGAGTAATTTTGTACTAAGAGGAGGGTACTTTGTACTTCTTCAAAATGCTTTTGGCAGTACTGAATTGTCATAATTGAGTAAGAGGGGAGGACTTGTCAATCAAACTAGGGTTATGACTTTTAAAAACTTCAAAATAGAGTTGAAAATACAGTGATAGTGTTTATGATAGACTCATCATGAACAAAGAAAATATATCCAAAAAACTAATTAGATCAAAATCTGGTCTAAGAATTGTTGCTGTTGATGATAATCATAAAAGCCCTTTTCTTCTTTGTGAACCCCAATGGATTCCAGATAAAGAGGTGACGTTATATTTTATAGGCTAACGGCAATTCATTGTACAGTAAATTACAAGTTTCTGTGACTATTCAATGGTCAATGATTTCCAGGTAGGTCTAAGACCTACTTTTAGTCCAGAACAGTTATAGGTTAACCTTAGGGTATGTGATATAGTGGCTCCTAACTGTCAGCCACTTGTTGTTTTGCAAACCTTTAATTGTAAAAAATAACTAAGCCAACAAAAATTCAAAACATTTATCCTTAATTAGTTTATATTAGACCAACTAGGAAGTAAGTAATATTTAAATTTAACTGGAGAAGTATTTGATCATATTTGGAGCGAATTTCATGAAACAATATTTAATTGTTAACAAATAGTTGAAATGATATGTCAAATACTTCAGCAGTGAACCCTGAGATACACCTGAGTGATATGCCTACCATATGTCAGAAAATGCTGATGAATGTCTAACCCTTAAAGTGACTAGCTGAAGGTGGCCATATATTTTGGAACATAATTTATGACGCTCTAAAATAATTCCCTTCTCATTATCATAGAAAATATTAACACGTCGGTGGCTACGCGCGGATAAATCCGCGCAGGTGGACCCTCCTCGCATCCTGGCGGCGGGTTTTGTCGCCATTTGTAGTTGCATGGTTGATTCATCAGTGTGAAATCGGATCTCGTAGAGGTAGGACGTTACGTTGTCAGGCCCTTGTATACAAACCTATTGATATTTGTGTGCGTCAGTCGCAAGTTTGGAGGTGTTTTCTCTTCCCATAAGTGTTTTCTGTTTATTGGTGTGTTTTTTTAGGATTAGAATGAATTTTGTAATTTCAGGCTTAGCCCTCAACCTGTTAATGTCAAAACATAAAACAACAAATACATTAATAATAAGATAAGTGAGCAATTAAACTAGGTACAGTAAAACAGACCCTGATAGTCCAGTAGCTGAATTAGCATATTTGCCAGATTATCAAGGTTTTTTTGTAAACGTGGTTAAATTTGGGGAAATAATGACAGTGTGGACTGTTTAAATGAAGTATTTGATTTATTAAAACTAAAACCTCAATGTTAAGTGTTTAAACTTATATCTGACATTACTGATTGAATTGTATACAATAATACAGTAAATGAAAATAGAAATCAATAAGGTTTTATATTTAAATGCATACGCAGTAGCCTAAACAAAATACGTTTGCAATATGCCAGGTTTTGGTTAATATGTCAGAGTCACATGTTTATGTTTAGTCAGTTTAGGTACACTTCACTGATTTAGAAAACATCAAATCTTTAGAACTGTAGCCTATATTTTTATACAGTAAAATGCACTTTAACTGTTAAAAACACATAGTACCACAGAAATAACGTTCACTTCAGCTACGTGAGAAACAAGTGTCTCGTCTGATGACTGGGCAGCTAACAGATATAAATAACTACAGCAATGGCGCCGCCACGCCCATTGGTTCCGCCTGTTCTCGAGTGCTCACGACTTTGCTGCTGCGCCCACATGACATGCATAGCTTCTAGTCGGTCCGACTCATTATGAAACTTATTTGTACAGTACACAATTAAACAAATTGCCGACAGCTTCATCCTTGCTATTTCAGCAGACACATGTCCTTGACATGGCTACAGTTGATGACAATAACCGATACTGGCTAGGGCTGGACTATCAAGTACTGGATCAATCCAAGATTGTACTATTTATAGAAAAAGCTATAAATTTTTGAAACAATAATATTGGAAGAACATCAACAGCTGTTTGAATTGTGTTATGCACTATGTGAACTATGCAAACAACTCCCAGTAAGGCTAAGGTGGTTTGACAACCAAAATCACAGTTAGTGTTGTCAGTGCATAGTGTTACTGTTTTTCATTTGGCACTAATTTTACCCAAACTTTCATTTAGTAACTCACTTATTATTGATCCAAAAGATTTATTGTGCTGGAAACCATATAAGAAAATTTGCCTTCAACGTCAGGCACATTTGTTTCTATTGTTAGCAGCTTGCAATAAAGAATCTACTTGCAATTCTTTATTAGTAGCTTCTTTAGTTTTAACAAATTTTTTTGAAGTGATCTTTTTTTTGCGCTTGTCACTATTTATATAAAGCTTAATAACGGATCATCACCCATAGCTTATGATAAAATTTTAAGCACAAATATTACAGTACCGTGAACAACTGAATCAGAGGTGTTTTTTGTTTTGTAAGGGTATTCTTTTTGTAAGTATACATAAAAACTACACTTTGGCTACATTTTTTTTTTTTTTTTTTTTTTTGCAGCCAACATACCTTTCTTCTTTTTACACACAAATCTTACAACACCACATCTGAAGCAAAATTAAAACATCCAGAACAAAAACAACACTCCAACCTGCGTGAGAGTAAGTATTCCACTGAAAAGTAAAAAGGCTGAGTCACCGCATGCTGTATGTTCTGCCTATCCAGTGACAGGTCAGTGGTGCGCCGAGATGTTGTGCCGTACAGAACCAATCATAATGCTCGGTAAGAGAGGGATGGAAATAGTCTGCTATCGCTATCTCCACTTCTAGTCCTAACTTGAAGCAGGCCAGCACCATGTGCAGCACTTGGGTCTTAGTCTTACTGGCAGATATCAGTAGAATTTTTTTGTCACTGTTGCACAAATTAATTTATGGACATGTTGAGACAAATGACAATCCCATACCTATAATCGTGACAAACAGCCGTCCTGAATGAAGCTCTGAAAATGTCGGGACCCAACCTAAAAAATCGGTACGGATGTCATCTTAGATTAGATAAATAGGAGTTTATGAATTTCAACAGACCTCCTGACCTCCAATAGCTTCCAGTTTAGCTACTTGGATTCCTTTGATAAAGCTGATATAACAGAGTCTTGATTAAGGCTAGATTAGTTGTAGTTGAATGCCCCTTCCTGAATCCATGTTGCTCAAAGATAATTTTGCCTCATATTTAAAAATTGAGAACATTCAATATAATCCTATCAAATACCACTACTCAGTAATTCTGAATGTTGATGCGATTATCAGACTTGCAAATATACATGATATAACCCTGTTTTAAGAATGTAGGGAAGACTCCAGTGCCAAAAAAACAATTCATATAGATACACAGGATGGGAGCAAGTAATGCACTGCAATAATTAATGATTTTAGGAGGAATGCCATTTGGACCTTATCCCTTGGAATTATTATCCATAGCACTTCTCTATTTCAAGAGCAAAAATTCTCCATATAGATCCTCCAGAAAATAGTTTGCTTTTGGTATTGGGGAGGTTTCAAAGAAGACACATTTTGAAAATTGACGCAAAGAATGAAGCGAAGAAGTTGCAAATCTGAAGAGTCATCTGTGGTCATATCGTCATATTTAAACTTATTCAGTGTATGGTCATATTTTTTTTATATTTAACAAAACCCTAAAATTATGCTGGATTTGGGTACTAGGATTCATCATCACTTTTTACGTATCTGTTATAACATAAAGAGGTAAGACGTTAGCAATCTGCTCTTAGTTGCTTAAATAATTCAAACAGATAAGAATTTACTGAAAGAACAATTTTTTCAATAATTATTCCAAATCACTGACAAAAAGAAGTAAAAGACTCATCAACATTATGTGCTTTTATTAAAAGGTAAGTTTGTTCAGATATAGTATATTTTAACTGCTCGTATATTACATCGTTTCAGATCAGGAATAATTTTATGATTATGAATTTTTAGAAGGGTTGTTGGTAATTGCATTAATTGTACAGGGTGATTTAGTTGAAGATAAGTGAGATTTTCAGCAGCTGGTTCAACTACTAAGTCATGTTCAGTAGTAAAAACAAAACCAAGAATTACGTTCCTTGAGTTTATAACAAACGTTTTTATTTAAGATTGTGAAGATGAGCCATATTTGTTTCTTACAGAATTTACTGTATTGTAAACATTTTATGTCAATAAAGACATTTGAATTTGTCAAAGTGACATTTTTAACTAGAGTTAAAGTTTAGGGTATCTAGAATTTTCCAATTGGTCTTAGGCTGATTGAAATCACCAGTGAGGATAAATTTATTGTAACAATTAGTTGAGCACACTTCATCAAACAGCATTTGCAAATGACTGGTATTTAAGGAGGTTAGAGCATGTTGGTCTGTATTTTGATCCGAAAATTAGGTTTATTGAAAAATATTTCATCTTTATAAACTTAATTAGTAATTAATGTAGTAAGTTGCCATGATCAAACTTATTACTTATGGCTTGTAATACACCAACATGATATAATTTATTAAGGCTTGTTATTTATTTAGTTCCATAAAGTTCCTATTAGTAAAGCTTAAAAGCAAATTGTTAGTTTTATAAGAAATCAAGGCTCTAGAAGTAGGGCCTATGGTTTTCTTTGTTTTTGCTATGTACGTTTTAAATGAGAGCACTTAACATAGTTCAGTGCTGTAGCTGTTGATCGGCAAAAACATCTATTGTCATGATCCTACCAGCAGTCTTTGTAAATATTGCTTTTCAATGATTTGGCAGATTTATCCATCCAACAAACAAAAAGCAGTAGGCATACATGCATACAGAGATTGAAGCGTCCATGCTTGATGCAACTTGTCAACTTAATCCATTTAAAACTAAAACAAATAGAACAAGGTAAACAAATAAAACTTAAACCAAAAAATTACCTGTAGCAAACTCTCAAAAAAAAAACAACATGCCATAAAAATAAGCAAAAAGTCATACTTCATTCTAGTGTTTAATCAAAGACATGCCTCTTAAGACATTATTCTATTCTTATACGAGGAGCATGGGGATTTTACTAGTAATTTCTTTTACAACAGAAATAAATCTAGAATTTGTTGATCTCACATAAACAGAAAAACATTATGCATCCTCAAGCCTGCACCAGGAAATGACTAGTAAACTTTGGAAAGAGTACAGGTTGGTATAAAAAGATTCATACCTTGTGAAATTAAATTGAACATCATCATTTTCAATAAAAGCATGATTATTTTTCTTAATAGCTAACAGGTACTGTACAATAGCCACGGGATATCTTGAGCTGTGACTTACGTCACGGTCAGTGACGGAGGGAGAGGGAACTCTACCAATAAACAGCATTTAGCGTACTACTAGCATTGCTGTGAATATCAAGTCATCATGCCCACAAGTTACCTTTTTTATAACACAACTCCCGTCCGATTAATCACTGAATTTTTTTTATTTATAATCATATTATTTGGTATTATAATGTGTTATCACGTTATAATTATAGGTCTTTAATTATATTACTATTGTCTTTGTCTAATATTTAAAGAAAAATATAAAATAATATGGAATAGCAAATACACTAGTGAATTTACAGAATGTAGGTTATGTTAGTAAATAAGTACTGTTCAATTTTTTATTTTAAGCAGTCCGTAATTAATTGTTTATTAGGAAAAAAATACTTGTAAATAACTTTGTGAACACTATTAAATTTAATCTCTATAAAGATAGACAGTTGTTCTAATTAAATTAATATTTAAATTATAACATATGTGGCTTAGTTATTAAATACATAACAACTAATACAGTAATGTAAACAAAATTATTGCACTTAATATTTTCAATTACAAATGCTTTTGATACAAAAAGAAGGCAGCAATACTCCAGTCTCCAATCAGCTGATCAGCAGCGGTAGCCAACGTCTGCATGTCAGGCTAGTACAAAGCGTATGCCGTACCCCCTCCCCTTAGCTAATCACCAAGCATTTAAAAAGTAATGGTTTCGACAGCTCAAGATATTCCATGGCTACTGTAATAAAAATACTCAACTGTATTTATATAAACACTAGGAGACACCCCTGCACGCTTTGCGTGCCATCCCCGCCATTTGCTACACTCATGACACTTCGGCATTGGCTTCGGCAAGTGACTTTTGACAACGAATATTGGTAGCTGAACTGCATTTAGTAAAATCATAATTTTTAATTTATTTACAGTATATCACTCACATTACTTGCGTTGCTACATATTTATTAATATAAACACCCAATGATATTACTTATCCTATTTCAATCGTGTTTATTTCATTCGATTTTGTTTATCAGCTGGAAGATATATAGAAAAAGTGTAATTAATTAATTCTAAACTCTGAATGCATCAATAGGTTAAATGTCAAACATACCAAATATATATGTTTATTTATTTGCAAAACAGGTGTTATTAATTT
This sequence comes from Stictocephala bisonia, assembly GCA_035578905.1. NCBI lineage: Eukaryota > Metazoa > Arthropoda > Insecta > Hemiptera > Membracidae > Stictocephala > Stictocephala bisonia. The sequence goes on from JAQJVL010000226.1 coordinate 1,034,455, forward strand.
ACCGACATCAATCCAATGTTATCTTTATGGAACAATCTCATAGGGGCAGTTTCTATCCCTTAGGACTTTTTATGAAGATGAAAATAATTTAGTTGTCCTATTTAAGACCTAAAGAAACAATGTACAAAATTTTAGCTCTGTATTTACATGGGAAGTTGGAGAAATAGTGATGAGTGAGTGAAGGCTTTGCCTTTTATCCTTCCGTGCTGCAACCTACAGAAAGCACTGATATGAGAGTGATCAAGCGAAACACAGAACCACCACTGGACCAACACACATACTGTTGTTGCTGCCAGTGGTATGGGTGGGTGGGAGTGTCATCACCACTTGAGGCTAAGTACTTGTATGGGTGGATGGGAGTATCATCACCACTTTATCTGTAGTACTTGTATGGGTGAGTGGGAGTGTCATCACCACTTTAGGTGTAGTACTTGCTTGTATGGGTGGGTGGGAGTGTCATCACTGTACATGCAGTACTTGTACGGGTAGGTGGGACTGTCATCACAACTGTATGTGCCTTACTTGTATGGGTGGGTGGAAGCATCATCACCACTGTATGTGCAGTACTTGAATGGGTGGGTGGGAGTGTCATCACCACTGTATGTACAGTACTTGTATAGGTGGGTAAGGGTTGCCACCAGTATATGTACTGTATAGTACTTGTATGGGTGAGTGGGAGTGTCACGATAAATGGTTTTATTGTTAAACATTGTTATGGTACACGTTACAACCCATCATATGGAATAATAAATTATCCGATTTTTTACGTATACGAGGTGGCCTCAGATCCAATTACCTTGGATAACTGAGATTCTACTTGACTTCCATATGCATAAGTAAATACAGCGATCTAAATCAATTTAAAATCACTTTAAGTTGATCAATTTAAATTAATCTTAAATCACTGTATTTACTTACACATATAAAAGTAATACATCGTAACTATACATTTTATAAGGATTACACTGTGACCATGTAAATTTTGTGACCTCTAGAATCCAAGAAAACGTTTCAGGAAATTAATATGAAATTTTGTTTTTGAAAAGTCAAAATTCTGAAATAATAAAGTCAGATTTCTGATTGTATAAAACTTTGTTGCTAACCACACATTAAAATATTAATGTAATATAAGAACTTGGGTTGTCAGTAATAAAAGTGCAAAGATGATGGACAGTGAAAACTAGTAAAAATGTTGGTACTTTTTGTTCCAACTAGGAAAACAATTATTAAAAATTGTAATACAATTTTAACATAACAAAGTCCTAACACACAATTAAATGAGGAAAACAATGGTGTGATTGGATTTTTCGTAGGCCTCTTAGTTTGTTAGTAAACAACCTTCAAACTTAGTTATACATAATTTCTGTGCTGACAGTAGAGAGCAACACCATAGGATTATACTCAATGATTGGGGGAATTAAAACACAAAAAGTTGAATAAAGGCGAAGAATAAGCCTGAAGTAGTCTATGTAGAAAACAGGAAACAAAATGACTGGGTGATATATATAGAGCATTTTAATTAAAGCGTACCACGGAGGTTTAGGGGTAAAGCCCCGAAATGTGATAGCTAGTTAGAAATATTTTCAATATAACTATTCAGAGTAAAAAAATATTTTTTAAAATAGTAATTAGAAAACTTCCTAGTTAGTATTACTGTAGTATGTTCAGTTTTAAATATTTATCCTTTCTTTGTTGTTTATCTGTTATTTATAGAAAGTACATTTTTCAATTTTTTTGTTGGTAAACTAGTGCTCTTCCTTGTTAGGTTATCATTTATCTATTCATAATATTTATTTGTCCATTCAATAATTTTTATGGATATTTTCAATGTATAACTGTTACAGGCACCAGTGTGTACTAGATGTGGAATAAAATTTGGATTTACTACTCGTAGGGTAAGTGGAACTCATAATTAGTCAATTTATTGTGATCAAAACAATACTTAATAAATCTATTTTTTATGACTTTCAACCAACACCTATTTACTTGATTTGATGCTTTTATTTGTGTTCTATTATACAAATCAATAAATTCTTTCATTTAGCGGTTTTATACTTTTATTCTCAAATAGCAGTCCTTTATAATATAGCTAGAAATAAATAAATAGCAGCATAGAAATAAGTAAAATGTCTAGAGGAAATTAAATTGTAGCTTTATACTATTATCATTTCGGCTTATAGATCATGATTTAACCTTTATTATATTCAACCCTAGATAGGTCACTCCTCAGTGGCCAATCTAGTAAATGATGAGGTACTCTCAATGAAGTCTGACTTCATTGGGACTAAGTATCTTTTCACTAGACCCTATACTGTGGATTTCAGGTCGAGGGAGAACTGGGACGGTGTTAGTAGCCCGGTTTCTTCTCACGACTGAATTGTATGGTTCACAGACGGGTCAAGAATGGGCAACAAAGCTGGATTTGGGGTCTATACTGGCGACCCTAGGACCAACGCTTGCGTGAGCCTGGGAGCGTATGGCACCGTTTTCCAAGCTGAAGTCGCCGCAATCCTTCAATATGCCGCCCAGGCGGTCGATAGAGGGGTTTGCGGGAAATATATCTACATCCTCTCAGACAGTCAGGCGGCCTTAGGGGCTCTTGACTCCTGGAAGGTCTCGTCTGGTCTAGTCTGGGAATGTGTGGAGTCCCTCAGCATCCTGGGTTCAAGAAATCAGGTCTTGCTGGAATGGATCCCAGGACATAGGGGATTAAAAGGCAACGAGCAGGCCGATGCCTTGGCTAGGGAGGGTGCTCTCAAGCCTTTCATTGGTCCTGAGCCGGCCTGCGGCGTTTCGATTGCAGCTGCCAAAACAGCAATCAAAAACTGGGTCAGCGCCAGACATCTGGAAAGATGGCGGCGGTTCCCAGGGCAAAGACTCGGCAAGGTTCTTGTCAGGAATCCCTCCCAGAAGTTGACAAAGTCACTTCTTGGGTTGAGTAAACCGCACGTTAAGCTGGTGGTGGGACTCATCACCGGTCACGGCAAATTCTGGAGGCATCTAAGAACGGTGGGACTCTTTACGGAGGATCCCATCTGTCGCCTCTGTGGGGAGGACGAAGAGTCGGCAGAACACATTGTCCTGGAGTGTGAGGCCCTTAGTGCCAGAAGAAGAGCACTTTTTGAAGGCTCACCTCTGGGACAGTTGGATATTACTAATCTAGTGAAGAAGCTCCTTGACTTGGTCAAGGATTGCCAGCTTTACGACGATTAGGCACCGGGATTGGCACAAAAAGCCTTAGGCTTCGTTGCAAGGGTTGGCTGGACCAACTATATATCCCCACATAAACTAACTAACTAACTAACCCTAGATATTCAGATAATTTTGCTTGTTTGCATGAATTTCCTAATGTATATGAGATTTATCCAAAAATACACACATCTGTATTTTTGGATAAATCTTATATTGGATAAAAATATATCTTATATTATTTTGGATACTTTTGCTGGATCAAAAGCAATCCATTCCCTACAGAATAACCTGATCCTCAATCCAGAACCGTTAGCTATTCCCCTCCCCTCCCCATACTCTTAAAAAAATTTACAGAATTTTTTCTTTGGAACAACTAACCGATCCTTCATCCTTCTTTAAATCAATCGACTTTTTAACAACACAATTCAATAATATTAAAATGAGCTTCGTGGCGAGCTTTACATTTTTTAGAACTATGAGAAAAAAGCTTACAAAATTAATTTTCAGACAAGAAAAAAATAAGGAAGTAAGAAATTTAAAAAAATCTAGCTCATAGTATTTTTATTTCTCAATTTTTTCTGGATAGCAAACAGTTTCTTTGTCCCTTTGGTAAATCAAACATTCTGCCCATGAGTATATTGGAGAGGGATTTAAAGGAAGAAAAAGTTCATTGGATTTTATGGCTTTCAAAGATATGGCCCAGAGGAGTTGTGCAATAATGCTGAGAGTCAATTGAAAAGAAACAGAAAACTAATATACACCTCCCATTATTTTATATTTATTTTAACCAGTTTTACACAGCACTTTTTGCTTTGAAGCCGATCTTTTGAGAGTCTCTAATTGCCAGAAGAGTATTGGCCATATATACTTTTTCTGAGATAGAAGGTTCTTGCACAAATAAAGAGTGGGAAACCGATTTAAAAACTATTCTCATTAAATATCTAATAATCCTGACTCCCTTGATATTTAGCTATGTTAATTAAAAACAGCTATTCTGATTAGAAACTCATTTTTCACTTTATTGTCAGCAAAACTTTTAAATTTACTGAAATTAAATCTAATTCCAATTTAATATTTAGTTGTAGTATGTTTAGAACTTGGTCTAGTGACAATAAAGTTAATTTATAATAAGCCTGTGTAGTGCTGTATGATAATTATATAAATCAAGTGTTGATCAGCCAGATATCAATTACTACTAGCAGTTTATTAATTGTGTTTTAAAAATTGGTAAATATTAAGGTATAGGTTATAATATAAAGTTTAGATTTACACATTAATACATAATCATAAGGAAAAGCGAACAAAAAGTGATTAGATGTCACAAGTTTGATCTGATTGTTTATTATTAAAATATGTTTTTATGTATCACTTTGAACTGATTTAGCTAATTAGATTGTTTACAATTTTACAGTCACACTGTTTATAAATAGTAAAGTTGTGGTTTTTCTAAATTATCATAACCTCAATAGATAAACTAAGTGAACTTTTATTATTGTTTTCATTCTCATTTGTTGCTATTATCATTTAATATGCTAGTTGTTTCTACCAATATAGGACGGACACTATTTGTTTATCACATTATTTAGTTGCAATTGATCCCAACTTAAAGTGCAGAAATATTTGTCTAACTCGGCGAAAAATCATTTAGGGTAATAGTCTGGCACATAAAAATGTTTACAATATTTTAAAACATTATTTAAAAACAACAATAAAACACATTATTTCTATGTTAATTTATATAATATATGCCTTCTATATTTTTTGAAGAAATGAATATCTAATACAAGTTAAATTTAGAACATATTTATTCCTTTAAATTCATAATCTTTAAGGTAGTATTCTTTGAAAGAAAACTACTACACATAGAAGTCAGATTTCAAGGTTTTAACGAGTTTATAAAAACTAATTAATATGTATGTATTCGATTTGACATTTACATAAATTATATGTATGAAATTGTCTTAATTTTGCTGATTGCTCTCCGAACAAAATGTACCCTTTGATCTATATGAATTATTAATGTTTTAAGAAGAATTATAAATTTATTTATTAGGTGTGTTACTTAATTTTTATATGATCTATTAGCTAAAGAGTTTATTAACAATTTATGATAAATAAATATCAGGGCAAAAGAAGGGAATCTTTATTATGAATTTAAAAATCAAACTAAATATATAGAATTAATTCAATATTTAGAAAATTGTATAAGCTATTTTTTATGCTAGCTTATATAATTTCATGTCGTGGACACGCAATATTTTGACACTTGAGAAATAAGTTTTTGTGTATTTTTTGTATCTTAACCTAGCTATGTTTTTACAGGTGTCTGGTTACAAACAGCTTTTTACACTAATTATGTATTCTTTTTTTTATTATCACCACATGTTGCATATGTTATAGCATCACTGTCGCAGATGCGGACTTATCTACTGCAGTTCTTGTTGTGATCAAAAACTTGAACTACGAAGAATGTGTTTTATTGATCCAGTTAGAATTTGTGAAGACTGTTCACCAATCACTATTGAAGAAAATAAATTCTTTGATCAGCAAATCAAAACTCTTACAAATGGCAAGTAGAATATTGGAGTATAATATATTCATTGTTGTATTACACAAAGGAAATGTTACAGGAATTCTAAAAATCTGAAAACGTTCAAAATTCAACCACTTTTCCAAATCTCCTTAGGATACAATTAAACTATAATATGAATTATTGCAATTCTTAGATTCTCTTAGAAATGAGAATACAACCATTGCTGTTATTCAAATCAAACTTCTTTATTACCCATAGTAGAAATTATACAGGGTGTTTCTTATAAACGCAACCATATTTACAAGTACAAAAAATGAAGGTTTAAGATAAGATATAAGTTCATAGGTTGGTAGCCCTGGTTCTTCTTCTTCCTTGGCTATCAGCTGATTTACATTGTTGCATTGTTGTTCACTATATTTGGGTTTCCTGCAATTTCACTAAGTTGAGGTTAGAAAAATTGTTTTGAGCAAGACCAAAGAGTGTTTATTGTGGAGGAATATTTTAAAATGAAATTGTTAAAACAAAATTTCATTAAAATCATGTAAATAGTAATAATAAATGTTAATAGTAATAAAATATGTTATAAATATATGTTTTGTTTGTCATATTTATTTCCAATCATGGGTTGCGTTTTAAAAGAAACACCCTGTATATCCAACCCAACAATGCAAATTTTAAATGAATAATATGTAGATTTTTCAAACTAAAAATATCGGTATGACTAAAACATTATGCATTTTTTTTTTAATGTTATTCATTGGAGCAACTTCCTGATTAGTTGGATCACTCTTTCCCTAAAACTTTCAAATAGTCTTTTATCATGCTTCATGCTCTAACTTATCTGGAAGCTAGAAATCTCTAGTATGTAAATGTACAACATGAACCTTTAAATAGTGAACTATAAGTGTTAATCCTCAAAACGAAATTCGGCTGAAAATCAGCATCGATCAGCTTAATCACATCATAATACACCTATTAGCGATAACGATATAATTTAAACACTTTTAGATTTTGCAGAAGTTGCTGATTGCACACACATGTTTGTTTTGTTTCTGAGATGAAAGGAACAATGGAAAAGAATAATAAAAATGTTGAGTAATCAAGTTGGCACAATCGCTACACGGCTTAATGTCAGTCGTGTTGCACCGTCGGATATAATCTCTTATTATAACATACCTATTAACGATATCGGCATGATTCGAATATATTTGGAAAGAGGCAGAGTTATTGTTTACAATCATATGTTTGTTTTGTTTCTGGATCAAAAGGAAGCGTAGAAAAGAATAATAAGAAAGTCGAGTTGGCAAAGTGAATGCTTCTTCCATTGTAGTACATGTATAATGCTTGTAAGTGTATATTTACACTATTATTACTATTTTTACATAAATTGACACCAAAGTAAACATTTTGAAAATATATCTGTCTTATAGAGATCATGTATTTCTGTAAAGTTTAAGTACTAGTTATAACTTTCTAGTGATTATATAATATTTTTAGCGATTGTTTGAAAATACTGTTACCATGGCATCACATTGTTGCATAAGTTGTACTACATAAGGTTATATTAGTATAATTTTTTCAAGCCCCTAATATAAAGGTACTAAATGTTATTAGGGGGCTTGAAAAAATTATACTAATATAACCTTATGTAGTACAACTTATGCAACAATGTGATGCCATGGAAATATAAAGGTACTAAATGTTATTTCCTGAAACTAGATAACATTTTGAATGTTTTGGCTATCTTGAAATTTTGAATTTAGCTGTATTATTTTGTTTCCCAGATGACCCCTCGCTCTTTTTTGTGTTTACAAAAAACATTTCCCAAGATATTAGGTCACATACAAAATACATTTTATTGCTAAAATGGCAGTATTATATTATTAAAAAGTAGCATGGTTTATTTCAAGTAAAATATATAAAAAACATCAAATTTATATAATATTACTATTTTTTATGATTTAAAAAAAATGTATGCAAATGCGCAAAAAAGCACCAGCCGGTATAGAAAATTTTAATGACTGGTTTGAAAGTTAAGAAGATCTATTTACTGCATTTTTTATCTTTTTGTGCTAAAATTAAGTTTCACACAAAATATATACGAAATATATTTGTTCGATAAGTAATTTTATAAATTATAATTTTATTTTTATAAAAATTAGTAATTTGAACTAATTTAGGGCATAATATTACGTCAGTAGCATTTTTCGCTTTCCCTAAACCGTTTTTAAAAGAAATAGTTCAGACTGGGGGTCTGAACTGTTAAATAAATTTTAAGCCTTAAAAAAGGCCTAATTTTTTGAATTTACTAATAGTTAATTTGATTAGTCCGCCATAAGTCATATTTTTTGCTGTGTCAGAAGCAAAAGTGTTAAAAAAAGAAACAATGACAGTAATGCTCCAAAGGAAGAACAGTTGTCTTTAGTAATGTTGACTGAATGAAAGTATGTCTACTGCTAGTTGCAGGTAGGCCTATTCATTCGATAGTAGATTTGTTAGGATGAACAGAAATTGTCACAACATTTATCAGAGGAAAATAAAACAAAAAATATAACTATGATAATGTATATAACATGCACAACATGAAAGATTATCGAATACTAACATGAAACATGGTGCATGAAATGCTAACTTAATCCGCCATCAGTCACATGGTGAGAAAAAAATCTCTCCAAAAACAATCTTTATATTGGAAAATCTTTTAATAGTGTATGTAGGATTTTGATACTTCAGCAATGATTCAACTTATCCTTTCCACGTATTTTTTTCATATTTCTGCAAACAATGGTGGAAGAGCAGAGTAGGGGAGGGGGTAAATGTCATGCCATGTTTGGTAAATACCACGTTTTCTCACCAGTAGTTCTGTCACAGTAGTTAGGAGAAGTTTTTTCGGTACACTCAGTTATATGTCTTTCAGTTCTGTTCCCATTTTAATTTTTTCTTTTTTCGGTAAAGTTTAATTTGGTGTTTAAAGTTACTATATACTGTCTAATAGCGACCTATCAATGATACAAATAATAATTTTACTGATGTTAGGACTTTAAACAGTTTACTTACAATTGAGATATTTTCTATATGCGCCAATTTGTACTCTTCAACAACGGGACCAATGACAGGTTAAAGTAAAAAATATTCTGACTAATTAAATGGAATTTGTTTTAATTAATGCTTGTTTTTAAGGTATTTGTGTATAAAAAGGGACATCAAATACAATTTTGATTAGTTAATAGTAATAAAAACATTCACCAAATAGGCCCCCGAGGGCCACATGCTGGATAATGTTTTTGCTCGTAGAAGTATGTTTAGTATATTCACACATTATTTTAAGGATTCCAGCATTCATTTTAAGGATTTGTCACTGAATTGATAGCTTCCAAATTGCTTTACTTTGCTTGGTCAACACTACGATATTTGAGGTGCATGATCTCCGAATTCCATTCTTGGAATCGAACTTGTGACCTCAAGCTCTGAATGTGAGAGGTATACCACTAGGTCACCAGGCACCTTCCTTTAGTAGCAGTATAATAGGTAGGCTATATACATTATTAAATAACTTTTAAATAAGTTGTTTTATTTTATTTCAAAATCTTTACCTCAGTTTTGAAACAACTGCTGAAGATAGATTTTGTCAGTAATTTAAATAGTGTTAACTGTTATGTTTATTTGTGCTTAATTATTTACTGAAGTAATTGTAGTACGCAGATTATGCCAGTTAAGAATCTGGTTGGAGCTGTTTTTATCATAACATAATATTAAGTAATTATTGTTATGGTATGATGTACAGTATTCTTTCAAGTTTTATGTGTAATTCAATATTGATCCAGTCTTTAAATATCGTTTATCAATCTAAATATTGCTTTTTTAGCATCTGTTTTTTTTCTAGCTAGGTGTGTGTGTGTGTGTGTGTGTGTGTGTGTGTGTGTGTGTGTGTGTGTGTGTGTGTGTGTGTGTGTGAAAAGTCAAACATTTTCAAAAAGTCAAAAATTTCGAAAAAGTCAAACATTTTGAAAAAGTCGATAATTTTGAGAAAAGTCGAAAATTATAACATTTAAGATTGGTACTGAATTTTCAATCTAAAATAAATAAATAAATTCGAGTACAAATAAAGTCAAAATCTCTGATGTGAAAATTTTATAAATTAATCGAAAAGGGTTTAATACTACAAAACTTTTTAACTTATGGTTGTTGCCTTTTCAAAATTGTTCCTTCTCTTCCTAGTGTGTTGCAGAATTTAGCTGTCTATTTTATGAGTTATATACTACACAATTCTAAGATATGACGACAGTAGCTTTATTATTGTTTTTTAGTTTGATTAATAGTGATGGTTGCCAGTCTTGCATTTTCTATATACTTTTTATATTTGCAGGTGCTACATTTGTTCTCTCATGTGTCTTAGAACATGAACAACCGATACTCTCCATGTCCACAGATGTTTTACAGTGTAAGCTGTCTGTTGATCACAGGTGTGTAAGATCAAGTTCACACAATAGTTATATGTGCTTCAAGGCAGATCTTTCTTATGAGTTCTATTTATTGAACACATATAACAGTCGGACACTGTATTCATTATTACTTTATTTAATGAAGGCTACCACACAGTTTGACTTGCAAGTCTCTTGCATTTCATAATTCCTAAATATCAGTTGTGTATTACGTCCAATATAGTCTTAAATACTCTGGGAATAGCAATCATCTGTTCTATCATTAAAACGGCTCCTTGGTATGTCATTGAATATATATTTGTAGTAAACATAGACCATAAGCTTTTCCAATCCATATTGTAAATAAAATGTAAGATTAGGTTAAAGGGCGCTAAGTCAGAATTTACTATAATAGGAGAAATAGGACATCAGCAAACTTACCAAAGAAGACAAGTCCACTAACATCACAGTAGTAAACAAATACAATGATCACACGTGTACAAATTTTCTGTTCCACTGGCGCTTTCTTCAAGTGAGTAGAGATAGGCTGACAGCTTCTATTGCTGGGTAGGTGGCAGTGGTGGGGGGAAGGGCCGATACTAAACATTTTTCTAGTGTAAGCTAAGTACATTGCAGCCCCCCAAAAAAAATCTGAGAGATAGGAGGCTTACAAATACTAGTAAATAAAAGTAAAATAAATTCAGATACTTAAGGAATAAGGATCGAGACCCGAATATCATGGTAAACTTAACTTATATATTGAAAATAATATTTTGAGATCTTAATGCTCAACTATATATAAAAATCAAAGCTAAAAAAGCGTACAAAATCAATGGATGCAACATAAGCCAGCTTTCAATTTTAACACTAAAAATATATTTTACTTGTTTTTATTTTAGCACATTTGTCAAGAATGTAATCAGTGTCCATTTGGTATTTAGTAAATCATTCTCAATGGCCAGATGAAAAACAAGGCAAACATAAAAATTAGTTTTTCATCCACCATTTGAAAACCGTAGATGTAAAATACTAAGTATAAAAGTGATTTACTTAGAGACCTTTAATTTGATTTGCAGTATGATATAGTTAGATTTAAAATGTTTTAGCTAGTCCTATTTTTATAGTAAAAAATTGTTTTCCGTCCGCAATTTAAAAAACCAACAGAAAAAACTTTAAATATAAAAGATGTTTGATTGTTTAAAGGCTACAAGGCAAAGAGTCCTATTTACAAATGTTTACTTAAAGCTATCTTTATTTTTCAAAATTTTAAAGATTTTTGAAGATGGGGCGACAAGTGCCCAATCTTATTGTTATTCGAAAGAACATGTCATTGGTAGTATTGGATGAAAATGTTATATCCTTGTGAAGCACAGAAGATTTACAGTAACTTTAAAAACCTAAATATTTTACTTTTTGACTCACCCTGCCCCTAGTGGTAAGAATAATTTTAAGATTTCTTTATCAAAATAATAAGGTTTTAAAGGTTTTAAAAATTAGGTGTAATATAACCTTTGTTTCCAATTTGAACATTTTCCAAAAATTACAACAACCCTCCTACAAAAGTACCCTTTAGGGGATTTTTCGGGATTATAAATATTTTTACTTAATTTAGGGTCAAAAATTGTTTTTGAATTTACAATAAATCCTGTTGGCAAATTACTGTTGCCTAGTAAGTACTGCTTGGTGATTGACTGAGTCTCTTCTTGCGTGGGATTTTAAAGATTTTAATAGACATCTTAAATTGGCGTTTGTCAAGCATTATTTACAATAGGAACATCACTAGCGCTGCGTTACTCCTCGGTGCATGAGGGAACTAATATCAGCTGCCTTTTTCAGCTAGTAGTGGGGGAATGTATATGCTCTTGGGATTCCATTCTTCAGTATAACCTTACTCCCTAACATTTTAATTTGGCAGAGCGAATGAACACTCAACCTCTAGTCTCCTAGTTTAATACTGAGCGTTTAGGCACCTCCTTTTTCCTTCAGCCCTACGCGGCCTCGTTCTTTGCTTAATACTGGTGCTGGGTGGGGGTTGTATATCCATAGAGCAACACTCCTGTTTTAATGCAGTTTTTTCAGTTAGTATTTATGAAGATTGCTGATGGGGGATGGGTAGGAAGAAGGTGTTAAGTAATCTATCTAATGTCATATTAGGTAAGAAACAGATCTAGTTGTCCATTAGTCTAATAATTCCATTTTTCTGAGTTTGCAACTATTGGCATGGGAAGGAAGGGATCTGATTACTTTGGTGGTGTAAGGAGTCACAATTTTGGCTAAGGAGAAGGGCATGGACAGAGATTAGTTTTTCAGGATTTTGGTTTTTAATGTATATGGCCATTCATGCATTTTCAGAGAGTTTCACTGGTAAGACCAATATATTAGGCAGGACATTGCTGGCACTGTAGTTTATAAATTACATTGCACTGGAGTTTATAAATTACATTGGTGGCATCACAGGTGTGGTTTCCAGGTATCTTGTAGGTTAAGGAGGTATTGGAGCTGGTAAAAGATGTGGCTGGGAGATGAATTGGGCAGGTTTTGCAAGATATGTTGTTGAATGGATTAGAACCGGGTGGTTGCTGGTCTCAAGAAGAACAGGTCGGGACTAATCCTCGCTACAAGATATTAGTGGACTTGTCTTCTTAAGTATGTTTGTTATGTCCTATCTCTTCTAATATACTAAATATAATGTTGGCAAGAATTTGTTGAAGTTTAGCGTCTTGTGATGTGTGGTCCTTTATTTCTGACATTAAAACATCTGATATTGAAAAATGTTCTTGGTATAAGTTCTAAGATTGTACATAGTTTTATCACTGTGTAACACCACACATTCACAACATTTCTATTGAAGCGCTGTGGAGATAGCATGACTCTAGTGCTCTTAATATCAGGAGCATTCAACTACACTACACTATTGTTGTATTGCTTTATGTCTTGCAAAAAAGTGGAATAATAACAATAGAAAAAGCAACAATACAGATTATAGACATAAGTTATTTGACATTTACTAATAACAGCTGTGGATGTAAATATTGCAGTAACACGCACTACTCTGCTCCTGACGCTAAGTGCACTAGCCAATTTTTAACAGAGTGTCGTGACTTTATGTTATTAGACTGTGGTTATATGTAGTAATCTTCAGCATAAAACAGTAAACAGTTAATTAATAATACAAAACGTGTTGTTTTTATATAATGATTCTCAATATTGTAATTTAAAACATAAGTTTATAAAAAACATATCAGTCTCCACCATACAATCAAATTTTACTTTATAGCATTGATTTTATAAGTACATACAATACCCACGGGATATCTGGAGCTGTGGCTACATCACGGTCAGTGTCGGGAGAAATGAAATGAAAAACGACTATATGTTTAAGGCGAGTTTAGGACTAGACAGTCCTCTCTACCAACTAACTTTATCAAAATTAACAAAATTAATCATATAAATAACAAAACATTACTACATAAACCAATTGCAACATATCAGCAATCAACAACAATAAAAAAACTCAACAAATCAAACATAAAAAATAACTATAAAATCATAACTAACAAATGAATATCTACACATAATAATACAAATCTTCAAAAACACAATTATCCATCTCTCATACATACCACCCACAAACCATGAGCACCAAACGCACCCACCCTCTCTGTATACAGGTCCCGCAAAAATAGGTCATTTGGCTCCGCCCTGAAGCTCCCCCTCGCCTATAATTTTGATATTGTCAGGAAGCATATTCCATAATTGACACCCGGATACAGTAAAAGATCTATTGTACAGGGCAGTGCGATGAATTGGGACTGATAATAAAAAGTCCCTGACGAGTGTTTCTAATGCTTATTTCAGAAATGAACTTGAAACGCTCGAACAGATAGCTTGGAGTTCTGTCATTTAAAACTTTATGAAGAAGAATAAGTATGTGATAATCTCGAAGCTGTTTCAACTTCTAAACAGATATTTGGTGAAAAATGGTGTACCATGATCCTCACAACGTAGGTTAAAAATAAATTGAATGCAGTAGTTTTGTGCCATTTGAAGTTTATCCGAGAGCATAACAGTCATATCATTGATAACGGTGTCACAGTAGTTAAAGTGCGGCAGAATAAGAGTCTTAACCAACATCACTTTTACATTGAATGAGAAACAGGAAGCATACCGCTTCAAACTGTGGATACCACCAAACACTGCCACATGTAACAGTAACTTGGTCAGTCCAACTTAATGTTCTGTTCATAGTAACTTTGTCAAAATAGTTTAATGTCAAGTTGTTAACACTTATTTTCAGAAAAGTGTCATTGTAAACAGAAGTTAATAGTCAAGGATGTCCAACTAAAATTGTTTGAGTCTTATCATCGTTAAGTTTGATTCTATGTCGTTTTGCTCAAGAAGTGATTGCAAGAGCATCTCAGTTCATGTTTGATACATTCATGTCAGATTCTGTGATAGAGAAATGTTGGTATATCTGTAAGTTAGCAGCAAATAAGTGATAGAGTGTTGTATAACAGAAGTTATATCATTAATGTAGAGAGTAAAAAGAAGAGGTTCCAAGACAGACCCTTGGGGAACACCACGTACCACAGGCCTCCAGTCTGACTCTCCATCTTTAGTCCTCACACATTGCTGACGGCCAGAGAGATAGGACTGAACCCAGGAAACACAACTATCAGGAAAACCATAGTTTTTCAACTTAATTAAAAGAAGATGATGATAAACACAGTCAAAAGTCTTCGAAAAGTCAAATAGTGTTAAAATTGTAATCTATTTCCTGTCCATGGCTTGACGGATGTCCTCAGTAATTTTTAAAAGAGCAGTAGTAGTACTATGATTAGAGTGAAAACCAGACTGATAATTGGAAATCATTTTACTACTCTCCAAGTAATTATGAAATTGCTGATGAACTATTCTTTCAAGACATTTAGACAGAGCAAGAAGTATATTTATGGGCCAAAAATCTGAAGGAGATAGGGGATTAGCCTTTTATTAATTATGACAAGATAATATTTTTTATGCTTGTAATATCTTGTTAATACTGTAATATAACGACCATTTATATTTTTGACACCAGATTAAATTTCAGTTTTAATTTTTACATTGTTTATAAACATTTGACAAACAACAAGTTCAAGGAATCAGCCATACCTCATAAAAACCGGAAATAATAACAAGAGGAATCAGCCAAACCTCATTAAAAAATTGGGAAATATTACTTGTTTAGTTTAAGTAATTATAATGATATTGACACTATTCAATGTATACTTCTGTACGTATTTATGAATAAAGACATCTTTGACTTTGACTTTTTATGTAAAGGTCGAATAACAGCTGATTTCCATATAGTAGGAAATGTACTAGATGATAAAGATAAATTAAAAATAGCAGTAATTGTAGGAAGTGTTGCAAGTAAAGTATCCTTTAGAAATCTAATTGAAATATTATCTGATCCAACAGCATTACTATTAGTTTTCATAATAGCCCTCAAAATCTCTGCTTCAGTTACTGGAAAGAAGTTGAACTGGTGGGCAGGTCTAGTTAGTGAGATTGACAAAGTCCCGAGCCCCTGACGTATCAACAGGAATGTTTACAAAATAGTCAATAACTTCATTAAGATTTATATTAATTGGATCTGAAGTATCTGATTTACCAACGCCCAAGCTCTTTGACTTTAGACCAAAGGAATTTGGTAGATTTAGAATTATTAGATAATGTTTGGTAATAGTAATGAATCTTTGAGTTACAAATCTGTTGTTGTGTTTGATTACGAAGTTTTTTATAAGCTGCCCAGACTGCAGCAGATTTACTTTGCTTGGCTTAGCGGAATGATGCATCACGTAGTTTTTGCAATCTATGAATGCAATCATTGATCCCTGGAGCAGGTCTTTTAGTTATTCTCTTAGTAACAAGAGAAGCATGTTTCTCAAGAAGAGGATTTAAATGAACATTTAAAAGATTAGTCATATCATTGACTTTGGTAAGCTGAAGAATTTCATGCCAAGGTCGAGAGAACATCTGCCAAAAGTGTCTCCTTATTAATACTCTTCATATCCCTATACGTAGTTTAGCTTTTGGTGGATGTAATTTATAAACACAGAAGAGGAGATCATGTTTGGAAAGTCCAGGGGCCGGGACCTAGTCATAGTATGGAACAAAATCTGGGTCAGTAACAGCCATGACGTCGAGCCATGTATCGGCAGTGATAGTGTGGTGAGTGGCAAGCAGTGGTAGAATAGTTAAGTTAAATGATTGGAACAAAGTACTTTTAAAAGTTTGGTCATAAGTAGAAAGTCTCATTAGATCAGTATTGAAGTCACCCATAACAATGACATGACTGTAGCGAGCCATGATATTTAGCAGTGTGTGTTTATACTCTGCCAGATATCCACGATTAGGTGCCCTGTAACATACACTGAAAAGAACATGAATTGTATTAACACAGATGCCAAGAAACAAGTACTCAGGATGGTTAGGACGAGAAGTGTCAGAGCAGTCAATAATAGAAGTAGAAATATGAGATCTAATAAAAGCTGCAACACCTCCCCCACCCTTATGAAGTCTAAACAGATTATAGCCTTGCAATTCCACAGCCTTGTCATGAATATAAGGTTTTAGCCATGTTTCACAAATTAAATTAATATCAAAAGAATTAGTTTCAAAAATTACTCTAAATTCATCAATGTGACAAGGTAGAGATTTAGCATTTTCATGAGCAATCTTAAGCAGATAAGAAGGTAATCTCTGTCTGATAAGCTGTGGAAGGGAGGGTCATCCCAGCCCAGGGCGGTAGGGTTAGGCCCCATCACAACAGACTGCAACAGGACACTGCGGATAGCAACAAACAGGCGACATCAGCGGCCATGGCAGCGTGCAAACCATAAATACTTCAATCATACTAATAACGTGAAATAATACACTTAACTTTCCTAACACAAATATTGAAATTAATTTAATCTCAAAAAACAATTAAGCAACATTTAAAAGTAAACTCCAAATTAAATAAAAGAAATACTTTAAAATATTGAAGTGGTAAATAAAGTGGTTAAAAACCATAACTGTGACTGAAACCAAATTAAAATAAACACTACATGAATAACAAATTAGACAGTTTTCTCTACTATTAAAACATAAAAGTCCATTTAAGGTTAATTAATACTGCATCATTAAAATGTTAATACTGTAACTGAAAATTTACTTTTTTGACATAGTCTATTATAAATCAGTTTAACCCTTTGGATCCCAGGACCAAAAAATATTTTTTGTGCAAAAAATCCCAGACCAGTTTTTCAAAAACTGTGCGAAGAATCCCAGGCCAAAAATGATAAAAATACAAGCATTTGGGAAAATATTCATAAATCCTCTAATACACATGCTATATTGAAGTTTTTTATACTAAAACGTTTTTTACAATATTATCTAGCCAAAACAATGTACAAAAGCCATTACATGTTGACTTTTTTTGTATATGTATATAAATTTTAAAAAAATTAATTTTTTTCAAAAATTTTGTAAAGTTTATCATCATGTTATGGGCAGAAGGAAAACAAATTATCCGTGGGCAGTATTTTTATTTTGTTCCAAATATATTTTTGTATACTGTAACAAAATTTGATACTGATATGTATCATACAAGCTGAAAAAAAAGTTTTACTGTAATAAGTAGAAGTTATAAACAATTAACGTAATGTCCTGATTTGTAAAAACCGGAGCACTACTACGTCCACTATCATCAGGATAATACGTGGGGTCCTCATCACTGTCGTCGTCAAATATAGCTGATGAATCAGAAAATAGTTCTTCATCAGATAGATCGTAATTTAGCTACCTATCACCTTCACTTCATCTATCGGCGATGTTTTCACGATCCATTTCGACAAAACACTAGCTTACTAAGTGAAACAAAACTATAAACTTAACTATTTACACTAAAAATTAGAAAAACAACGCATAATAACACAAACAAACTATCCATTACACTAAACACAAAGTAAACAGCGTAACATAACCATACAGTAGCGATTGAGTAGTAAACAGTGACCGCAACAATCGCGCGCCAAAAGTCAGCTGAGCGCCTCGTGTTTGCTCAGTGGAGAATAAAAACAAGACACATACGGTTCGTAATTTTTTTGTGAAATTAGTATATTTGACTTCGATGTATACTCTAATACCAATACTAGTCGAAATCAGCGGGAAAAAAACCCGTGGAAATTTAATATTTAAATTAACACGTGGCGACGATGAGATCGTCGCCTGGGATTTTTCGACAGTTTTTCGGCGACGATGTCATCGTCGCCTGGGATTCTTAGTACAAACTTCTGGCGACGATGTCATCGTCGCCTGGGATCCAAAGGGTTAATATAAGAAGTCCTAATGATAAATGAGATAAAACAATAAAGAAGAAGAATAGCAGTGGTAGCTAAAAATGTGAACTATAGTAGCAAAAATAGATGTATGACGTATCAAGAAAAAAATGGTAATATTAACAACAGAATTTACTTCGTACACTATATATTAAAATGTAACTGATTAACACTGAAAATCGAATTGAGCTTTATGAATTATTAAAATAAAGCAAAGAAACAATATAAATTAGTTAGTAGTGGAATGTAAAACTAAAATATTTGAAATGATATTGTGAAGTTAAAACGATTAAAGAAAAATACACTGCCACTGTAAATGTAATGACAAAACATTCTTTAAAATAGGTATAAATCTTATAATGAAGAAGAACAAAACAAATTACATTTAATAGTAAATTAAAATCTATCTTTAGGTGTTATAAGAAACAAAAAGTAAAGGGAAAATACTAAATAAAAATAAATAATTATTCAACATTACAAAAAACTAATTCTAAAGAAAGTTCGACTCACTGAGGAGGGTCGGATAGCCTCATCGCCACTCCTCGCTGGCTGTTATTATCCAGCCAGATGATCCACCCATCTGTGGGCTAAGCCTCTCCCAAACTTCTCAGTGGCCCTTCAAGTATGTCGTGGTGTGCAGATGTCAAGTCCTCCCTGATAGTTACCCCGCTTCCTTTAAGCTTCTTTTTGACTGAGAAGACTCGCCGCCGGTCCCTGTAGCTCGTAAATAGAACTATTATGGGTCGATGACGCCCCTTTCTGTCTTGCTGCGGGTCAAGTCTGTGGCCAAGGCAGTGCGAACGGTCAATTGACTGCACGTCCACATCCACGCCCAGCTTCTCACTGAAGAGCTGAACCACCAGAGTGTCTGTCCCTTCACTCTCCTATTCCGGAACCCCAAACACCCTTAAATTATTCCGGTATTGGTATTGTTCCAGATCGTCCCGGCGCACTTTCATTTCTTCCACTAGGTCAAGCTTCTCTTGAAGGGCTTTCACCTGTGCTTTTACGGCGACTAACTGGTCCATGTGAATCTTTAAGGCCCTTGCCACAGCATCCTCAACTATTTTTCGATGCTTCCAATCAGTTTGTCAAACTCGACGATGGCTTCCATATCAGAGGTCTTATCGATGGGGATAAGTTTCACAGATAACGACGACTCGTCCTTCCGCTCAGCTCCCGTCTTATCTGAATTCGATCCCTTTGCTGACCTAGTCTTTACTGGCGATCTAAACATAAAAAATTAGTTAACACTTGCCCAAATAAAAATATCAAAGACGAGATGATTAAATCTGATTCACCAAAAAAAAAAAAACGCACACTTCTAACTAAAATGCTAAAATATTTACCACAAATTATTGAAATATTTACAGGAACCAACAACAAGTGTACGTTCACTCCGATATTAAATTTCACAATCTCTACCAATTGGGGGAGGGGAATCTCTACCAATAAACAGCATTAGCGTGCTACTAACATTGCTGTAAACATCACCATGCCCACAAATTACCTTTTTCGTAACACAATTCCCATATGATTACTGACTGACACTCTTATTTATTTATAATCATATTATTATGTGTTATCATGACTATAAGCCATTATTATCTTTGTCTAAAATTTAATGAGAAAAATAAAATCATATAGAATACCAAATAATAAAACACTAGTAAATTTATAGAATGTAGGTTATGTTAGTAAACAAGTACTGTACATGTTTTGATTCTACGCAGTCTGTAATTTAATTTTATAATAAGAAACACAAACTCGTGAATAACGTTGTGAACAATATGCCATTGAGTCTCTTTACAGATATACAGCTGTTTTAGTTAAATTAATATTTAAATTAGAACATCTGTGGCTAAATTATTAAATACATAACTAATAAGTATTATAAACAATATATGCACTAATATTTGCAATAACAAAACATTTTTGATACAAAAAGAAGGCAGCGACACTCCACTCTACAATCAGCTGATCAGCAGCAGTAATCAATCTCTGTATCTCAGACTAGTACAAAGGCATGCATGCCCTTCCCCTCCACTAACCACCAAGCGTTTGAAAAGTAAAATTTTTGACAGATCAAGATATTCCGTGGCTACTGTAGATATATTTCTCATCCATTGTTAAATTTTGTGTTTCAAAATATCAGCTGTTTGTAGTCCATTGTGAAGTGCTAGTGTAGTTCTATGTAAATGTAATGCAGTTTAACACCTTAGCTGCCATCCTTAAAATGAGTATTTTTGCTCTAAATTGCCAAAAATTTATGCAAATATTTAAAATAATGATGCATTATATTTACTATGCCACGATTTCTGAGTATAGAAATAGTACATACATAGGCATCATATGTATATAAATATGTCGGGACTATTGGCCCGACACAGTTTTTTTAGTAGCGTATACAGCACATAAAAAACTCTGTCGGGCATATCGGCCTGACACATTTTGAGGTAAATTTGTTTTCATGGTATGGCTATACTGACTGCATGATGAAAGTAATCCAGTATTCAATATCTATTACGTTATTTCAATACCAACATTCACTAAATAAGGCTATCGAGCCTATACGCCCGACAACTTGCCCGTTGAACATGCCAAAATTTAAAGTTTTATGAACAACTTTGTATACAACCAAAAACTTAGAAATTCGCTCTGTAAATAGTATGATGCTTGCAGTACAATAAAGTGTGATCGGTTTCTTTAAGAAAGCAGGACCAGTGGAGTAACAATAAAATAACCAAAAGGTTACTGAACAACAATGTCGGGCGTAGTGGCCCGACGGTATCTAGCTGAGACAAAGAGCCGTCGGGCGTACTGGACTGACACGGCAGCTAAAGTGTTAAACCAGCTGTTATAGCAGACCTCACTTACTAACCAAATTACTGTCACACATATTTCTATTAGATGAGATATATATTTTTGTTTGTAAGAACATAATCAAGGATTATAGTGTGATAAGTATTAAAAGTTGTTATTGGACACAGTTATTTAAATGATAAAATAAAAATTATTATAAGGCATTAAAAAGCTGTCATTCAAGTTCATAGGTAAAAACAGCATAGCAACTACTGTATTAAAGTAGTCTGACATTCTAATATAAAATGTACAATTATTTACTAGACATATTTACTAAATATACCCTTCTGTTAACAGGCATTTACTGTTTGATGGTGTGAAAATATCCCCTATTGATATCAGCATGATCAGAGCTCTTCAAGTTGACAAGGATAATATAAACGGTAAAATTGTTCCTTTCAGTTTTACATTTTAACTACCTAACCATATTTAATTCATTTTTAACATCCTTATAAGTCTCGTTGTCTTCTACAAAATGTAAGATTACTATCATTATTTATAATTTTTTTTCAAACTATGTTTTGTATATATGTAATAAATTAGAAGTATTTTACTGTCCTTCAAGGAGTATTGACCCACCCATCCCTACATGTGCAGTGGTATTGACCCATCCACCCACTCCTACAGGTGCAGTGGTATTGATATTGTCAAAACCTATCCCATCTAATTGTTCAATAAGAATTGGTAATTTTACATGAATCTGTAAAAATAATATTTTCTTACATGAAGGCCTATTGCATATAAACCGTTAAGATCTATCCCAGTAACTTTGAACATTTATCAATATGTCTTTGTAAATAATATATTCATTAGTATGGTCTTTTTATCTTCTATTGTTAAAAATTTAAATTTTGTCTCTTATTACCTTTTAAGTACTTCATATTGGCTAAAAATATAATAGCATGATTCTTTCAAAGAAATGCCACAAACAGCATTATATAGATTCAGATATTTATAGCTAAGCTCTGCTTCTTTCAAGAATTTCTGTACAGTTTCTTAGTAAACTTACCTAAAAAGGCGAGTTTGCCAACACCTTACAGTAGTAAACAAATACAGGAACAACACATGTTTCACTAGTGGTCAGTGCCACTGGCACTTTGATCAGGTGAGTAGACCTATGCTCCGTAACCTTATCTATAGTTTATACAGTTTTTATTAGAATTAACGGGGTGACAATTTTTTAGGAAAAATCTTATAAAAATAAATCTATTCAAGAAACAGCGGTTACGTTATCATAGAACATGAAATTTCTTAAAACTAATAAATGTCTCATACAAATCAACCAAGTGCAACAGCAGTTGCAGCATAAAATATTCTTACATATGTACTTAAAAGGAAAAAAATCTACAAAACAGAATATGTTTTAACAAAACCTATTTGGGTAAAACCAATAGATGTTTCAAGATCTGTTAAATTTTAAATAGATTCACTTAACCCTTGAAATAGCAGTTATTTTTTCCCAGAATATGCAGACGTTTGTTATAAAATTCATAAAAAATAATTATTAACCATAAACCCACTTATATTAGATATCAATATGTTCATAAATATGTATGCTATCATATAAACTATAAATGATAAAAAAATATTTTCATCGTATGTAACATTTATGTAAATTTGCTGTCATAAATCATGAAATGGGAAGGGTACCCCTTATAAGTTATACAGTGGAACCTCGATAAGTTGGATTAATCGGGACCGCGGCCGATCCGGGTTAACGAAAATCCGGGGTAGCCGGAGAATGAGGTAAAAATTATTAATAAAATACGGTATACTTACAGATAAACTCCATTATAATTGTAAAAACGTCAAACATATGTACAGTACATCTCAGTTACATGTACATAACTGTTCATTTCCTGGTAAAAAACTCAGTCAGCTTTGGTTGTGCCAATGTCGTCTGCCGCTTGCATGCTGTGCGATCCCGCAGTCTCTTCAACATGAGCAATTCAGCCGGCGATGTTTCTGCCTGCCGCTCGAAGTAAACCATTAGTTCGTTTAGTTGCGTCACTGCATCTCCATGACTCATCACTTGACCTTCAATGTCCCCGTCTGCCTCCTCAGCGTCTGATTCGTTAGCATCAGGTAAACACGACGCGATCACTTCCTCGTCAGTAAGTGGCTCATAGTCGGCCGCCGTGTGCCATGAGTCACACACTCACTGTCGTACAGTCCCATCAAATACTGATGCGACATCGATTCACACATACTCTACCACTCAAAAATATTACGTTTTTATTTTTAAAATGTTTGTCTGATTTTTTATTTTTTTATTGAAAATTGGTCCGGGTTAGCCGGACTTCCGGGTTAACGGGGGCCGACTTATCGGGGTTGTACTGTAATTGTAAAATACACAATGTGAAATAGCCCAAATGTTCTAAATTTAATCTAATTTCAGAAAATATGTACATTATAAATCGTATAGGCAAAAATAAATTTACTAGAAATTTATAATCATAAACAATACATCAGCTGAACATTTTTTACCATGGAAACAGTGTTATAAAAAATATCCTACAGAATTTAGTAATAAATACTACTAAGTTCATTTTTATACTAAAGTGTATCAAAAAACATGCTCTATCAAATAAATACATAAAAATAGCTATACACAAAATAATAATCAATCAGAGTATGAGATATATTAATATTTGCTAACCGATTTTGGCCTTATATTACACTGATATTTCCCTTTATTTAATTATAATATCACTAAATACACTCCCTAATAGACACTGATTAACATATAAGCAGTCTAAAACACATAATTACATATTAAATAAATTTCCATGATCATATATTTACATACAATAAGCGATCTGACAACGGTAAAATTCTCCTATTCGAAATAATTATGTCATGTCAAATAATCGATGTTTTGCGCATATTATTGAAACCCGCAACTAATGTAGATTGCATAGATATAAAAAAAGTTGTAGTTTAATAAATGTGTACTATAACGACAGATAACTGAGAGCATGTTTTGGGTGCGCAAAAGTGCACTCTGCCATTTTGTCAGGCACAAACACACACACACCATGCGAATTAATATTCCATGATGCTGTAATATGCCTTCATTACAAGTAAGCTTCTTAATTTTCCATTAAACTTTAAAAAATTAGGTTCTGTTTCAAGGAAAGCTGGAAGATTATTAAATAGTACAACTGCTTTTTATAAAGTGTGGTTTTTTTATCAGTTGAATGTATTGTTAAGGCTAAAGCAGATATGCTTCAAATGCCATTCTTTTTTATAGGTTCATTTGTAATAAAGTTTTGTGGAATTAGACTCAAAAAGAGAAAATGTATTCAGTAAACAAATACGAGGAAAAAAATATCGTACCGCATAAAAACGTGTTTGCAAAATTACCTACTTTTGAGTCTAAACATTACTCTAATAAATCTCTTTTGTTGAGTAAAGATAAGTTTAGTCCGCCTTATCCCCTCCCCAGATTCAGACTGCATATGATAGAAAGTATTACACTGTCATTGTAAGTCATCAATAACATTACAATATAGCAAAAACAGGATAGGCTACAAATTTAGAAGTTAAACTTTACAACAGACCATTTTGACATGGGACTGTAAAGTTAAGTTCTTATCTATTATTAAACCAACGAACCTGACTTTGTGTGAAAAGCTTATTTCCGCCTCGTGAAGAACTACATTCAGCTGGTAAGAAGGGACCTTTCATCTGCTTACTTTAAACAACAACAACGTGGGTTTCAGATAGTGAACATTTTCATATGGTGATATCATTATCCTACATTAACAATTTAATGATAGAAGAGGGCAAAATATTTGTTCACAAAATTCATTTGCAAATAAGATAAAACTTCCTAAGTCATGAATGAAATCGAGAGCTAGATCAACTTCAAAATGTTGCTAATGAGTATCAAGTTATGAAAATAAGTTTTAAGTTATCCAAAATATCACAGATAAACAATATATTAATATTTTAAAATATTATTATTTGTTAACAGCAGACCTAAATGAGGACCATGATTTGTGTAAGTTCTAACAGTTACTTATAAGTGAAAGGAAAAGGACATACCTTCTAAACTGTAGATAGACACTTAACACAAGATACACATACTAGACGACTAAATATTATCTTGTACTAAGGAAGGAGTCAGTGGCCCCAAAATATTTCACAAACTTTTATGAATCTGTATGTGTCTATCTACATTTTACCAGGTATGCTGTTTTCCATTCATTTTTAGTGAAATCCTAGGGTTAGTGCTTTAAAATTAATTTGTAATTATTAAATTATTGTTTACAGTATTAAAAGTCTGTATCAAATCAGTTAAAAGCTGTGACAATTATACTAACACTTGTAAATATACTAAGAAGCTTTCTAATTATTTGTCAATAAAATAATTAACTTTTCGTGGGACCTTTATAATGAGAATAGGGCGAGTTCTCCATGTATTACTAAAAGAATTGGGTATCCATATTTAATGTTACTCTGTTTACTACGACAAACTCATTAAGTTAACCTGCTCTGACAAATCACTGTTGTATATGTTCTTATCTGGCTTATTAAAAACTTTTTGTTCTGTTTGTTCACAAATTAAAGATTAACAAAATTCTTAGTTTTCAATATTTCTTTAAGACTGTATCGAAATGTGTGCATTAACATTTATAAAACCAGGCTCAAAATCAATAATCATCTTAATTTTTATTCGATAAGTAATCACAAAAGGATTTAATTTAACATCAGATTTTGTTGTAATAAATACTTTTTTCTTGTTCTGAATTGTTTTGGCAACAAATTACTAAAGCTAGTAGTGACCAGCAAAATATCATGCACAGATATAGTACCAAATAGTTGTAGTCAAAATTAGTATTGTTTTAATAGATATTTAAAGACAAATTTAATTATATGAAGCAAATTTTTAACTCCTGATGTTTTGTCACTAAATTAATAACAGTAATAAAGAAAAAAACTGAAAATCCTTGCATTGCCATTCTTTCATCTTCTCATTTTACATCAATTGTTGGCTTCAGGGGTGAAGAGTGTTGAGATTGAATACAGTGTGGAGAATAGCGAAGAAATCAGCTCTATCAAACTTGACACTACACCTGAACTGGAACATCGTAAAACAGGAGCCTCATGGATTTTGGCAATGCAGCAGGTAGAGTCCTTTGTCCCAGTAGATGTCGTGAAGTTTTATTATTTTAAGCTAGTTTTTTGCCTATATCTTAGATGTCATGTAGTTTTATTATTTTAAGCTAGTTTTTTGCCTATATCTTAGATGTCATGTAGTTTTATTATTTTAAGCTAGTTTTTTGCCTATATCTTACTATGTAATCATAATTTGAGTTTTTTTATAAGGCACCAGACCAGGAATCAATATATTAGGAGAGATATGCCATCAGCAAACTTACCTAAAAAGACAAATCTACTAACACCACAGTAGTAGTAGACAAATACAGACTCAAAAAACAACACATTTTTCATTGACTCCGGCACTGTCCATTGTTAATTGGGCTCATTATAAATGGCTGAGTGAACAACAACTGCAAAATGCTAAATTTTATTTTTATTATAGAAGTTTCTCAGTCAAACAATCTTCAAAATCTTTATGGTCA
Organism: Stictocephala bisonia; assembly: GCA_035578905.1. Taxonomy (NCBI): domain Eukaryota; kingdom Metazoa; phylum Arthropoda; class Insecta; order Hemiptera; family Membracidae; genus Stictocephala; species Stictocephala bisonia. Next base: position 1,061,417 of record JAQJVL010000226.1, read on the forward strand.
AGGGTTAGGGAGATATGTATTGGTAAATGTAACAGCAACAGACCAGTTGCCATGGACCTTAACCTAATTAATGATTATTTTGTGAACATCTCTGTTTGATATGCCTGTTGCTTGTGGTTATGTCCGTGAACTTAGCAATGCCACATAATGAGCGTGTTCAACGTCAGTTTACGTTCATACCAGTAGCTGAGGCTGATGTTTTGCCTGCAATCATGAGGATCTTCAGTAGTGCAGTCGGAGCTGACAAAATGTTCATACAATTTGTAAAATATCTTCTTCCTATAGTTATTTTGGTAATTACTTCCTTTTTTAACAAGTCACTTGTAACATTCCCTAAGGTTTGGAAATTGGCTAGTGTTTGACCATTTCCAAAACAATCATGTCCAAAAAAATCCCTCTGATATTAGACCTGTTAGTATTATCAGCCTTATCTAAATGTCTTGAATAAGTGGATAACCAGAAAATTACAAATTTTATTGAGTGTAATAGTTTGTTGTCTAATTTCCAGTTTGGGTTTCAGTCTAACCACAGTATGACCACTGCTCTATTAAACGTTGCTGATGATATTCGTTCTGGAAAGGACAAGAGACTTTTATCAATTTCTTGATTTTTCTAAGGCATTCAACTGTGTTTATCATCCTCTTCTCATTTTGAAATGATTGAAAATGGGGGTTTCTACTGATTATTGAGATGATTCAGGAATCATATTCAATTTTGTTCAAAATAGTTAAGTGTTCAATTGTAAAAAAAAAAAAAACAATATTCTTTTCATAATTTATAAAATATTCATTGTAATTTCAAAATAAATAATTTATTATATCATATTCAGTTTAACATAATTTAATATGATGATTAATGTCATTTCTTATAGTCTTGATTCAGTTAATAGTTGGAAGTTATTTAATTTCCCCTTTTTTCAAAAATATTTAATATTGATTAAATTTAATTAATTAATTTCTTTTCACATAGTAATAATTTATCATTCAAAATCATCTGACAACAAAAATTGTATCAAGTGTCTAGTGTAAACAACAACAGCTGATGTCTTCATAATAATGAACCTCAAGAAATATTTTTATTTAAAAAAACACCTGAAGAGAAGAACTTGAAGAGAATTATATTTTTTTTTTTTTTTTTTTTTTTTTTTTTTTTGAAAGAAGAGTGGTGAAGACAGTTTGATAACTAGGTGAGACCTACAATTACTCTACTTGGATGGTAACCGAATTAACATTTTATCATTTTTTTCTGTAAAAAAAACATAATTTGATTAAAATAGAATCATTTATCAAATTGACCAAACTCCATAAGCTTTGAAAAATCAGCCCGAATTAGATATCATCAAGATTCTCCAAAGGAATCACCTGCAGTGGAAAGAATGAATACCTTGCCATCGACCTGATTGGACCTTTACCCACCAGTGTTAGAAACACCAAGTTCATCCTCATCACCATCGACATCTTCACAAAATTTGTCAAACTGTACCCCATCAGAAATGCAAACACCCGCACCATCATCAACAAACTATTTGCCATACATTTTATCACATATGGAAAACCAAAGAAAATCCAAATTGACAATGGTTGAAAATTCAAAGGTAGAACTTGGATTAAGAAATTACGGATTAAGAAAAAAAATGGATAAACGACATCATCCACATTTTTAGTCCTGTGTATCGTCCTTGCTACAACATAAAGAAGTAAAACGCTATCTACGGACTTATTGTTCACATCAACACAGAAACTGGTCACGTTACATCCCTATCATCAACACTTTACTAAATGAAGTTCACCATGAACTTAAGTGGTTAGTGAAAGAGGTTAAGTGGAAGAAAGGACTGATAAGTTCTAACTTCGCCTGAAAAAAAATACGTTTTTCATTTCATTTCATGAAATCACCGGATTTACGCCCAATGAATTATATTTAAGTCAAAAAGACACTTGCTTTTGGGAAAATTACATTACCAACCCATTCATTCCAGATTGCCCTTGTGAAAGGAAATTATATTTAGCCGCCCAAAGGATAAGAGAAAAACAGAAGAAGAGAGCTGATAAGATCAATTTACAACATCGCTCAACCACGTTTCAACTCAACGATTTAGTATTAGTAAAGTCACACCCCCTTTCACATGCTCTCCTTGGAGAAACCGCTAAATTGTTTGAAGACTACGAAGGACCGATTAAAATCTGTAAAATCCTCGGAGCTCCAACTTATGTCATTAGTTCTCTTGATGAAAGACATCAATATGGAAGCTACCATGTGTCTGCTATGAAAAAATATTATCAACAACCATTAACCTAGAAGAGAAGAATAGTGCCATATATTAACTTATGTATTTGTTTTAACAATTTTTTATAAGGAGATTCCTACTCAGAGACCTGTGTGCCATATATTATTATTTTGTACGTCATAATATGTAATTCATTTTGTTTTCATAATTTGAGTTCATCCCATCAACTTATCATCATAATTGTTTCCTTTCTCATGTTTAATAATTTATAACTATTCTATCTTGCATTGTTGCAATTTTAATCATCATAAAACTATGTTCACACTATGTTTATCTTAATTTACTTTCATTTAATTTGATACATATTAACAATGATGATTATCTTTCATGTATGTCTATGTTAACTGCTTATGTCTTATGTATGTTTCAAAATAGTGTCTCTTTTAGAGGGGATAAACCCCACATGTGCATCAACCCTATCAAGTGCCAAATGTAATAATCACCGTACCATTTGTTTCCTCTTTCCGAAATCTTAAATTCAACATTGGAACTCTGCGATTTCTGACGAGATTCAGGAATCATATTATATCATATTCAGTTTAACATCATTTAAAATAATAATTAATATCATTTCTTATAGTCTCGACTCAGTTAATAGTTAGAAGTTATTTAATTTCCCCTTTATTCAAAAATATTTAATATTGATTTAATTTAATTAGTTAATTTCTTTTCATATAGTAATAATTTATCATTCAAAATCATATGAAAACAAAAAATTGTATCAAGTGTCTAGTGTAAACAACAACAGCTGATGTCTTCATAATAATGAACCTCAAGAAATATTTTTACTTAACAAAACATCTGAAGACAAGAACTTGAAGAGGAGATAACCATTTTACTATGATTTCATTTTGAAAATATAATTATTATTATTATTAAAAAGTTTCTCCAACCTTTTAAAGTCCACAAATTATTATTACATATAAATTTAGTAATAATAACGACTGTTTTGGGTTAACAAAAATTTACAGATGTTAATTTTTTTCATAGGCTGTCAAGATGCTCCAAGAATATCAATTGGATGGTTGACCTGTATGTCTACTACCTTCTATCATCATTACGTTTGAAAAAATGTATCTTCAGAGAGCTTCTTATATCGAATATCTTCCAGGTTAATTAATAATGTTGAAATATTATTAGTTACTTTATTTCATAAAAAGATAATATTGTTATAATTATAACGATACATGTGCTCATCACGGCTACAATAGGTCTATAGTTGACCCTGGTTTAGCAAAATGTACATAACACTAAATGTATTTGTTAAAGGCGGCATGTACTATTTTAGTTAAATTTTGGGTGACCATTAGTTATTACGTTAAATCCTGTTTACTAATTACAGCATATACTTTTGACAGCTACTTCAAACATGAGCATAGACGTTCTTTCATTCTTTGTTAACCCTTTGATTAGTAACAGTGCTTTATGTTCCAACAAAGGCATGATTCTAACTAACTAATAGCTAATTTGTTGTTTAACAATGCAATTGAAGCGGGGTGAATAAGTCTATAGTAATCAAGGGCCACCCATACACATACAGTGGTAATTTACGTTAAACACGAGGTTCCGAAGATATTCTTTAATTCTATACTTTTATCTACTCCATTAGAGGTATTAGAAGACATTACTGTTTGTATTGTTATAAAAAAGCAATATCCTTTAAAACTTTATAAAGATTTACAAACCATAATAAAGCAAAGGAATATATGTATTATGACACATTAGTTTACATGAAACGCCTTACAGGCTGAAGATACGTGAAAAACGTGAATCTTCAGGGTATGTGATTAAATGTAAACAACACAAACACATACATAAACATAAACGAGTGGGCTTATGGTTGACATAACTCATACACGTGTAGTGGTACCCACCCATACACATGCAGTGGTACTGTAGTGTATACTTTGCCTGAAGTAAAACCCATACACATACATATTATAGATCCAAATGGTAACCCTCTCTCCATACACATACAGTGGTATTGACCCACCCATACACGTACAGTGGTATTGACCCACCCGCCCACCCATACACATAAAGTGGCATTGACCCACCCGCCCGTCCATACACGTACAGTCTTATATGTAGCGTATACCTTACACACACACACACACACACACACACACACACTGATAGTGACCCACCCGCCCACCTATACACGCACGGTGCTAGTGACCTACCTACCCACCCATACATGCACAGTAGTATTACATAAGTTGATTTTTAATAACTTGTTTGGTTACGTACCACTAGAAAAATGTAAACAATCATTAAAAAATGAAAACATATTTTTAGAAGAAAACTAAAAACAGCTGGTTTTGTGAGAACACGATAATTAGAAAATATGGTAGGTATCACGACCCATACACGTACACCCACTCGCCCATACATGTACGTTGGCGTTGACCCACTCGCCCGCCCATACATGTACACTGGCATTGACCCACTTGCCCGCTCATACACGTACAGTGACATTGCCCCCCCCTAACCCGCTCATACACGTACTGTGGCATTGTGGGCACATATTTATGTTTGTACCAGGAAACTTTGTAGCACAGATCAGTTAAAACTTGGTAAGTTTTCACTCGTTAATATTGCCAATCCTTTGAGCGTTTCACCACATTGTTATTATTAATTTGTTTTCGTCTTTATAATACAGTCATTTAGATTTAGAATTTTCGTGATTACTTTTGTATTAGTCAGTTGTAGGCTAGACTTTTGAATGAGATATTTTACAGACTATTAATATATAAAAACCTATAACAAAATGAAAAGTAACGCCTAGACACATTATTTTATTTTATTGTTTTTATTTCAAATCGGTCGGTAGCTTAGTTGGTTAAATCCCAGCTTCATAAGGTAAAGGTTCTGAATTTGATCCCAATCAGAGTCGTAACACATTTTGAGAAGGATCAGCCTATAATCACCGGCTGTTCATTTGTCATTGGGCTATTAATTAATGATACTTTCAGAGGATTGACTATATACAAAAGCCTTAGTTTGTAACAAGACTACATTCACTCATCTACACTCATCACATTCATTCAAAAACCATATTCACCCATATCTTGACGATCGGCAACTTAAGAATAAAAAATTAAAAAGTCATGAGAAAATAAAAAATTCTCACTGTAGTGTCAGCATAGAGGAAAACTCATTAATCAAAAGGTTAATCAGAATATGTGTATATGGCCTATGTAGTATGGTTTCTGACCTAAATCAACTATGTATGACTGTTAGCTGTTTATTACAGTATATGGAAATTTTTTTTAACTATTTTGGTAATGTCAGACCATCACAATACATCACTCATCTTCACATAAAATAATCTAATTTCATTTATCAACTCAAACTTAATTATGAATGATTACTTTGAGAGCGTAAAATGTGTATTAGTTTTTGTAAGCATTTATTTCTTAAACAAGAAATTTTAGAGGCAAAAAGGTAAAAAATCAAATTAATTTTCTAAACCCTGTTCTAGTTTTATGGTAAAATCGTTAAATTGTTTTGTAAAAATAATGAATGAGATAGCAACTAAAAAATATAATATACTAGATAAGGAGCATGTAATTTTCCAGTTTTGCATGTATAGAAATGTTCTATGTAAAAAAATCTTAAATATGTACAACAAACATTTTTGTTTTTGGCAGATGTAAACAAATATAGGTTTAGTATACAATGTTTTCAAAATGTTTTTATCTGTGTGCAAGCTGTATCAGAAAGAAAGTTAACTTAAAAAGAATTATCATATAGAAATACAGACCAACATAAATTGGTTTTAATTTATAATTTTTTAAATACATTTTTAAAGTTATAACTTTTGGATATGTAACTGTATAATGTAGAAAAAGGACACCAGTCATTAGTTGAACAATAAGTTTTATATTGACTTCTGCTGTTGATGTATCACATTAGACATAATACTAATTACTTAAAACAAATGTATGGCCCATTTTTAACTAGGTAGTTACTTGTGTAAACATCACACTATCAAAGAAATTTAATATATGAGTTTCAAGAACCTGTTACATTACAAACTCTAACTTTGGAGGATCCTATCCTTCCTGTACCTGATAATATATATGTGTAACTTAAAAGGGTTCAAACTGATTTTATAATATGACATGTGTTAGTTATATTTAGCCCTTATTAAAGAACTATTGTACTGTTGACAAATATTTATATTTTTCTTTCCTCGTATTTATTGAATATTAAAAATATTTACATATATGCAATGGAATTAGCACATTGGAGTGTGGTCCTTAAAATGAATTGAAAACATTGTGATCTGGATAATATCCTTGATTATATTATTACTCACAAATAGATATCTCATCTAATAGGAATATTTGTGCCCATAATTTGGTTTGTTACTGAGGTCTGCTACCACAGCTGGCTTACATTTACATGGAATTACACTAGCGCTCCACAATGGACCACAAAAACAGCTGATAATTTGAAGCACAAAATTTAGCATTGGATGTGAAATCTATCTGTGTGCCTCTAAAATCAATGGTAATATTAAGTGATCCTATATGTAAACAAATGTATGTATGTATGTATGTATTTATGTTTGTTCTGTATGCATTACTACATCATTCATCTAATCGTAATGAAACTATGAAGTTAAATATATTTTTTCCCCGGGGAAGGTTTTATTTACATCAAAACACTGGTCTTTAAAGTTTCAATGATAATCTAATGGAGTTATTTTATTGTTTAGCTAAACATCAGCCGTTAATTAAACACAAATTAAACGAAAAGTTTTGAAATAGGATAAATAATTCTGATTGAAATTTAACATTAATTTACAGTACAACCTCGGTTAAGAATAAGAATAAGAATAAGAACTCTTTATTCCATTGATCTTTACAATAAAGAAATAGGACACGTCAAATAAAAATGCATTAAGACACATTTTCAACTTAATTCCTACAACTAAAAACAACTACAGTAACTAAAAACACAGTTAAAACTACAGTCCTAAAAACAACTAAAATTACAGTACATTTAAGTTTGTATATTAAAAATTCACATCAAAATTACAATTGAGAAATTCATTCATATGATAAAAAGGGTGCTGTACTAGCCAATTATAAATATTATTTTTAAAGAGTTTAAAACTCACAGTTCTTGCACTATCAGGCAGCCTATTAAAGAAACGAATACAGTTGAGTTTGAGAGATGTGCCAGTTTTGGCCAATCTATGAGGAAGTATGTTAAGCTTAACTCCACCTCTAGTATTATACTGGTGAACATCGTTTCTAATTGGAAAGTTTTGTAAATTTGATTTGGTATATAAAAGTACCTGAAAAACATACAAATTTATAACTGTAGGAATTTTGAGTTCGATAAAAAGTGGTTTACAGTGAGTAAGTAATCCAACTCCTGCAATATTACGGACTGCCTTTTTCTGTAATAATAGAATATCATTTACAAGAGGAGAATGGCCCCAAGCTAAAATACCATACAGTATATGTGATTGAAGAAGACCAAAATATGACATTCTTAAGTATTCAAAACTTACAAAGTTTCTCAACTTCCATAGTAAGTAATTTACTCTTGATATTTTTTTGCAAATTGTTCCAATATGCAAGGACCATTGTAACCTTGAATCGATGTGGAATCCTAGAAGCCTAACAGACTCAATGTTAATATCTTGCTTAAGGCTTAATGTTAAATATTGCGTTTTATCTGGATTAGAAGATAATTTATTTGAAGAAAACCAGGAAAGAGCCTGGTCTTCTGCTTCAATAGTGATCTGTTTTAAGGCATTAAGGTTGTTATGACTGGCCATTAAAGTAGTGTCATCGGCATAAATAATAGAATGAACATTTAAATTTTGCGGCAGATCATTTATATACACCAAGAAAAAGAATGGTCCAAGAATGGAACCCTGAGGCACACCTGTGTTAATATGTTTCATGGTTGAACATTTATTTTTTATAGAAACAAATTGACTCCTGTTAGATAAATACGATTGAATTATTTTTAAAGAACTATCTTCAATACCATAAAATTTTAATTTTTTCAAAAGAATATCAAATGGAACACTGTCAAAAGCCTTACTGAGATCACACAACACCAAGGACACTGACTCTTTTCTTTCAAAAGCATTCAGAGACAAATCGATTAGATTAAGTATTGCAGAAGTAGTGGATCTACCCTGACGAAATCCATGCTGACATGATGAAAGTAAGTTATGTGACTCAAAGAAGTTACTTAGTTGTTTGTACATTAATGATTCAAATACTTTAGAGAATATAGGAATTATTGATATTGGTCTGTAATTTTGGGGTAAACTTTTATCTCCTTTTTTAAAAATTGGAATTATTTTTGAAATTTTTAGTGATGGCGCAAAATATCCCTTATCCAAACATTTGTTATAAATAAAAGCAAGTGGTTCACTAATCAAATGAATTGTTTGTTTAATAATTGAATTAGAAAGCCAATAATAATCCATAGAATTAGAGTTTGAAAATTTAGATACAGCTTTTATCACATCGGATGAGGAAATTTCAGACCATTTAAAAGACAATTGATTTCCTGCTCTGTTACCCAAAAACTCTTCAGGAGAGTTGGTACTTGGATTATTTCCTTTACTCAATTGACTTATTGAGTCCAAGAAAAAATAATTTAATTCATCTGGATTAAGATTGATCTCACTACTATGAGTTGGAGAAAATTCATTACTTATTACTTTCCAAGCAGCTTTGCAGCTATTTGCGGCATTACCAATATACTCCTCTACTGCCAGTCTTTTTGCTTCTATTAATTCTTTTTGGTAAATTCTTTTCTGTTGTAAGTAGACGTTATAGGCAGCCTGATAGTGCTCTGACTCCTGCCTCAAAAGATTTTTATAGATTGTATACAGTGTTAACATTCTAGTTTTTAATTCTGCTAACGCTGGTGTGTACCAGTTGATCAATTTAGATTTTTTTGAGCTATTTCTATTACATATTTTGGTTAAAGGTGAGCAGAAGTGCCATAAATCTACATATTTTTTAAAAAAATCATTAAATAGTGTTTGTACATTAATTTTGTTCTGTTGAAAGTCTTCTATCATCTGCCAATTTTCTTGTTCTAAACTAGATATAAACAAATTGACATTTTCTTTTTTTTGTAATCTAATATATGAGAAACCTGATTGTTTTTTACTTCCAGAGGAATTACTTACTAAATACATATAAAATAAAAGTGGTACATGATCCGAAAAAGAATGATCTCCGAGAGATACATCATATAGATTCCTAGTAAAATTAACAATAATGTTATCAATGCAAGAGTTTATACGAGTTGGCTGATCATTGGAGGGAAAAAGATTAAGTGCTCTGAGAAAAATTAAGAATTTTAAGGAAATTGCATTACTCCTATCACTAACACCCATTTCAATATTGAAATCTCCAGCAATAATTAACTTTTGATTGTGTTTTTGTATCTTTTTTACAGTAAGTTCAAAACAAGTCAGGAAACCATCAACATCCCCACTTGGAGATCTATAAATACTTAATATAACAACATTTGTTTCCAGCAATTTAATACAACAACATTCAAAGTGTGTCTCAGAGTAAAACTGTGATACATCAATAACAGAAAATTTAATAGAATTTAAAATATAAATACCCACACCTCCATTCTTTTTAATTTTCCTACAAACTACATGAGCAGGTATAAAATTATTTGGGACAAATACATTTACTTGATTTTCTTCCAACCAATGCTCTGATATGCACATTAAATTTAATTTCTTTTCTCTACATATGTCTTCTAATTCTAGAATTTTATTTCTAATACAGCAAACATTAATTTGCATTAGTCTAAAAAACTGTCCTCTAAATTACCGTTATTTTGTATTATGGGGGTGGTTGGTGAAGGGAAGTTTGAAGGAGTGCTGGTTGTTGGAGTAGTGATCTGTGGAGTGCTTGATGTTGAAGAGGTAGTCTGTGGAGTGTTGATCGCTGGCGCAGCGATCTGCTGAGTGAAGGGCACAAGTTTAGAATCGGACACAGCAAGAGATGGAGTAGACACTGAGAATGCTGTTGGTTGCTGGCGTGTTGCGGTTGGAGGATGTAAGATGGTATCTCCTGAATGCTTTATCTGCTCCTCTGAGTCATGTACTTGTTGCTCCAATGCAATTGGCGTTCTCATAGATCTGGATGGTTGTTTAGCAGTTGTTATTAACTGCTCAATGTCGCTTGAAATTTTCTCTTTCCCTTTTCTGTTAAGATGTAATCCATGGTGCGTATAGAACTGCCGAGGTAGACAATGGAGGGGAAGAAGTTTCACTGTTGGCGTATTCACGATAAATTCCTCAATTAAGGCATTAACATGAGATACCTTCAAGTCTAAACCAGGCTTGTCATGTCGCATAGGCAGCGAAGCAAGAATTACATTGGTATGTTTTAATTCCTTGACAACTTTGAAGAGATCATTAGTCAGCCTTTTAGCGCTGGTTTTTTCTACGCTATTAGAACCAGCCACTAGCAAAAGGTGGTCTTTTTTTGATAGGTTTTTAGTGAGGGTGTGAATATCATGAGTGACTGAGTACAAACTAGCTCCAGGTCGGACGAATGACTGCACACAAATCTCCTCAGTTCTGCGCTGTACAAGACAACTCAAGTCTCTGCCGTGACTATCAGCTACAATCAAAAGTTTACTCTCTCCTTCAAATGTAGACTTTGAAAGCTTTTTACTTTTAAGTGCTTGAGATTTTCTTATGTACAACCTTATGCCTAATGTGGCAAAGGTCAAGCCGGATACGGTAAAAGCCGGATAAAACATAAGTTATAAATAACTTGGTTTTATTGGAGAAACACGTTTAGTTACTGATAAGAGACAGCATGTGTAAGCGGGCGCCCACAATTGCATGTGACGCAACACGCTCTGCAGTAATTGTAATGAAACAAACTATGTTTATCACGATCGCCAACAAAAATTCATTTCCCCCACTCACGAAATGGACTCATACAGCCAGCCACACTGAACAAAAGTAAACAACATTGCCAGCTCGGATCTTCAGATCCATTATTAAATTATTATGCAGTAACAAGCGACCACTTGTCGAGATAGGGTGACTAGTAAATACAGGGCCTGCAATTTGCGAAATGCAAAACTGAAACACTCGTGTACAACATTTGCGTTTGAAAACTGAAAGGCGCTTCCGATTAATTGTAATTTTATCTTGTAAATAATTTTTATTGTTATCTATTTGCCGAACCGGATTGCCGGATAAAGTAAGGCTGGATATTCGAAGTTGTACTGTATATAAAATCTCAACATTACTGTCTCTATCTTCATTCCATATTGAAGCAATGGTAAACAACTTGTTTATTATAAAATGATTAATTTAAAATCTTTTACCAAGCATTTTCTTATCTCTTCAAAATATAAGAAAATTAATTATTTTAAAATATGGAATTTTGCTTACCTTTTTGGAGTAATAAAACAGTTTCTTCCTTACAACTTTTGCAATTAAATAATCAAGTTTAATTGTTCACAATAATCTGATATCCTCAGCAACATCAGTAACTAAGCCTCAATCCACTAATATTGTGCAATATTACATAATTAAAATGTTCATAATAGTTTGGCATGTATGCAACATCATCTTCGCAATTTATCAATCTGTTTTATATTAAATTATGATTTGCAGCTAAAATTAGTCCTACACAATTGACAACTTACACAATAAACAGTTGTCAATTGATTCTTCAATCAGGTCCAATAATACACATGTGAATATGCACGTAAAAATGACTCAACTACGCCTGAGCGTGGACTCCAGTGTGTTAATTTATACTTAAACATCATAACTTGTTTTATTCATTAACAATTTTATTTTATTAAAATAATGTTTGGTATTGGAATATGATATTTTGCTAGTTAATGTTTTTTACTTTATAATTAGTAAAATAATACTTTGGTATAAAGAGCATTTGATATGGGAATAATATTATACTCTTTATTATTATCTGTGTAATTTATATTCTTATTATTTTGTTAACAAGTAAAATCGTAGATTGTAGGCATTAATATTTGGTATTACTATTCATGTTTAGCCCAAGGCTGAGAAATTACATAAAATATATAGTTACCTCGTTACTTACTTACTTACTTATCCGGTCCCGTTCCAGTCAATCCTGGGTCTGGGTTGTCACCAAGCCTCTCCATCTTCTCCTGTCCCTCCACATCTCCTCTCTCACCACTTCCCCCCACACACTCCCTCTCTTTTCCACGTCTGTCCTCACTCCATCCAGCCATCTTCTTCGTGGTCTTCCTCTGGGCCTCCTTCCCTCCATTTCCCATTCCTCCATCTTCCTCGGCAACCTCTCTACACTCATCCTTTTTACGTGACCATACCACCTCAACCATGCTTGTTCCACTCTTTCTCTTATACTCTCCTCCACTACATCCTTCCTTATCTCACTATTCCTAATTCTATCTCTTCGAGTTCTTCCCTTTATTGCTCTCAAGAACCTCATTTCCCCTGCCTGTACTCTACTCCACTCCCTTTCTGACATCCGCCATGTCTCTGCCGCATAAGTAATTATAGGCCTATAGTAATTCTTGAACATCATTACCTTGGCCCTCCTTGGTACCTCTTTGTCCCATACTAGGTGTTTCACCTCGTTAATTAACCCTTTTTTGTAATTTTCAAAAGGTTATTAATTAACATTTTAAAAAAGAATAATTTACTGCATTAGTTTTGATGATAGCACTTGGATGAAAATTAACCAAAAAAAGGATGAATTTACAAAGAAACTATATATGCTATGTCATATTTTGTATTTGTTCTTAAGTTTTAGACTTGTTTAATGTTTTGTATAATGTGAAAAACAACTAGTTTCAAAGTTTTATATGTGTTTTATATTTTAAAATAACATAACTTCTGAAATGTTATATATTAATTGTATTTCTGCTCCAATTATGTTTGAGTTTACAAAATAGTTCCTGAAAAACAATAATTTGATCTTGTTAGTAATTTGTTTTACTGTCAAGTAAATGCAAGAAAAATGTTTGCAGAAACTTTGAAATGTTTTACTGAAGGATCATTAAGACTGGTGACAAGCATTTTATATCTCTATTTTTGTAGGCACACTGTTTATAGTTGTGATTGTAAGGTGTAAGCAGTAGATTAAGGCCCTGTCACACAACTATGAGAACTCAGCAGCAATGTGAGAGCTCAACATTTGTTAAGTTTTTATAAGCTAAAACAATTTATTTACAAATGTTAGTTACCTCAACTCTGAGAAACTGAATGTAAAAGTAAGATTTTTTAAAATTTATTTGCCAGCAGTAGGCTAAGTACTTTCTTGAGGACAATGTGTTGGAGAGATTATAGGTGGCAATATGTTCTGTCCTCAGCTCTCTTAAGGCTGTTTAGTAAAAAAAAATTAGATTTTTTATTGCAATGTCTTTATATCAGCTATTAGACACCTTCCAAGTAGTTCTTTAATTAAAATTAACTTTATATTTATAAATTAATCACCCCAATAATGCAAATACGGGCTTTCTTGGCATATTAACCATTAAGAAACTATTACTTCGGTGGTTCTCAAATTCGAAAAACAGACTCTTACAGGACTTGTTTTGATGAACATTTATTTAAAATTGTGTCATTTAAGTACAAATTAGTAAATTTGATTTTATGTTTGTTTTTTATTAATAATATGAGAAATACAACAACATGTAGGGCATCTTATGCTTTGTAATTAGGGATAGGTTGGTTCTTGGTTCTATCGGTTATTGACAAAAGGACCGAGAACCGATGGGAAAATCTCGGTTCTGCAGTTCCGGTTCTAGAAAAGTAAATGGGGAGATAGCTTTCATATCAGAAATGTTTCAGGTGTGAAATGTGCTGATAAACAGAACAATCAAACGACAATATCCAACAATAGTCAATATCCGCCTCAAGATAAACAATATATCTTTGTCAGAAAATATCTGCCTGATTTTGCCAGAAAGTAATGAAGGCCACTTCATTATCAGTACGTGATTTTGGCCATTGGCCACGAGATAAACAAAATATCTAAGTCAGAAAATATTCGCCCATCAGCATGTGGAAGAGACAGGTAACATTAATGAATAGGAATTCACACACAAAGGCAGTGAATTAAAACCATTCAGTTTTTGTTCCAGAGAGTTTTCCTTTCCAACTGAGTTCCACCCTTGTTTATCGCTTGTCACTTCCTGCCTGATAAATAACACCTTGTGAAAATATTCCATTCTGTTTAAAGGATTAATGTTTTGAATTGCATTGACTTAACATTTACTGACCCAAAATAGTTTATTATTTCTTAAATTTAAAACAATATGTATACTGTAATTTCTAAAAACATTTATGGTGTTATTGGCTGTATAGTTTTTTATAAATTTGAATAGCATTTATATTTTCTTAATTCAGTATTATCACCAGTTGATAAAAGAACAAATAGTTTTAAAAATAGATTTTATTCAATACTTATTAAAAATAATGTGTTTTAATTAATTATATTAATATTTGATTTTTGCTGTTTATTTTTGACGTACTACAATTACATTTAGCTGTGGTAATTTCAATCAATTGCTGTGATTTCTTTTTGAAGTTTTCTTACTAAACCAGATCTAAAATGGCAGGTTATTTTTCAATTTTCTCTAGGCTTATAAGTTTTGTAATTTCCTCAAGGTAAATTTCAATTGCATACTAATTTGAGCATTATATTCCATTTAGCTATATTGTATACTTTTATAAATTTAAAGTAAATACTTTCTTTGTGCAACAAATCTAAACAATCATAACCTGAGAATAAATAAAATGTTACCAATTCTCTTGTTATTGGAAATATTGTATGTCATTTTATAGATTTTTAGGGTGTCTTATAATTTATATTGGAGAAATCGCCAAAATACTATGCACTGTTTTTACTGTCTGATTCCACATAATTTGTTGATTCACTGGCGTACAGGTATTAGAAAAAAAGTACTCAAAACCGGGAACCGAGAACCTATTTCAGTAAAGAACTGAACCGGAACAGAAAAAAAATGGAACCGACTCAGCACCATTTGTAATATCTCCTAATTCACTAAATTGTTTGACTTTGAATACTCAATTGGTAACTGTACTTTTATAACTCGCGGTCTAGAGGTACAGCCAGCGCTTGCATAGCGGAATCCTGTTGTCCCTAACGCCGGCCGCACCACCTTAATACTGATGTGGTTCTAGACATTTCAATACATCTATTTGTTATCAAGATGGACATTATTAGCATTGAATACAAATCTCTATGAGAAATACAGGCCCCAAAAGGAACCAAACTGACTTTTTGCCATGAAGTCTGTGTTGGGTGTCATCAGCGTTCAATTTTCGTCTAGGGGAGAGATCTGATTATCAGCCGAAAACAGACCATACGGTTTGGTTCAGATTCCATGATAAGATGTAGGTCCCTTAGTTTCCTAGGCAATTAGTCCATAAATAAGGATATAATAAGGCTGTTAAGGGTTATAAGGGTATAATACTAATGATAAGGTATAGTTATAAAATGCTTTTTATTAGGTTTAGTTAACCTACAAAGACTATTATTGCTCATCATGCTAATTTGGTAAACAAGATTACCTTAATTGTTATATTATATTATATATATATATATATATACTTGTTTTTCATTCAATGTTCTTGCACTAAACAATGCTAGACAATAAATGTCCAAAAGTACAAAATTGTCATTCAACATCTTGAAAGATGTGCTGTAATTCAGAATCGGGGTCACCTTTTAAAACATGAAGAATTTATGGGTAAAAATTTTCACTATGTAATTTTGGTGGGAAGTCAAAAGAAATGCTGCTTTGCTTTTACAAGGAAGTATTTTCAATTGGTTATTATTATTTGGATTCATAATCTGTATGTGCAGATAGCTGAACAAGAAAAAATGAACAAATTTGTGTTTTAACAATAAACAATCTATAACTATAAAAGGCAAATACCACTGACTCATTCACTCATCGCTATAACTAAAAAAGTACTAAGCCTACGAGGCTAAAATTTTGTAGAGTCAAACGTTGTTTGTTATAGATATGCAATAAGAATTGGATTTTGAAAAGTTCTTAGTAAATCGAAGATTGCAGCCTATTTAGTGCCAACAATTTTAAATGCCAAAAACAGCGTTTCTCTAATTGGACTGTAGCTGCTAAATGAGTGGTTTTACAGCAAAACTAACACCATTTTCTGTTTCTCATTTGAGACAATCTACATCTTTGGTCCTATGACTTTTTGGTCTATCTCACTTCCTTCATCCTTAAGTAGAGCTAGATTTTCAATTTGTGCGTAAAAATCAAATCGGTTAATATACGACCTCTAAGAGTAGACTTACAGATTTTTCTAGACTGTGAAACTTTGTTATCTAGAAGAACATACTTATATTCAATGGGAAAATGTACAATTTAATCTGAACACATGTATATCCAGGTTATAGGATATGGCTAGAAACACGATATTTCACTGACTCAGAGTCAATTACCGTACTTTACACCCTCTAAAAGTAGACTTACAGATTTTTTTAGACTATGAAACTTTGTTATATATGAGAAAAAACTGTTTTCAATCGGAAAATTAACAATTTATTTTTAAAGCATGCATAGCCAGATCATATGACATGGTAAACATTGCGAGAAACACAATATTTTATTGATTCAGAGTCAAATATAGTACTTTGTGCCCTCTAAAAGTAGACTTACAGATTTCTCTCGACTTTGGAACTTTTTTATCTAAGAGACCCAACTGATTTTAATCAGAATATTTACAATTTAATTTGACCAAATGTATAGCCAGTTCACAGGACATGGCCGAATATGGCGAGAAACCCGATATTTCACTGATTCAGATTCATCTACAGTAATTTGTGCCCTCTAAAAGTAGACTTACAGATTTGTTTAGACTTTGAAAACCAAGGGTCTTTTAAGTATCTATACATATATAAAAGCCGTTTACCAGTCATCACTATTACTCGAAAACTATACGTCCGATTGACGAAGTGTTGTACATAGGTTTATCTTAGCCCGTACAGGCTCACTATAAAGAATTTTCCTCTCTGACATCAGGAATGAGACCCACTGGCCTCAAAAATGTCCATGGTATTCTTATGGAGATATATTAATTATTTGTTGTTGTTATTAAATTAAAGCAAACTCAATAAAGTTGTGGTAGGCTAAACTTTTAAAATTAAAAATAATTGAGTACAGTAATTCTAAATTGGGTATAGTGTAAATTGAAAGCTTGCTGTACATTTTGATTATATAATCAAACTCAATATTATGTCTGGCGAAGCTGGCAGGTTCAGCTAGTTAAAATATAAATTAAATGGTGTTGTGATTTGAGCAATCAAACTAGCTATACACTAATGAATCTAACAGTTAGATCGCTAAGTAGATCGTGTAGTGGATGAATAACTGAGTACAATCCCCTTAATTATCCTATAGTTCTTGGACGCAAAAGATAACAAAATTAAATTTTTTTCTAGTGCAAATAAATTTTGATTTAAGATAAGTTTTCACAATAGGGTAAGAGCCTGAATTATTTAGGTTTTGTTTAGGCCTATTAAAAATTCCTTTGGTAAGTCCTATGACAGTTAGAACACAGATATAGACACGCACAAAGGTAAAACAATCATTGAGATACTTCAAGGCCACTGGCCTTATCTTCAGTCCATCACAGAAATTCCATTAACTCTCTTCTGTTGAAAAGGCCAGTGGCCTTGAAATATCTTTCCGTGATTCTTTTACCTGTTTTTGTGTATTAACTCATAGGATTTGATTTGATTTAGGACTTACCAAAAGAATTTTTAATTCAAATTCCAGCTCGCTTCCTGTCCAAAACATAACCTAAATAAATGTTATTTTATTTCGTTATAACTACTTGATTGTTTTATTGTTTGTTCATAATGGTTTTCTCTGTTATTTTCTATAAAAATCTACTGTAGATGGAATTAACCCATTAACAAATATTTTTATGTTAATCTAAACTAAAGGACTTTACTCAATTCATTCTCCTATCCAAAATTGAGACATTGAATTAATTAAAGAAACAGGGTCGTTTACATATCTAGAATAAGTGTATTGGGTAGATGCATAATTGTATTTATAAAATTGTTAATTGGTTAATAAATTAAGTTTTATGAGATATTTTTATACAGCTGTTTAAATACTCATTATAATTAACTGCAGAAAACTCTATGATAACGTATTGATACTTATTTATTTTACATATTAATGTGATGTTTTGTTTCACTATGTGTCATAGTAGGTAACTTGGTATTTGTGTCACGGCTCAAATTGTTTAGCAGATTATTTATTTTAACATGTTTTATTTTATATATATATATTGTGTAAACTATCTTGTTTTAACTTTGTTATATTAAATTATATTATTTCACAATGTCCTTTGTTTTAATCATTCTAATTATATGTATACAGTTTCATGAACTGCAAACACCCATGAAGTAAAATCATATTATTTCAAATGTCCTTGGGTTTAATCATTCAATTTATATGTCAACATTTTCATGAACCATACATTTGTGGTCAAAAGTCTATTGTACTTTCCGCACTTTGTATGTGTTGCATTATTGCAAGCAACAATTTGATGTTGCGATTCTGACCATCGCAACTATCACTGAACATAATATGTTCAATGTGGTTGGCTGATGATCTGTTTTTCATATGTTCAATAACACATGAAGCAATTTCCTGGGTGCCTCTTGAAGCTGTGATTTCGTTCCAGACGTACATGTATCCAAAATTTGTGGATTGATCATGGCAACCTAGATTATAGACATACATATTCCTTTTATAGTTTTATACATATATGCTGCTGAACAAGTTAGAATTGGAAACAGCAGAGCTTTTTGCAGATCAAAGGAGAATGCATACATTGCAGGATTTGACTTGCACACTCCTATTTTGCTTAGCAAGATCTGCTTTACGCAATATTCACTCTTTTAAAACGCAGTCTAGCAAAACTCCTAGTAGTGCAAGGAAAAGTGAAGTAAGTCAGACTTAATCAATTAATGCCTGAGAGGGATCAGCTGATTTATTTCTTAACTTTTCCACTGCCATGTGTATTAGGACTAGTCAGTGTGTTGACTTAGATTGCTTTTTCTTGAAACAGAATGAAGGTTAAGGAATCTGAAACAGTGTTTAGCTTAATATTAAAAAAATGACTTAAGCCACTTTTACTTTCAATAATGAACAAGTTTTAAGTTTTTGAAGAGATTTGCAGTGTTCAATTCTATCTACTCCAGAAATTATTCTTATAGCTTTCTTTTGTACTGTGAGAATGTTTTGAGAGTGAAATGAATGAATGAATGTGTTGAGCCTGTTTTAAATGCTAGCGTATGTGATCTCTGGATCACATATTCCAGGGAAAAGTATATTCTGGAAATCTTAGACCAATAGTCCCTACCAAACCAGTGTGGCCATGAAGAACATTGTAAATAAATTAATTAGTCATAGTATAATATGCTAAAGGGGTTCATAAATTAAATCCGACATATGCTTCCACTTCACCTAGCTCCGGAAACTTCCACACCATTATGAGAGGAATTTTCTCTAGATGGCCTTGACTGGTAAATTTAATCCACCCAGTGTCTAATCCAAGTAACAGTGGCATACTCAAGGTGACTTTGACTTGCACATCCTTGAAACTCTACATGTATTTATCTTGATCTGTATGCCTAATTCAAACTGGAACTATAAGTTAAGATTTAAGATGATAATAGTCTTAGATTGACTGATTTGTGACAATGCCAAAACCCAATGTACTATCTGTTTTTAAAAAAATGGGAAATAAAAGTGTCTCATGTCTTACAGCATCAATCAAGCATGCCACCCCCATGGTAGAGTCAAATCAATACAGTGCCTTCAACTGTAACATCTCTTCTACTCCAAACTCTGTTTACACCAGCAATTACTCAGCTCATGTACCAAACTCCTTGACTTTAAACTTCCTCCAGGACTCCCTTCGGCCCCCTATTTAGATTCAACTACCAATTTTACAAATTCAACAAAAACAAATTCAACAGAAACAAATCCAAAACAAGCCAATTTAAACCAATTCAAAATTTTTCATCAAAACATACAAGATCTAGATAGCCGCAAAGAACCACTTGAAATTATTTTGAACGAAATAAAGCCTAATATTTTAATTATTACTGAACATAACATGTCAGAGCCACAGCTGGAAAAATTCCGTTTACCTAATTACTCAATCGCAAGTCAGTACTCTAGGACCACAACATCAGGGGGAGGAGTTTTAATACTTCTGGAGGAGGGTTTGAATTCAAGACAGTTAAGAATAAATGAAATAGAATGTTTATGTCAAGATAAACTCTTTGAGTGCTGTACAGCAAAGTTGAATTTTAATAACAAGAATATAGTTATAGCAGGAGTTTATCGAAAACCACAATTACAAAATGCTGAGTTTTTAAATAGGTTAAATATTTTATTAGACATTTTGTTGAAAAGGGAGAAATATGTTATAGTTGGAGGAGACTTTAATATTAATATACTTGACCCTTTCTTACCAGTAGTCATAGGCCTAAAAAACACAATTAAAAGCCATGGAATGCATTATTTAATCGATTTTCCTACCAGAGTAACGGCCTCCTCAGCAACCTGTCTTGACAATTTCTTAACCAACATTGACAGATCACAGTTTAAAATATCCGGTTTGATAACTGCTCTATCGGACCATGACGGGCAGCTATTAGAGCTCAAGGCAGAGAATTCAAAAAAACAGGATAATACTAAAAATGTATTCTTTAGGTGTAGAAACTTTTCAAAAAATAATATGACATCTTTTGTCAAATTATTAGAAAAAGAAACATGGACAAATGTTTATAATGCCCCAGTGGATTTGAAATTCACCATTTTTTGTCAAATATTTAAATTTTATTTTGAATTGGTATTTCCGTATCAAACCAAAAAGAAACAACCAGCTAAATATCATTGGATTACTGAAGATTTAAAAAGTGAAAAAGAAAGCATAATTGGTTTAACTAAAACTGCTAGAATTTACAAAGATAAAGAACTATACAGAATTATTAAACTTAAAAATAAGCAATTCAAAAAGAAGTTACTTAAAAGCAAGACAGAATATTATGATAACAAAATTAAGAGATCTGTCAATGTTGGGAAAACCACTTGGGATATTATTAACCTCGAAACTGAAAATTCAAAAAACAGTGTTATGGAAAATATTACAGTAGAACTTGGATAATTAGAACTTCTTTAATTCGAAATTTCCTTTAATTCGAAGTTTTGGGTTGGTCCCTTGAACATTGTAATATTACCAATGTAAAATAATCATGGATAATTCGAAGTTAAATCTCTTTAATTCGAAGTTTTTACATCAACGGTAAAAGTGAAACATTGACTAATGTGCTGTAAACAAGGTTCCGTTTGAGGTTTGCATTGTTTGGTCAGTGTGTCGGCAGGCAATCACCTTCTGAGAATTCCTAATCCGTCTCTTCCCCTCCCCTCGGTGCGCCCCGTCATTATGTTGCAATCGTTAAACCTTCATTATTGTAATTTTTACATACTGTATGCCTCTATAGTTATGTTTAATATACTGTAGTGAACTTTAAATGAATACATTAAATTTTATATTAAACAAGTAATTTGTGGGTATTATTTTAAGCTTTTTAGGATCATGAAAGTTACATAAAAAATACAACTTGGTTAATTTGAAGTATTGGATAATTCGAATTTTCGCATTGGTCCCTTCAGGTTCGAATTATCCAAGTTCTACTGTACTTTATCAAATAACGGTAAATTGATTTCTAATCCAAACAAAATTTGTAACATTTTTAACTCAAAATTTACTAATACAGTCTCTGACCTTTTAAAAAATAGCAATCAAACAAATCTTTTGCAAAATAAAAGGCATTCAAAAGTTAAAGAAAGTAATTTTATTAGGAATACTTTCAAATGCATACCGGTAAACGAAAAAGAATTATTAGAGATTGTCAAAACTCTAAAAAATAAATCATCTAGTGGGTATGATGAAATTCCAACTAAATTATTAAAATTTGCAATAAAACCGCTTCTAAAACCTCTAGTACACTTAATTAATTCATCTTTTATATCTGGAATATTTCCATCGGAACTCAAAATTTCTAAAGTAATACCCATCCATAAAAAGGGAAGCAAATCAGAACCAAATAACTATCGTCCAGTATCATTACTTCCTTCAATTTCTAAAATTTTTGAAAAAGTCATGTTAAATAGATTAGTTAGCTTCCTAGAAGATAATGAACTTTTTGATAAGGAACAACATGGCTTCAGAAAAGGGAAATCTGTGAACTCTGCTTTAGTTGATTTCACAGAATCAATAATTGAGTCCATAGATCAAGGAGATAAACCTGTTGGCATCTTTATGGACCTCACTAAAGCTTTTGATACTATTTCCCACAGTATTTTACTTCAAAAATTAGAGCTATTTGGTATAAAGGGGGTGAGTTTAAATTGGTTTAATTCTTATCTTACAGATAGATTTCAGTATGTAGAAATACCTTTTCTTTCAAAAAATCATATAATTAAGGTAAAATCTAAAAAACTAAAAGTGACACAAGGTGTTCCTCAAGGTTCAATCCTTGGACCTGTATTATTTATTTGCTATCTTAAGGGTTTTCCTGAGGTCTTAGATAGCTTTTCAGGGACCAAGAGTGAGCTCATTTTGTATGCAGATGATTCGAACCTAATTATTTCAACAAAAAATCCAAACGAAAAAGAACACGTAAGCCAAACTCAGCTCTCACACATTCAAGAATATTTCAAACAAAATTGTCTATTTTTAAATTTGAATAAAACCAATTTCATACGCTTTGAAACTAAACAGAGTAGGACAGTAATTGAACCAAACATTTTTATTGAAGAAACCCATCTGGATCAGGTATTTAACATAAAGTTTTTGGGCTTAGAGGTGGATAATAATCTTAGTTGGAATTTACATATACAAAAAGTGTCAAACAAAATTCATTCTGGAATTTATGTTTTGAAAAGGATGTCACGAATTTGTAGTTTGCCAATATTACAATTGATTTATCATGCCCATGTACACTCCCATATCGCATATGGCATTTGTGTATATGGAGGCACTAGTAAGTATAATTTAGATAAAATTTTGATGCTGCAAAAATGAGCAATTAGAATAATGTTAAATTTAAAGCACGATGATCATGTAAGGGAACATTTCAAAAGTTTGGGTATATTATCTGTTTATTATCAATATATCATGGATTGTATATTATACTTCAAAAACAATGCTAACAAATTAAATCCACATTTCAAAATTCATTCTTACGATACTAGAAATAAAAACAATTTAAATATTCAAAAACACAGACTTTCATTTTTCAATAAAAAAGCAACACAAATGGGAACAAAATTTTATAACGCTCTACCTACTTCCATAAAAAGTGAATCAAATCAGGAAGTTTTTAAATTAAAATTAAAATCCTTACTATTAAAGAATCCATATTACTCCCTTAGTGAGTTTTTATGTAGTAAGTTAGTTTAGTATATAAGATAAGCCTTTTATATTAAACTCATATATGTGACACTATTCATGTACATTTTGTGTGCTGTATGAATAAAGAATGTTTTGACTTTGACTTTGATACACATCAAAATAAATGGTATCAACCTGTGCTAAATAGTCAACTGCAGGATCAGTAACTGTAGGAAAAAGGGACAAGTTACTTCCAGTTCAACAATGATTCAAGAAACTATGCTAATGAGAAGATATAAGGTGATAGCAGACTCTCTTACACAACAATTGTGAAAAACCTTTCCAAATACTTTTGGTATAAAGTTAGATTTTTGTGGTATTTTTTCCCTTCAGACTGAAGCTAACTCCAGTTGAATAATGAGGTAACCCCAGGGGCAATCATGTCAGATACTCATTCAATAAAAACCAAAGGAATATTATCAATTACATCAATAAATATAAAGGGAATGTAAATAATGTAATTTCTTTTTTTCAGATTTATAATTTCAGGTTCAGCATTCAATTGCTCATCATCAAAAGTTTGATAAACAAACTTGAAGTAGTAAAAAATTTCAGAAAACAGCAAAGTGGCATAAGTGCAAAATCTCGTTTTGGAAATCACTGCCGAGATGGAAGAAGAATTTCCCTAAACTTTGTAACATGTTTCCAGAAGTCAGAAGATTTCAACTTCTGGTCGTTCTCAACACTGAGGACATGCTCTCTTCTACAGTGATCTATTCCAGTTTCATAGCTCTCCTCAGGCCAAAATAAATCTTGCACAGTACTCAATTGTTCCTATTGAACACTTAAATTTATTATGAGTAGAACGTTTCCTCTGTATTAGCCTTATTAACATGAGAACCACTAAGGATACCTGGGAACTGTTCATTGTTTTTGTGATGTATTATTTTTAATCAACTCAATAATAGCTGAATTAAAATCATTGGCAGGAGCACTAACAAGGGTTCAGAAGCTTGTCCAGTTATATAATGAAAGGTGTTGGTATAAGTGCAAGTAATTCTCAGAGGAAAAATTCCTTACTCGGAGAGCCTTTCAACCTACTAACCCCATGAATGGAGATTTTAAAGAGGGATAGCCCCTGTTATTTCTGACTAGACCATAGCAATAGCAACACACTATCATGACAACTCTATTTCCTCGTAATTTGTGAGGATAAGGTCCAAGATGTTTGATCTCAATGGAGCTATGAACAATTGAACATTCTTTATCATATATACTGTAGTTTATTAGTTTGCATATTATGTCTTAGTGGAAGTACAATACAAGTGAGCAGTCACACACAAAAATCTATCACAATATAAGCACAAAATGAGCAACTACTATACTGATAGATTTCTATAAACCACATCTACTGTTTAGTTGTATTAGTTAATAAAGTAATTTGTTGGATCAAAATCTAGGAGAAACTTGGGTGTCAATTTTTTTTCTTCATTATGTATTGATGTAAGCTGCAAATTAATAAACTTGAGCAATACTTAAAAAGAGGAATGTATTTTTCTGTAAGAGATTCAATCTTACCTTAAAAAATAAATTCTTTTCATCAAAAAATAAACCTCTACTCATTTAGCAAATCTAAATTTGTTTTATTATTTAATAAATAAATAAACAACAAATTAATATATATACTGGGTGTTCAAAAAGTCTGGAACCTCCTTAATATTTATTTTATTGATCAACGCAGAACAATGTAAATCTAGGACTACGTCTTCATTATAATTACTGACTTTTTGGTCGTTTGAACTGTCTTTTTTCGCTTTTTGGGGACGTCCTGTGGAGAAAAACTGAAAAATCTTAAATATAAGCATAGGTCGAGTTATACGTCATTTTAAAGGTAATTGTTAGAGAATCACATTGCCCCAACCCCGACTGAAAAAGGACTATTCGTTTGGAAATAGCAGCTTCTCTAAGTTACAATGAGGTCAAACTTTTAGAGGCTGTTATTTCAGTCGGGGTTGTGGCAATGTGTTCTTCTAACAATGACCTTTAAAATGAGGTATAACTTGACCTATGCTTACATTTAAGATTTTTTAGTCTTCATCCACAGGATGTCCCCCCAAAGCGAAAAAGGACAGTTAAGATGGCAAAAAGTCAGTAACCACAGTGAGGACGTAATCCTAGAGTTTCATTGTTCTGTGTTTATCTTATACTATAAAACGAGCAAGGAATTGTATGTATGTATGTATGTACCTATTTCCAGTCATTTTATTTCAAAAACGGCTCTACCGATTTTCTTCATACTTTGTCTATAAAAGGTTTTCTACCTCAGGAATCCAATGGATTTGGTGACAATTTTGAGAAAACTCATTTTCTATGAGTTTTCACGATTCCAAAAGTAAATGGGTGGGCGGGTGGGTCAATACCACTGTTTAATGTTTACTATTTACTATTTCAACATGTGAGTTATGATTTTAATTTATTTTTTTAAATAACACATGTTTTTCTGAATCTGTTAAAATATAAACAAACCAAATATTATTGTATTTTTCTTACCTATGTCTAAAATACACAATTCAGTTATTCTCGAACTTTATTTCATTTTTATTATAATTTCAAAGCTGAAATTGAAAATACAGATCTTGATTCAAACAATGAAACAAATCTTATGACTTGTAATAATACTTTGCAAACAACTTCTACAAATAATTCTGGAAATACCTTACAAACTTCTAGCAACTTTCTTAATTACGATTTGCCATCAACCTCGGGGGTAACACCGATTCCGAACACCGACCGAACAAATAATTCTGGAAATACCTTACAAACTTCTAGCAACTTTCTTAATTACGATTTGCCATCAACCTCGGGGGTAACACCGAGGTTGATGGCAAATCGTAATTAAGAAAGTTGCTAGAAGTTTGTAAGGTATTTCCAGAATTATTTGTAGAAGTTGTTTGCAAAGTATTATTACAAGTCATAAGATTTGTTTCATTGTTTGAATCAAGATCTGTATTTTCAATTTCAGCTTCATGGCATGTTTCAGTATCTTGGGATTCATTTAAATTCGGTATTGGAAGTCAGCGATTAGATGATATGAACCCGATCGGAGATCGGCTTTCCTGGTACTTAATGTTATATAGTGAAATATTAAGAGGCTTCCAGACTCTCTGAACACCCAGTATATAATTTAATGTATTTCGTTTTTCGGTGGGGGAGTTACTTTGTCTTGCTTCTGGGACCTCATTTGCTTACCTTGCACCGGGGCCCCTACAGGTCTAGCTACGCCACTGGTTACAATATTTCAGGTTTAGGAGTCTTTGGTTGTTCATACCTTTAGTGACTTTCCATAACGAATAGTCACTGTCTTGAAAAGGAGAAAGTGACAAACAAAATTCGCTAAACCATTAATTTTTTATAGATTTTATCAATCTTTTTAGCTGTTGAGAGGCCCTGTTTAGATTTGTTTTATCAACTTGATTCCTTGAGTTTTGCCAAATTCTTTGCAAACAGCGTTTTTCTGCCTGTTTCTTTGTACAAATACTGAATAATTTACATTGTTTGTAGGCTTTTGTGGAAAACTTGATGTTGATTTCCAAGCCGCTTCCTGTAGAGGTATATTAAATGATTCAATTGCATTAACAATATTTTCACAGGTTTTTAGTGGAATATTAAGCTTAGATATTTAATCAAAAATCTTTCGAAACATGTTCCAATTGTTGAACTTGTTACAAAGAGTAGGAGGAGGTTCTTTGTTGACAACGGAAGAACTGATGGTTAAAATAATAGGGCAATGGTTTGAGTGTAGATCGAGGGAAGATTCTATTTTTAAATAGTTGTTACAAATACCCTTCGTGATAAAAAAAAATCCAAGTTATCTGGAATTTTTGCGGGTCACTAAGCTAGTATGTAGGTTCCCTTTCGAAATAGCATCCATATTAAAAGTATTAATTGTTTGTAGTAACTGTCGATCTCTAGGATTGTTAAGCTGTGATCCGCACATTATTGATGTTTAGCATTGTAGTTACCACCAGAAATGAACCAAGGGCCTAAGGAGTTAAAGAAATCGAATTCCATATGGGTGATGTTATGTCTTGTTGGGCAGTATACTGAAAATATTGTCAAAGGATCAGTCCAATCTTCTACAACAATACTTGTAGCTTGAATGTGGTCAAACTGGTAACTTGGACAGTCATAATGCTTAATAATGTTTCGTATAAAAATAGCAGAACCACCATAAAGAGTGTTATCAGGGTGATTTGAACTATAAATTAAAAAACTAGGAATTTTAAAGAAAGTTAGATCAGTGAAGTGGGTTTCAGATATTAATAGTACATCTAGCTTGTAAGTTGATATGAATAATTATATTTCTTAATTATGTTTAATCAAGCCGATTGCACTCCATTCTAATATTCTGAGAAAATGATTCATTTTAATTTAGAAATAACTGTTGTTAACTGACTAATGAGGGTTCCAACCTGCTGCATTTGCTGAATTAGGAGGGCTTCAAATTTTTCAAAAACAGAATTTATAACCTGGGTAAGGATTGATAATTCATTACCTTTCGATGAATTTGGCACACACAGACAGACACCAAAATTAAAATAAAAAACACTTCTTTGGGTTCAGAAGAAGCCTAAAATGGATTTTTAGACCAACTTGTAAAAAAACGTTTTTTTGACGATCACAATACTTTCTCTATCCTAACACATATGAGATAGTCGGCACTGGTGGCGCAGTGCTGTAACCCAGCTACTTGGGGACAAAGTGTTTGGGAGATTGTAGGCGATAGGTACAGGCCATTAGAAACAACAACTCAACATCAATTAAATCAAACTTTGCTGAACATATTTTTCAGTTAAACCACAGTTACCAAAATATCAATTAAAATGTTACAATTACATAATTTGAAAGAAAAGGAAAAAATGAATTACAAAGAAAATTTACACATATACATAAACAATTACAAAAACCACAAAACATATTAAATTAACAAATCAACAAAAAAATCCTAGATATGAAGAAGTACGATAATTTTAAAAACATAATAATCAAAAGTAAAATTCAACTTACCCTCACACTAAATTAATCATATGTTATTTATATCTGTTTTATTTTTATATTTAATACCAGGAGACTGAGCTTCGCTCAGTTGAATTTTACAAACTGAAGAGGTAGCATCCATATCTCCCAGAGGGTCCTGAGGTTCGTTTGTTGTGGCTCTACCTTGTAGGTTATTAATAAGTTTTGTTTTGGGGGTCTTCTGTGTTTACCTTTAGCCCCTTTGTGGAACTCGGCCTGCGGCCTCGTGGGAGAGCTCAGCCTACCCAAGACGCTTCTGTTAAAGGCCTCTTTGTGGAACTCGGCCTATGGCCTCGCAGGGGAAGTTCGGCCTGCAGCCTCACCAAGGCACTCTGCTACAGTCCCATTTGTGGACCTCGGCATTTTGCATTGTGAGGAAGAGGAAGATTGTTCTGCGGCCTCGCCAGTATTCTTAAGCAGTATGACCATGAATTTTGGTTTTGGGGGCATTGGAGCCCATAAACATAGTACTTTCTATAATCTGATGGTATATTAGTGATTAAGATATGATTACTTTTAATTTATACCCCACTTGGGTGTATTAGTTTAACATTACCCAATTTTGGGTTTTTGAAAATATTTTTTATTTGGGGGGGGGGCAGAGCCCTTAAATGTTGTCTCTTTCAAAATATAATGGTATAATGTGATTTAGAAGAGAAATACCTATAGTTTGATACCAGATCTCTAAGAACTTATAACTCTAGAAAATGCCATTGTAACAGAATTGATTGTAAACCACCATCTACAGACCCCATTGTTGCCTTAACACTAAGTGTAAACAAACTTATGGAAAAATTGAAGGCTTATAAGAGAAAATCGAACAAATCAGTATAGTATCCATCGGAGTTGATGTCATAAGTCTGATTTAGGACAAATTAAAGACCAACTATACCAGCTGGTGCCCAGAGTTTTAGCTAATGAATCTGCAATTTCTTCTCTTTCCTCTGAAGTTAAGTCTCTTAAAATAACAAAGCACTCGACTCGGAAACTGTCATTGCTTAAATTAATGACCGCAATCAGTGCTCAAAGAATGCCATACTATATTGTATCTCTGAATCGTCTGATAAAGACATTAAAAATAAAATACAACATGACAAGAAGACAACTGATGATGTTTTCCAAGCCCTCCAATTGAGTAAACTCCACATCACAAAAATAGTCAGAATCAGTAAAGGGTAGACTGGAAAACCTCGCCCCATGAAGGTATCCTTCACAGACACAAGCGATGCCATCAGCTTCTTTCTAAAGTTTGATCTCCCTACACTTGGCAATCTCTTTCCTGAAAGTACTATTGAAATATCCTGTGATCGTACTTTAGAGGAGCAATCTCACTTACAGGAACTTCGGAACTCTCTAGCTGCCAGGGAAAGAAATGGCGAAAAGGATTTAACAATTAAATATCAGAACGGATTACCAGTAATACTCAAGAAAACAAAAAACTAATTTCATCCAACGGACATATATTTTTCTACTATCAAAATGTGAAGGGAATGCGAAGCAAGCTAAATGAACTCAAATCTTGTGTTACTGTGTCGAACTTTGACGTTGTCATATTGGTAGAGAGAAATCTATCAGCTGATGTCAGTGATGCTGAGGTATTGCCTAGGAATTTCACAATGTTTAGATGCGATAGATTTGCACTTAGTAGTTCAAAGTCTAGTAAGGGTGAAGTAATAGTGGCTATCAGGGATACTGTTGTCTCAGCACAGCTTTGAAATGGAACGAGTGAGGTTGAGCATCTCGTTATTGAGGTAAAGCCCTGCAAATACATCACATGACTCCTTGTAGTATGTTATTCCTTCTCAGCAGCCCCCCTCCAAATACAATGGTCTTCTGAAGTCAATCGAGACGGTAATGTCAATGGGACGAAGATTTGATGATGTAGTTGTTGTGGGTGACTTCAACCTTCCCGGGATCGATTAGAATGAATTATCCACTGGTGCCACATATCCCAGCGTCAAGAGAGTTGTGGTCTCTCATGGATTTGTTTCAACTTTACCAAATCAATCAAGTCTACAATAGCAGGAACATCATGTTGGACCTGGTTCTGAGTACCAACAAAGACATTATTGTGTCACGGGAGAGTGATTATCTTCTGCCCATAGAAGAGAAGCACCACCCACCACTATCCTTTCCAATTCTAATATGTTCTAACCAACATTCTAATCTGTCTCACAACTCCAGAAAATATATACATTATTTGAAAAGATGCAACCTTCTAAATGTCTATCGTTCGTTGTTAACTACTGACTTCCAAACATTAATATCTAATCCTGACCCCAATAAGGGAACGGACAACTTTATTTCAACAATCGCCAATATTGTGAAGGCAAATTCACCTGTCAGAAGAATTGCTTACTCTCCATTTCTCAGATGGTTTTCCCCCATCTTGAAAAACTTCATAATAACAAAAAATTGCCTGCACTTAAAATACAAGCTCTTTCCCAGATTTTACAACTACTTTAAATTTACCAATATAAGAGCCAGGTGTAGTCTTTGCTGCTTGAGATTATCGCCAATACACGCAAAAGATCGAAGCAGATATTCCCAATAATTTACAATTCTTTTGGTGCCATGTTAATTCCATGAGAAAATCTCCTTATGTGCCCTCTCATATTTTTCATGATGGTATTATAACCAAGGAACCTAGTGCGATGTGTGAGTCGTTTAAGGAATTTTTCTCCTCAGTCTTCTAAACTAAGCCCACTCTAAGAAGTCTTCACTCCAAGCGGATATGACCACCTGGGTGATGGTTTTGCTTGCAAATTCACTCCTGAAGATGTCATGGAGAAGCTTAATAACCTTGATGACAAAAAGAGCTGGAGTCCTGACAAGATTCCTCCGAGAGTACGTAAATACAATAGAAGTATCTTGGTCGCTCCAATTTGCCATATATTCAATGCCTCACTTTTGGTTGGAGTCTTTCCATAGGCGTTCAAAGCAGCCTATTTCGTCCCTATTTACAAATCTGGGCCTACTGATATTGCCTCTAATTACAGGCTAATCTCTATTCTCTCAGCTCTGTCTAAAGTGTTTGGATATCTATATATTTCTTGATCGTATAAGGCATAAAGTTGCTCAATTAACTTGCCCCCAGCAACACGGCTTTTCTCCTGGACGGTCGTCTTTGTCAAGTTTAATGCTATTTCAGGCTCATGTGCAGAGTGCTTTTGCCACCAGCAGACAGTTGGATACTATCTATATAGAATTTTCCAAGGCTTTTGACACCGTGGACCATGCCTTACTACTAAAAAAGATTTCTACACTTGGATTTGACATCATATCAATTCGTTGGCTGTCAAGTTACCTTTCTGGACGAAGACTCTTCGTTAAGTTTGCTGGCTCACTTTCTTCTGAATTTTTCTCTTTCTTTCTTTCTGGGATATCCCAGGGTTCCATAATCAGGCCTTATCTGTACACACTATCATTAACGATCTTCCTTTGCTTATCAACAGCGACTGCCTCATGTTTGCGGATGACGTTCAGTTATTCTCACTCATCACAAGTGAAGAGGATTGTGTTGCACTTCAAAACAGTCTTCATAGTGTAAATGAATAGTGCTTGAAAAATATAATGTCATTGAACACAAGAAATGTCAAGCTATATCATTTCATCGTTGCAACTCACTCCTAATATTCAATTACTCATTGCAAGGGGTAGCCGTTGCCAAAGTGCATGAGGTGAGAGACCTTGGAATTATACTGACCCAGTCCTTGTTCCCTGAGGTAAATGATCGCCTTCAATATGAAGTCTCATGTGAGTTTATTCTTTGTATTGCTATATATTGTAGATATATTTATTTTTTATTATATTATTTATTCATTGTGTGTTGCACGTACCCTAGGGAGAGGTTTATTTAATGTTAATTTATGTATAATATATAATTCTGTTAAATTGGTTAAATATTCTATTTTTGTTAAATCTATTTACATATTTACTATATTATTTATTCATTGTGTGTTGCACGTACCTTTTGAGAGAGATTTATTTAGTTTTAATTTATTTATAGTATATACTTCTATTAAATTTGTTATATATTCTATTTCTGTTAATTCTATTTATATGTTTATTATTTTATTTATTCAATGAAGTTGATTAACATATACTATCAAAGTGTACATGGTTTGAGGTCAAAAACAAATGATTTGCGGCTAGGCTTGTTAAGTAATGGTTATGACATAGACGCATGGTTAAACTCTTCTATTCATAATTCTGAAATATTCAGTAGGGAATACTTTGTTTTCAGAAGAGATAGAGATCCAAATTTAACTGGAATGGAAAGAGGGGGAGGGATTGTAGTTGGTGTTAAAACTAGTTTTTGTAGCCAAAAGATTAATTGAGTTAGAAACTGAAAGTGAAAATATCTGGATAAAAATCAAGCTAACCAACACTTATTCTGTACTATTAGCACTAGAGTATATTTTGCTCCTAATTCTAGTCTCAAAAGGTACAAAAACTTTGATTGATAAGCTAGATCTTTATAAGATAAGAAATGAACTTTAATTTTAATTGGTGATTTTAACTTGCCAATAAGTGGGATTCAGTGTGATTAATCTAAAGAGAACAGAATTTGTAAGCAGTTGTTATTTTTTATGAGAATGTATTCATTAAAATCATTAAATAATATATTGAACTTTCAAGGCCGCACGTTAGATTTATTATTATCTGATATAGATCAATTACAAGTAACTCAGGAACAAGATCCATTAGTAAATATTGACAATTATCATCCTGCATTAAATGCTTCTTTCAAGTAACAAACAAAGAAGAACTTAGCAAAATGGAGAGGGTAACATGGAAGGAGTTAGAGGAAGCTGTTAAGAGTATGAAGAAAGGAAAGTCACCAGGTCCAGATGGAGTAACAGTGGAGATGATTACATGTCTGGGCCCAGTCGGGATGCAATGGTTGATGAGACTTCTTACAAGTGCATGGAATAGTAAAAAGGTACCGGATGACTGGGGAAAGAGCGATATCATTGCGTTACATAAGAAAGGGAGTAAGAAAATATGCAATAATTATAGAGGTATATCCTTATTGAGCCATACAATGAAGATTTTTGAAAGGATAATTCTCAATAGGATAAAGGTTGGGATAGAAGAAGCTCTTAGTGAGGAGCAGCATGGCTTCAGACCGGGAAGGAGCACAGTTGATCTCGTCTTCGCCACTAGACAACTCATGGAGAAGCATTGGGAGTTCAATAAAAGACTGGTACTGGTTTTTATTGATATAAAGAAAGCTTATGACAGTGTTAAAAGAACAATGGTGTGGGAGAGCTTGAGAGAGATTGGGATAGGAAATACATATATTGAGTGGATAAAGGAGTTGTATAGGGTGAATAAGAGCAGAGTGAGAACAATAGTGGGCGAGACGGAATGGTTTGATGTAAGGAGAGGTTTGAAACAGGGTAGTGTGTTATCGCCGGCACTGTTTAACGTTGTGATGGAAATAATTTTGAGGAAGGTGAAATTATTGGTTAAAAGTGACGTCAATGTTATGATATTTGCAGATGACATTGTAATTTGGGGGGAAGATGAGGAGGAAATACAACGACAGTTGAATTGCTGGAACGATCAGATGAAGAGGAGGGGGTTATATATAAGCACTGAGAAAAGCGAAGTAATGGTGGTGGGGAGAGGTGCTAATCTAAGACAAAACATAACCGTTGAAGGGAAACCATTGCAATTGGTTAACCACTTCACTTACTTGGGGACTGTAATGACGAGTGACGGTAGGCTTGATAGAGAGATTACTGCTAGATTGGAGAAGGGGGCACGTTTTTACCGAAGTGTTAAACACCTGTTGTGGGATAGGAAAGTGCCAAGGACTGCTAAAACCGTCATGTACAAAACGTATTATAGGCCCGCTCTCACGTATGCAGCAGAGACGTGGAAAATGACAGAGAAAGAGTGGAGTAGAATACAGGCGGGCGAGATGGCTTTCCTGAGGGCAATTAAAGGAAGAAGTAGGCGTGACAGAATCCGGAATGAGGAGATAAGGGAAGGTTTGGTCAATGAAAGCTTAAGGGTGAGAATAGAAAGATCTAGGATCAAATGGCTTGGACACGTGAAAAGGATGGATGCGTCTAGAGTGCCAAGGAGAATGGAAGAATTGGCCATTGTTGGGAGAAGACCAAGAGGACGACCGAGAGTGAGATGGAAAGATGATGTGATTGGGGACATAGGAAGGAGAGGAGCACAATGGAACACGATTTGCGAGGAGAAGCTGTGGGAAGACAGAAGTGGATGGCGGAGGCTGGCTGATACCCCGACCCAGGACTAATCTGGAACGGGAACGGATATGGATGGATTAAATGCTTCTTTCAATGTTAATGTGAATAATGTTACTTTGGAGAAAAATAGTAATGAAGCTAATTATAATTTCTCCAAACCAAATTTTACTTCTTTGTATGAAATTTTAAGAGACACAGATTGGAGTTATTTGTATATAGAGGAAAATATCGATGAGGCTGTTAAACTATTTTATGACAAATTATATTCAGTCCTAAATTTGTGTGTACCCAAAAAGAAAAGTGCCAGGTTCAAATACCCAAGTTGGTACTCTGGTGAATTGAAACAATTGATAAAGAGGAAGATAAGGATCAGTAAACAGTTTAAAACCTATAATATGCGTCACTTATTGGTTGAATTTAGACATTTAAGGAAGGAAGTTTAACAGTTAATTAGGTCTGACTACAGAGAGTATTTAAATACTGTTGAAATAGAGTTAAATAAAAATCCTAAGTCATTTTGGTCAGTTATTAAAGATTTAAAGGGTACTAACATGAGACCATCAACTATGATATATAATGGCAAAGAGGTAGAGGGAGGAGCAGCAATAGCTGAAGCATTCTCAACATATTTCAACTCTGTTTATAGTTACTGTCCTCTCAACTCTTATCAAATTTGTGCCACGGCCTCACCTGTTATGAGCAATGTAGAGACATTGTCTTTCAATCAGATAATAAGACAGGAAGTTCTTATCAGTCTTAACAAACTTAAACCTAAAAGGACCCTAGGTCCTGATAGGATACCTCCATATATATTCAAAGCATGTGCCGAAATTTTAGTTGATCCTTTACACTATTTATTTAATCTGTCATTAAAAAGTAATTGTTTTCCTAGTTTATGGAAGCTAGCTAAGATTGTTCCTGTACCTAAAAAAGGTTCAAGTAATGAAGTTTTGAATCACAGACCAGTCGCTATCTTATCTTCTCCTGCTAAAGCCTTTGAATCAATTATTCACAATAAACTTTTTTCTCATATAGAAAAATACATCAGTAACTACCAACATGGTTTTTTCCCAGAAGATCCATCAACTCAAACTTATTGTGTTTTTCTCAGTTTTGTTGTTCTAAAATTGACAATAATCAGCAAGTCGATGTCTTAGACACAGACTTTGAAAAAACCTTTGATAAGGTAGATCATTTAACTCTATTATCAAAATTAAATTATTATGGTTTAACACCATCACTTGTAAAATTTTTTTGTTCATATTTGTAGGAAAGAAAGCAATATGTCTGTTGTGATGAATACTTATCTAAGGAGCTTGTTGTCAGATCAGGTGTCCTCAAGGCTCTAATTTGGGTCCTCTGCTTTTTATTATTTTTATTAATGACATACAAAATTGTGTAAAAAATAGTCAAATATTACTTTACGCTGATGATTTAAAACTCTTTAAATCCGTCGATAGTGTGCAAGACTGTTATGAGTTACAACAAGACATAGATTCGTTGATCATTTGGAGCAAAAAACATTTGAAATTCAATATTTCCAAGTGCTCAGTGGTTTCCTATACCAGGAGGACACCTAAGTTTCAAATAATGTTTGATTATAAAATGGAGGACAAAATCTTGGATAGGAAACTATCTATAAAAGATCTAGGAATAATATTTGATTCAAAGTTTACATTTAACGATCATGTTCTTGCAGTATGTAAGGCTTCATATTCATTATTAGGATTTATTAAAAGGTCAAGTATATATTTAAAAAATCTCAAATCTTTAAAATTGTTATTTTTCTCTCTTTCAATCTAAACTTGAGTATGGGGCATTGATTTGGTTAGTTAATGTGGATACACATTAACTATCTTTCAGACATGATCTAAAACATTCAAAAAAAGTTTTTAAAATTCCTATTTTATAAAGCTTTTGGGTTTTATACAAATTTAATTCCTTATTCAGAGTTACTAGAAATTTTTGAACTTTCTAGTGTGATTAAAAGAAGCAAATTAAATGCATTACTTTTTCTTTATAAATTATTGGATGGGAGCGTAGACAACGATGACTTAGTGTCAAAAATAAACTTTACTGTTCCTCGCCTTGGCTCACGCAATACTGATTTATTTTTTATACTGTACCTTTCTGCAGAACCGACTTGGGCTTTTACTCACCTTTAAATAATATGTGTCGACTTTATAATTTACATTGCCGGGAAGTTGACATTTTTTATGATTCCTTTGGTATATTTAGATCTAAATTGAATAGCAAAGTAAATAAATTTTAAACACCTATGTCAATTGTTTCAGTTTACTGGTTGCATTGTTACTTTTCTATCTACAGTTCTTTGACTGTTATTTGTTGGTTATCTGATAATTTATTTAATTATTAGTTATATTAAAATTATTTATAAATCAGTTTCAATCCTATCTAATATATATTTAATTTATATAAATTATTATTTACTATATACATATAAGCTTTCTGTTATATTGTGTGCTGAATGCTGTATTTGTTCATATGCATAATTTTATTGTTATATAGAATTATTACTTTTATGTAATTGGCTGTAAGCTGTATAAAAGCATTCAATAAAGAATTTTGAATTTTGAATCTGTTCAAAGGCCATTCATTACCACTAGGTGCCAATTGATGACTTTTATTCCATACTTGAGCTGGATCTCCTTGAGACTCGTAGAGCTGCAGCTGACCTAGTTGTTCTCCACAAGTTGGTAAATGGGATATTGGTTTGTCCAGGCATCCTCTAACAGCTCTACTTCAAGATGCCCTCCTGTACTCTATCTCTTGGCCAGACAACACTACAGGACAAACTATGTAGCCAACAGCACGTCAGAAGAGAGCTGGCAACAGCCTACCAACAACCTGTTTCATGATAGCATGAGAGCACTGAAGTGGAAAGTGAAACGCACAGTGCCTCCAACTTGATGCTTCCAATTTAATATCTACATCACAACACTGTCATCACTGGTTGCTATAACTTGCTACTTTTCTATTCTACTTTTTCTTTGTTAGTGTTATCTCTGTTGGTACGCTCATTGTCTTATTGAAAATTATGCATACTGTACTCTTATTATATTATGCTATAGTTATTTCCATCTGGTAGTGTTATTGCTATCCTTGCGTTGTTATGATAATTACCTACTTGTCTTATGCTCTGTCATTGTATCGTGTTTGTTACTTATAGTTATCTTACTCCTAATATTTATGTTATTTCAAAATTGATGATATTTCATTCAATGTTCTGTCTCAGTCTTATTAGCCATCTCCATTCATTATTGTATATTTATTTTTAGATTAATTTGTTTATGGTTACATTACAATACTTGTAAAATGGAGATATGTGTCCGTTGGAAATAAAATAAAATACTACTTTTTCTGCTAGAAGTCGATAAAACAAGAAGCCTGTGTAACGTTCTTTTCCTTTGTGAGGTTACATTAATTAATTTTTGTTTTTATAATTCAATAAAAATTTATTAAATTAAAATTATTACTCTTAAATCTCAGGTCGTTTTAGTGGGTAAATTTGTGGAGCTGTATAATGCAATAAATCAAGACTGGTTTTACAAAGTTACTTTATTAACATTATTCTTTTTTAAATTTACTTTACTTTATTAAATAATATGACAACAAAAATTGGAATTTAATTAATTTTGTTTACAAAGTATTTTTTGTGAACTATAATTGGAGGCTTAACTTATTGCTAGAACTTATCTGAATGTCCTATTTTGTTATAGGTGAAAGTCAGCATGTATCTCGATTCCTACTGATCCCTCGCTAATTAAATAGTTTAACACTGCCCAAACGTTATGTATTTATTAAAAACTTTTCTTTAAAGAACAAAACTACATTATATTTTCAACGAGTTTACTTGTTTATTTGAATTCTACACACGCGGTTTCATATGTTCCACGGATGGGAACATCCCGTCCGTCTTCCTTCAGTTACGTATTCTTGGCAAATGGGGCGAGGGATACCTCCAAACCGTTGAGCTTGGGTCCCCCTCTCCTGCTCTCCCATCCGTTACAACCAGTGGTTTTGGGTTCTAGAGTCCAAAATTCGTCTGCACCACGCTTTCGCCAGCCGTCATGTGCTGCGCTCCTTGGTCCTCCTCTCAACTAACCGTATTATTTTGGTTTTCTATTGCGTTGTTAACCGGTGCCTCCCCTCCTTGTTTACTAAATGGAATCGCCTACTGAGAATTTAGAGCGAAAACAGACGGCCCACCCTTTTCAGACAACAAAGGAAAGAATGTTGTTTATGTTTCTGAACGTCTGCTTGGGACAAATACTTCTGCTCGCTTTTCTATCTTCCTTGGCTATTAATTTACACTGGGTTCTGAATATAATTTGGATGTTCGTTGATTTATTTTAATTAAATATATTCTTTTTCTCAATAAAACAATTTATTTTTTATTTTATTTAATTAATTTACTCGTCAATTTGGTGGACCTGTTACAGTACCCCCCGATTTTTTGCGATGTGCGGTTAGCGCGAGTCAAAAAATCTAGATCTCAACATGTTTCGCCAAATTGTCGGTTGTTATTCAGATAAGTTTTAGCTTTACAATATCAACTATATCTAGAATGGGCTAAATCTATCAATTAGTATATAATACAATACCAAATTACATTTGACAAACTATGTAAACAACACATCATGATCTTTTCTCATCTACTAAACATTCATGTGGGTCATCAATTATTGCATCCATTATGTGATCAACAAATCATAACTCCCTCTTAAATACTAAACTATCAATAAATCATTAAATCATACAAATCATCAATCAAAAATCAATAAGTCATAAATCAAAAGTCAATAAATTATCAAATTCTTACATAAATCATCAATCATTAAATTAACAAATCATTAATCATTAAGTTAACAGATTATTAACCATTAAGTCAATGAATCATCAAATCTTTACATCAATCATCAATCACTAAATCAATAAATTATTAAATCATGTAAATTATCAATCAAAATTAATAAATCATCAATCAAAAATCCATCAATCACCAATTAGAAATCCACAAGTCATTAATCAAAAATCAGTAAATCATCAAATCATAGAGAGTGTCTTATATACTAACAAGTCAATAAATTATTAATGTAAATCATCAATCAAAAATCAATAAAAGAACGATTTGAATTACACATTACTAATTAACAATACACACTTTACATGGTTCTTTGTCATTGATGCAAGTTATCATTAATATTAATTATCTTGTAGTTAATTATGAAAATATTTCAACAATTTTAAGAAAATTAAACTATTATTTGAATTATTATTCAAATATTCAATACTGATGAAGCACATAAAAGAATTGTAAACAAGTACAATTATAATTTTTTATCATCAATAGTTCATTATTTATAAGTTATTCATATTTCTATCTTATTATCTGTGGGGTACAATTTATTTACTAATCATAACAACATTTTGAAATATATACACATGATATTTCATTTAAACATTGTTTAAAAAGATTCACAAAATTAAAGACATCATTTAACATCTTCAAACAGTACCATCATTACTCTGATAAGTGATTATAAAATGGTACATACTTTGGTTTATCTACATCAAAACCCCTTCAATGTCAAATTATTTAAATTATTTTGTCATTCATAATTATGATTTGACATAATGTGTATACAAGTTGTCCACTTATCAATGGTGATACATAAAACTATTCAACCAAAAGTATCTCACATGAAGACATGTATTGCTGGCAGCAATCAATTCAAAAATAATTAAAAGTCAAAAAACTTATTTATTCCTGATCACACTTCCAATGTCCTATCAACTAAGTCCAAACAGTCAAGTGATCACTGCTATACATCACCCAGTCTGTCACACAAACACTTTTTTATGACAAGGCATAAAATAATTGGTTTAAAGTTCACTTTTATTATTGGGCTTTAACTTTCCTGGAAATAATGTTTCCATAAAATGTTGTTTAATTTGATCACTCACTTCCTCTTGTATTTGATTCATATTAATGAAACAGTTTATTTATTTGTTACCTTATTGTCGCTTTTGTTGTCCCCTCCTTGAGTGTTCACGCTATAATTTGTGTTGTTGATTGTCTCTTCCTAGAGTGTTCACACTATCATTGGTCTCACTGAAGGTTTGTATCAGTACAAGATCCTTTTATCTGCACATAATCATTTTGATTACCTTTCCTATTAAATAGTATATACAACATAATTTAGTTGTTAGTTACCAGCTATAACAATGGTTTTAATCCCATATGTCATTAACTAAAGTGAAAAATTGTTTACAAAACATTTAAACATACTCATGTTTAATCATCTTTTATCTTCTCTATCTTCACTTGTGTACACACACACATTATTTGTGTACAGAGTATTAATTTATTTATACATTTACTAATGCTGTTTTGGCATATTTCAAGTTGACATATGTAAAGTTAATTATCATTATTATGTTTACATAATACCTACCTACACTACCTACCTAGTGGCAATGTTGTAAACAGCTAGCAAGTATTCACCACTCTTTACTGTAACGTTCTCTCCTAGTACCTTAAATAACCACTAGTAGCGCTGCCACTCACTCGCTAGTGGTTTATGTTATTACCACTAGGTAGCACTGTCTATCAACTATCAAATCGAAATCGGATAAATTTGTTGATCTAATTTTTGACAATTAACTTATTAGTTCCTTACCAATGAATTTATTAACGAATGGTAGCTGACAATAAACCATTTTTTGGCAGTACCTTGAATAACCACTTGTAGCGATACCTGTCACTCTAGCGGTTGCCACAAGGTAGCACCATTGATTTTACTATATAAAATGTATATCTATGTATAGTAAAATCAATGGTAGTATACATCGATGAGTCGAACCCTAAGAAAAAACCTTTCGTCTCTGGCAAGTACGGCATAAGATATAATGTGTGCGCTAGCCACTCCAAAATTCGTGAGTCTGTGTACGATTTTATTAGCGAGTTATTGGTCCATAATTATAACCTATTTTTTGTGTACAT
This sequence comes from Stictocephala bisonia, assembly GCA_035578905.1. Taxonomy (NCBI): domain Eukaryota; kingdom Metazoa; phylum Arthropoda; class Insecta; order Hemiptera; family Membracidae; genus Stictocephala; species Stictocephala bisonia. The sequence continues at coordinate 1,103,518 of JAQJVL010000226.1, forward strand.
AGATAGACACTTTGCAGATGTATAAATAAGTATGTTTAATAACAATTAACTTGTTATTTTAAGTAACAGTAACTAGTAACTGATGTAATGAAAACTGTATAGTATCTTAGTACTTTGTACTAATCACCAATCTCTATTCCAGTATGCAGATGAAATATTAAACCTTGAGAACTATTAAAATTTAATACTACTTGATCCAATCCATTTCCACATGATGATGATATAGCCATAGACCTTGAAGGTCTATGATATAGCCTCTTGAATAAAGGAACAACAACGCTACCTGTGGATACTCAAATGTACTTAAAACACTCCATCTGTTAGTTTTCCTTACTCACAGGTAGCGCTATACACTCACTCTAGCGGTTACACAAATTTTTCACTAGGTAGCAGCAGTAGCCATTATTATTTAAAATTATTTGTAAAAGTATAATATTTAATACTGTAGTTTTTATTATTATCACAAATTTTGTTTTGTATACAGTAGATATAATATAAATATTGTTTGTTTAACCAAATATAAGTTCTTATAATATGAAACGTAAAATGTATTTTTTATTTTAACAATAGCAATTAAACTTCTCAGACCTATATTATATGATTTAATTGTACAGATACCGTTTGTCTTGCTCAAAATTTGTAATTAAACTTTCTATTTCTTCAGAATTAAATAAATTTTGGAAGCCCATGTGTAACGATTGGTGAATACCTTTCGTTTAAAAGATAGAAATCCAGTCTATTATTGCATTGTTTTAGGTTATATCCAGCTAACAATTTGAATTGTGTATTTTATTTAATTATTTTACAAAGAAAAATTATGGATGTCTGAGGAATTTTCCAGCAGAAAGTAAAGTATTGTATATTTTATATGCGTATATTTATGACATATAATACTCATTTATTCTAGTTCCGAAATGAACTAGTTCCGCACTAGCACTCGGAGTTGGAGTTGTAACTCCTTAACCGGAGTAGTTCCTTTATTGTCGTTCACTCCGGAGTTACCCATCTCTAGTTTACACATAAAGGGCTAGTATGAGTATGAGTTTTTAGATTGTATTTCTAAAATGGAGAAACGAGACGCATACATGTCCTTCTCCAGTTAAACTGTTTAATTCTTTTACGAATAAAAAAATTTTGGAAGCCCATGTGTAACGATTGGTGAATACCTTTCGTTTACACATAAAGGGCTAGTATGAGTATGAGTTTTTAGATTGTATTTCTAAAATGGAGAAACGAGACGCATACATGTCCTTCTCCAGTTACTCATATTCGAGCAAGCCCACGAGTATTAAAGGTTTGTTGTCGGCGTTGCTGAGACCGAGTAAACTTTTTGTTTATATTCGCATTTATTTTCTGTTATATGAATAACGAATACCAATAATTAGATTTGCATTCGTATTAAACGTTAAATTAACTATGGTTGAGTTTATTGTTATAATTCAATGTATTAATTTTGTAATTGGAATCAGTTTAAAGTATACTTTATATAATGGAAATTTTGTTGTAGAGCAAATAATTACAGGCCTAGTACTGTATATGCAGTGTTAGTTTTATGTCCTAGCACACCTGGATATAAATTAAACGGGCTGAGATATCAATGTGAGACCTTGACCATACCTTTTATAATATATTTTTTTTAATATTTCTAGTTGTTAACTTTTTGCCCCCTTTTCTAAAACTAAAAATGTTCTAATGGACACCCCTATCATGTGACCCCTCGTTTTAAAGGTAATACAAAAATAAATCCATTGATACAAACTAGAGGTCTCTACGTTTAATTTAACAGAGTAAAATACTAATTTACAATAATAAAATCATCTACTTTCTTGTCCTGTTTTTCGTTACATGAGTCAACATGCTTTGGAATTTCCCTTGTTCTTATATTGCCAGTTTCAACAATCTACTTTTGACTTACTTTTGTCCTACTCACTTGCATTTTATCAGTTCATAGCTTAGTTTGTTAACAATTTTAGTGCAAGTTTACTTTTACAAGTTTATAATTTTATCAAATTTTAGATCAAGTTTACTATTTACACATGACTATCACACTGTCAAACAGCCGAAGGTGAACAGTTTGAACACCTGCTAATACATTAAAAGAGGTAACTGTTTTTAGAATTTGGTTAGAGTGGACTCATGTAACTAAAAAAGGACAAGAGAGTAAATGATTTTAATAATGTAAATTAGTCTTTTACTCTGTTATATTAAACGTAGAGAGAGACCTCTAGTTTGATTCATTTGATTTCTATTTTTATTCCCTGTAAAATGAGGAGTCATATGATAAGGGTTTGTATTTGAATATTTTTAGTTGCCCCCCTTTAGAAAAGAGGGGCAAAATGTTTAACATCTTGAAACACTAAAAAATGTTATAATAGGTATTGTCAAGGTCTCACATTGATAGCCCATTTAAATTATATCCAGGTGTGCCAGGACATAACACTCACCCTGTATATAACATAAAAAAACTTGTTATTTATATACATTGTAGCTTATACATTAGTAATAATTATTTAACATTATTATAATATACTTCAATTATAACAACATTTAATTATATTCTAAATTAATACTTTATAAAAATTTATTAATACAATATTTGTTTAAACTTAACTAACTTATAATGTAAAAAAAGAAATATTTTACTAAATTATAATTAAGGTAGCACTGATATTCTGTATAGGATAGGTAACTATTATAAAACGTAAATTTAACTAAATGGCAAAAAGGGTAACGTTGGTAAATACCTAACCTAAAGGTATGTAAACCCAAGTTTACAAAGACACTGTACCTAGACGAATAATGGTGATTACATGATTCTTTTTTTGTATTACAGAGAATTTAATTGTACGTTGAACCATGCCTGTCAAATAATTTTCATAACCCGTCAACAATTTTTTATTAGCGATTGTTTATAAAAAGTACCGGTTTTTTTCGCAATTTCTAAGGAACCATCAACTTTAAAAAAAATCATAAAATTTAATTGACGTTTAATGTAAATGAAACGTTTAACAAACCTTTGCCAATGGTTTTCAAACGTTACCTTGAAGTTTCAAAATTTTAATTTCCTTATTATTTAAGTTCTTGTATTTTTTTGTTGATTAACTTTTATTCGGCTGTGATAACTGGAACTCCGTATAATTTGGAACTAAAGGTATCAGCTTGATTCATGCAAACCAAATAAAATGTCCAAGAACTTTTTATTACCTCAAAACGTGAGTTTTGTTTAAATTTTCTGGTGATATGAAACTACCACTCCTCAAGTTCACGTGTCTGTTTGTTGAAAATACTTTAGACTATGGTGTCAATCAGTGATCGTCATTTTTAGACCTCGCCTAAACGCCACAGGCATGCAATCAGCCTTATTGGTGTGCGTTCAGAGCAGTATTCAACTCTTTGAAGGCGAAATTTAATTCTATTTTAAGAATTTTAATTCTCCAGTAAAAGCGCCGATTATACAAAGTATATAATCAATTAATCGTAAAAGATGGATTGGATTTTATTTGTGTCCTCAATGAAAACATTATACATTCATGAGATTATAAATAACTAACACTTTAAGTTAGGTACTATCAATGTGATAAATCTATACAACAAATTAATTTTGTTAGTTTTCTATGTTTGATCATTGTCTTACTAACCTGTACCGGCATTCAATTTTAATTTTAGTTTGTATGTAATGACAACTTATTTTTGTTTTTCTGTTTAAACGTAAGTCAACTGATTAGGAACGATTATACATTGACAGAATAAATCTCAAACATGCACAATTAATTTTAGTAAACGAATTAATTTATATTGACTGATCAATTATAAATCGAGTGGTTTATAAACGAGACAAATTTAGGAACAATATTTGTTGTGTCCACAACCAATTGAATAGATTTATTTTCGACCATTTTTACTAACTTTGAATTAGTGAACAAGTTACCAAAGAAGTAGTTTATGATTAAAATAAGATATAAATTTTAATTATTCACTTACGAAATTATAAAACGCAACTTATTCGTATTATACTGTAATATAAAGAAAAAATTACAATCTTGCGAGCATGTTTGTAGCATTTGCCATAAACGGGCCCGAGCCAATAACTTTTCATAGCTGATAAAACGCTTCCCTTTGTTGATAAGCACTCAGCTGATGTTCCTTTGTGTCAGTCAAGGTAGGAACGCAGCACAGGTGAGCGTTCCGACCACTACCTGTGTATGACGTAGGTCACGTGACTCCCATCGCCTCGCCCAGAACTCGTTTTGTTTTACTTTCAAGCGTCCGTTGTGAGGTGAGTGGGAGGGGACGCTACGGCCGACCAAGGTAGAGTGGAAGGGGCATTGTTTCGAAACACCTCGTAGCCAACCGTCGACTCACCCGTTCAGTGTATGGTGTCTGTATTTTTTTTTTATTTATTTTCAGTTGTTTTGTGTACATATCGTGAATTAAAATTAACGTGCAACGTTGTGAATTACTTTACAAGTGTGATATATTTAGCCTTTTTATATTTTACACAAAGATAATTGAACAGTTTCGATTTGGCTTCTATGAATTTCGAACAGGTACATGTAGTTTTCAACCAGGTATGAGATCGGTCGCTTCGCTCGCTACGCACTATCCGTCACTGTCAGTATGTGTTGTAATCCGAAACAACTTAGTATAGAAACTCGTTTAAAAAATTAAATCTCAATAATACTATGTTTTCATAGTATTTTACTTATGTAAAAAGTTTATGAAATTATTTTACACGAAGAAAACCCCGACTATTACAAAATAATGGCGAACAGTAGACGTAATAAAGGCCTTGAGCGTCGGTGGAGGACGTATATAAGTGTTTATTTATTTTTTATGTTGTCTTTCTGTCTGTGTGTGTGTGAAGTGAATTGTGATCCTCAAAGTGGAAGTCCGAATTGGTATCAATATTCCACCGACCCTACCACCCCTAGTGCTACTGTAACGGAGCTGACGAACAGAGTAATAAACAAAAAACAAAAACTGGACAAATCCCTCAGCCCTTACGTTGTGAGGGACGACATCATCGTGGAAAGGGATGGCCATCTAATCATTGACCCTGGGGTGGAAATACGGTTTGCCCCCATGGTTGGGATCACTGTCAGAGGAATCCTTACAGCAAAGGTAAGTCCAGAGTGCTTCACTATATAATAATTTTAATAACAAAAAAAAAAAAAAAAACGGAAATAAAAAATTAGCCTATTTTTTTCAAATGTGCCACTCATCCTCTTTAGGACTTCTCTACCCTCCCCACAATATGTCCTATTTATCACATCCATTGTTAAAAAATATAACTTTTCATTCATAAAAAGTTCATGAGAAAAAGTTTGAATGGCATTCATAAGAAAGATTAATATGTACTATATTTTGATTTGGCCCAAGTGAAGTTTTCTATATATGAAGTTTTCCAATTTTAATTTCTCAAAAAATTGGGTTAGCCTTGCAATTGATTAAAATGCACACATATTTTACAACTATTAAAATGTATTTATTTTTTATATACCTATGTATTCTAGTTAAGTTATTAGAGAAGTTTTTAACTTAAAAAGATTACATGCCTTTAGGTTGAATAGAATTATGTAAATGACAACTATTTTATATAATTTAGAATAACTTTTCTTCTCAAATATTCTTATTTAAAAAATTATAACAATTACATATCTTATTTGAAAAGTATTTCCATCATCCCCAAGAAATTAGAAATGTCACTTTCAACTTAACCGCTCTGCCTATCATCAAATTCCGTTTCATTAAATAACAATTATATTCCAGTTCATCTTAATTGAACCCCCTCAATTGAGTATTCTTTTTATTACTCCCTCGTATTTAAATAAATCAAGATTTCAACAAAGTAGCATATACTTATCCAGTTAGTTTTAATATATTAATACAAAAATATTTAAATTAGGATACACATGTTTTTAAAAGCTGGTAGTACAGTATAAAAACTCTCAAGGCATTAATCAATCTTGGTTGTTGGGCTATGAATAAATTGCCCTTTCTGAGGAACAGTTGAACTCAGTTAGTAACTAGACTACACTTATATCATCATTCATATTCGCCTTAAAATACGCACAAAGTTGTGTCTGTGTCTCATGAGATAAGAATAATATGGGAATCGACTACATACATGTGTAACAAATTACTTTTGTAAGTTAGTACACATGTCAAGATTTTTAATTTGACCTTCCTTCATCATTGTGTGTGTCCATTTAACTCTATGGTAACTAATTTTTAGTTAAACAATTTTTTTGTAGGTTTATAATTAATCACGTTACCTACCTGTAAAGTAAAAGTTGTAGACGTTATAACCACAATTAACTGCCAAAGTAATTCTTTTAATATTTAAATCCTTCGTTGGCATCCAACTAAGTAAAGTACCATTCTCAGATAGTAATGGAAAATAAGTTTAATGTTATTTGTTTAACATTTTCCTCTGTTCTGCACAAATAGGCCTGCCTAAACGGCCTTAGAATATGTACATTTTTAAATATGGACCATTTAAAATTTGAACTGATAAATTGTTATTCATATTGTGATTGGAATGGTTAGATTGCCAGAAATAATTAAGCATTGAGAATTATTTTTTTGCCCATTCCTCCTTCCATACCTGTTATAGGTTTTTTGCCTATTCCATCCCTCCTCCTACCTAAATTATTCTACCTGGCCTGGCCTGACCCTTCTTTTATTGTCTAGTAGCCTATTCCTATACTGTAGCTGTTTCTTTTCATACATTGTGGTTCAGGTCCCTTTTAAAAGAGGCAGAGGGGAAGAATTAAAAGAAAGTTTCTATTGTCATCAGTCATAAGGCTAAAAGCAGGGGTCTGCAAGAGGGGATTCAGTTCCCTCACCTGGTATTAAAACATGAACAGTATGTAGTTTTATAAACCGTTTTTATATCACTTTTCTCAAAGAATTTTAAAAGCATTTTTAAGGATTCATTTTAAGAATTTACACACGTGATCTAAAACCTGATTTTGAACATTGATTTAATTAATTAAGTTTATACTCATTAAAATACACTGTATATAAATCGTATAAAATTCTAAAACAATTGATGTAACCCTAGTTTTACCATGGTGATTGATTTTACTACTTAAAAAATATCTAAGAAATTACATAGACTGACTGTCATTAAATGCATACTTTTTCATTTACATGTACAATGTAACCGCGTAAAACAGACAATGTTGTAAAACAAATGATGTTCGGAAAATTGCTAAGAAGCCTAATCATTTTCCTTCCTTTCAAATAAATATTATACAACTTCCTGGCTTAAAGTATCTGTACACACTTTATTTATTTCACTAAACTGTGTAAACTTTTAAATTATTGTTGCATAGTTCAAGTGTTTAGAGTTTATATTGAATTATATCCTAAATATGCAAGAAATAAGATTTATTTACTCTGTCATTAGTACAAACTGTGGTTTATGAAAATCATCTCCTTTAAAACAATTATAATCAGTTCTTCATAATTTTATAACAGTACACCTATTGTGTAACTAATGATTTATTGGTAAAGTTCTAATAAAGTGTAACACTATCAATCATGAATATTTAGGGATGTTCAAATAAAAAATAATTTATTGTAGTTGAAATTCGGAATGAATGATTCATTCTACTATAAACCATGACAGTACATCATGTCATAACGATGACGTATTTTCAAATTGGACAGTTCTATCAGCTAAATTCAGATTGTAAAGGACAGATAATATTTGTAGCAACTAATGTGACCGGAAGCAGGTTGCAACTAATCGGTGGAAGGTCGATCCTCGCTATTGATTGTTGTGTTTCCACCCTTTTCAAACGCACAATACCGTTTGCACTGCCAATGTTAGTTTCTATTCGTCATGTAGGATGTAGCTTTGTTACTTTATAGTTATTTATTTCAATACACTTCGTGTTTTTATCCTACCTTCAACCGTTCATCCTCAAATATATTTCACTTCTAAAACAACCCTTTCACTTGTTTTGTGCTCAAATAAAAATTCTAACACCTTTGTGGAACGTCAGGCAAAATCTGCTATTTTTAAGGTTATTAATATTAGCTACAGTATCTAGTTGTCAGTATTTTTATGTGTTATGATATTACAAATATCTACTTTCTTTACTTTGACTAAATGTGGTTTGAAAAATATCGTTTTTATGAATCTACCAAATAAGTATATTAAGCCTAATAACAGAAAATATATTCTTAGCGAGTTTTGTAGGTTAACGTGGCTCTTTAGTGTCCGAACTGTTCAAAAATTATTAATTTACTGCTAGCAGGAATAATTTAGTACTTCTTTGTATATATTTCTTTAGTAATCGTTAACTGAACAAAAACCAAACTGCTCCTTTCAAAATAATACCAATATTTATAAATTTAATCAGTGAAATATATAACAAGTAAATGAAAAATTTAAAATCGTATTTTCCCAGCATGCAGTTTTACCATTGTATGGTAAGGTATATGGGAACAAAACGTTTCTATAAATTTTCAAACTGGATAAGTTTAACATCATATCTTCATTTTTGTTCCACTCATTTTCTTTGTCATCCAATGGCAACCACATTATGATAGCTCTTATCTCTGTCATTCCCATTAATCCGTGGTTACTGTTCGTCTACCACTGGCTGATGAATCTAAAGTTGCATATTTTGTGCATTAGGCTATTTTTGCGAATTATTACTGTCGCATATTGACACTTACTATAATACAGTCTGACCGAGTTATGAATAAACAAGGAAAAATAAGATTTTCGATGAGGTTGGACTTAATTGGTTGTAATATAAATTATAAACATATGATTTAATCTTGATGGTACATTACCATATATACATAGACCGACGTTTCGGACTGCATGTTGAGTACCATCTTCAAGGCTGAAGTGAGCTGAGTCCGCAACCCTTTGAAATATTTTTGAAGAAGGGGCTCAACATGCAGCCCGAAACGTCGGCCTGTGTATATAATGTACAAAATCCTTTGACGCGGTCGGAACCAGAAGATCAATATCATAGACATATAATTTATTAGTTACGCTGCCTGAGTTTTTATTTGAACTAGACACGCCACATTACGTTTCCTTTTTTTTAATCAACTGTAATTAAGTGTTATTTTAAATTTGTCCTGTTAATGTAAACAAAATTACTATGGTAAGTAAACATAGAAATCCTCTTATTATGAGCCGAAATCAGTAAGCAGCATGTATTTTTTATGTGTGTTTAAAAGATATTTTCCCCAAGTTGTTAGTTTATCAAAATAAAAATTGCAAGTTTTTTTCTGAAACCAATTTTAAATTATAATTAAGTACATGATTTAGGCTACAGGTAAAAAATGAAAGTTATTTAGAGTGGGCAAACCCACGTTCTTTGTAGGTTTATCAAAAATAATCTCTTTAAATCCGTAATACGTACATTCAGAACTCCATTACTGTATTTGTATCTGGAACGTAAATTTGAAAAATCTGAACCCTATAAAACCTGAAAAAACTACAGAGACCTAGGAACAGTCAAACTGAAAACTGAGCAGGATCTAACAAGGCCTAGAGAGTATAAGTATAAATAACATATTTATACTTATACTCTATATATTAGGGCGAGCCGGTGGCCGAGTGGTCTAAGGCGTCAGGACTTTGAGCTTGAGTTAGAGATAGCGCTGGTTCGAATCCGGCCTAGACTGAAAAGATTTATCAGTAATATTCACCTTATATTCAGGTTCGCCCCCTTACTCTGACTGAATAAGTTCCTCGCACAGATCAATGGTCTATGGGGAATGGTCAGAGTAAGGTTAAGGAGGAGATCGGCCTCTCCTTAAAAAAAAATAAAAATAAAAAAAAAAAACATCAGGTTACTTGCTTAATTTATAATCAGCCGTTGTAGCTTTACCTCTGAGGTTTACGGGCTAAATTGGAAAATTGACATAGACAAAGTCACAACCCAGACTGCCACAGCCCTCCTCTAATTTTTACATCCGGTGACATTCACAATTGGGAAGAATTTAGGAATGTACAAATTTATAAATTTAGTGGGAATTAAATACTCTTTAGTGTTTAACTGGGAAGTCCCTGTTTTTGACTGATTATCAATGTCAAAAAACGAATATCTAGAAAGTAATCTGACTTCACAGTTTGTATTATCCATTCCTCTTTTTTTATTAATCAGTGACATGCCAAAATATAGAACCATTTCAATCTGCGTTACTTCGTTTTTAGTTCTTAATTTAATTTTCCAATTAACGAGTGCCATAGGTATTTTCGTGAATTTTGTTTTCAACCACCAGTTGAGTTAAAATCGAATTTCGGGCATTGCACTCCGTATGCCAAAACCTTAGCCAATGAGATGGCACGCCGATATTTTCAAAATCAATTATGCTTTTGAAAAGTCTGCCAATTATGAAATCAGCAAACTTCACTTTTCGTTTATTTATACAACCCAAAATTATTTAGATTTAAAAAGCACTATTGATTCAACTAGGCAAATATATTATAATATTTTGAATTAAAATATACGTTTGAATGTATATCAGATATATATCTAGATTCTTGACATGTTATATTTTTTAAATCCTAAATAAGATGTTTCGTCTTGTTTATTGATTTTAGATACAGTATACCTTTAGTTTCAACTTTAGTCTTGTGTGACTGTATTCATTTCATTTCACCATAAAAAATATGTTTAGTATAAACCTCGCGTTTGGAAGTTCAGTGATTGAAGAATTAACTAAGTAAAGCCTTGTTTAATTTGAGATGGGTTCCTTTCCAAAAACCACATTGGATGAAAAATGTTGCACGTTTACAACAAATTCCACTATAACTAACTAGAACACACGGTAGATATCACGGCGAGGCTGTGCAGTAGAATGTTACATCACACGGGCGAATCAGCAGGTTTGGTTATTCTACAGATGGCCAAACCTAATTCCTGCTCGCGGACTTGAAAGTACATTCAACTAATCGTTCTTACAACGTAGAACTATTTCATTTTATGCTATCAATGACTAATGATATTCCTAAACAAATATCTCAGTTTCAATTATTATTTAATAATATTTTGTTATGATCACACAGATGTTACAAAAAGATAATAATCCTAATAAAGCCTATTTTTTTAAATTTCAAACCCCTGTGTTATTCTGTTTTGTTGGAAATATCTCCTAGGCCTAATTCAGATAAATAACTTGCCAAACAGACGATTCAGAAACAGTAACAGTAATAATTAATTTTTGTATTCGTTATTTTGCCTCTGGAATAAGTAATTAGTACAATATTAGCAGGTTAACTTATCTTTAACGTCGCAATACCTTATTGTGGTAATGGATGAATATAGTTTTAGCTTCCACGAAGCCATCATCAGATCAATCAAACGTATGTTATTCCATGACATGGAATATAGTCTTTTCAACACTTAAACAGATTATTTTTTAATAATACATAAAACATTTAAAATAAAATCAAAGTTAAAAAAAGTTAAAGTCAGATCCACTGAGTTGTGATTATCCTACGCCGATGATATTAAGTACCGAAATAATTCGTTGGAATGAATTAAAAAACCCAGGTTATATTTACAAATACAAATAAATAGAAATAGTTCAAAATGATTATATTTCTATTAACCGGCATCTAATATGTTTTTCGTTTCCAATCACCTGATCAGTATAACGTCTTTAGAAAAGTACCCCTACCCTGTCCTGCTTCTATTACCCCCTTCTGAAGATCACGCACAGCTTAGGCTGGGCCAACTGTACTTATTCTTTGTTTTTGAAATTTGTTAATGATGGAGTATCAGATGAGGGAGACAAAGGTAGTTCGACATTTGCCATCATTACGTGAAAATTACCAATCATGACATTTCGTGAAATTTAGTTTTTACCACTTGAAAAAGGTTTGGGTTTTACCAAATCGAAACGTCGTGATTGGTAATTTTCACGTAATGATGGCAAATGTCCAACTACCTTTGTCTCCCTCATATGTACTTATTCTATTAAATACTGTGTTTTTTAAAGTAAATCTACCAGTCACACAGAAGCTTTCGGCTAAATAGTAAGCAAGCTATTTACCGCTAATCAGCTTGAAATGTAACAATAAGAATTAAACAAATTTTGTTGTACGTTTGTTTGTTGTTTCTTGTTCCGTCCAGCTGTCGGTCACTTCACCCATGGTCAAATTATTGAGGAGATGCCTTGAACAAATTATCTTCTAGATACCTTATTTAAATGCTATTTAAAACTGCAAACTTATAATATAAGATATCTCATGATCTTTCTCAGTTGAAGTTTCTGCGTTTGAAAGGACTCGCCAAGCCAGTTCAGCCAAATCCCGTTATGGATACTGACACCTGTCAGCTGTGATCCCTGATTCCGTCATGTTATCGTTCGTAGTACGGTATTTAAGTAACTATCAATTACATCTACATGCGCATTTTGGTCAGTGTTTATCCTGTTGTACTGTAACGTGTGCTTATGTTATAATTGTATTAGCTACCCTACTTATTTTATCTGCTTGACTAGACGAGTTTCGGTTTCTACCAAGTCCATAGCTCGAATAGTTTCTCCTGCCTTTGTGTTGTCAGGACATCGAAGTAACTGAAGAGCTCCAATGATTCAAACTGACAACCGGGAAAGGAAAGTGTCTCCTACAGCCAAGGAGTTGAGAGTCGCAATAGCCTAATCTGTGTCGTATTGCAAGTGACGACGATCGCTGTCTAAAGTACAATATTTCAGCAACGTATACATCAAACCTTATTTTTAAAATATCCTAAATAAATACAAATAGGTCATTCTATAATAAATACAAGCATGAGCAAATGAATGACAACGCTATAAATCTCACGATGATCTGTCAGTACTTCTTTGCTAGTTTCCTAATTATAATATTAGAACCACGGATCAAGTATACAAACTTGCTCTGTGATCAGGACAGACGATAAATGTATTATGTTATATAAGTCAATCATCCTAAGAATAGACGTAAAATATTTTAATCGGCTCTTAATTTTGTTTGATTCTATTTATTTTACCGATCACTCCGATTTTCTGCCTGCTCTGGCACGTATAGTTGAAAAACATTTTCAACAGATCTAAAATTTAATTCTTGAAAGAAGTATATTTTAAAATTTGGGGCTGCTCTCAATTAACAGGTTGGCCTTCATGCCTTTTTTTGGCGACATGTCACGGGGGACCATGTGTATCACATGTGCTGCGTACTTTATGTCACTGGCAGACCGTGTGTATCTATGAGCTTGGCCTTGTTTGGCGACATGTCACGGGGAACCATGTGTATCCCATGTGCTGCGTACTTCATGTCACTGGCATACCGTGTGTGTAAATATGATCACACAGCTTGGCCTTGTTTGGCGACATGTCACGGGGTACCATGTGTATGACATGTGCTTCGTACTTTATATCACTGGCAGACCGTGTGTATCAATACGATCACACAGCTTGGCCTTGTTTGGCGACATGTCACGGGGAACCATGTGTATGAATTGTGCTCCGTACTTTATATCACTGGCAGACCGTCTGTATCGATACGATCACACAGCTTGGCCTTGTTTGGCAACATGTCACGGGGAACCATGTGTATGATATGTGCTGCGTACTTTAAGTCACTGGCAGACCGTGTGTGTCAATACGATCACACAGATTGGCCTTGTTTGGTGACATGTCATGGGGAACCATGTGTATCCTATGTGCTGCGTACTTTATATCACCGTGTGTATCAATACGATCACACAGCTTGGCCTTGTTTGGCAACATGTCACGGGGGACCATGTGTATCACATGTGCTACGTATTTTATATCACTGGCAGACCGTGTGTATCCATACGATCACACAGCTTGGCCTTGTTTGGCAACATGTCACGGGGAACCATGTGTATCATATGTGCTGCGTACTTTATGTCACTGGCAGACCGTGTGTATCAATACGATCACACAGCTTGGCCTTGTTTGGCAACATGTCACGGGGAACCATGTGTATCCCATGTGCTGTGTACTTTATATCACCGTGTGTATCAATACGGGCCTTGTTTGCAACATGTCACGGGGCACCATGTGTATGACATGTGATGCGTACTTTATATCACCGTGTGTATCAATACGATCACACAGCTTGGCCTTGTTTGCATCATGTCACGGGGAACTATGTGTATGACATGTGCTGCGTACTGTATATCACTGGCAGACCATGTGTATCCCATGTGCTGTGTACTTTATGTCACTGGCATACCGTGTGTGTAAATATGATCACACAGCTTGGCCTTGTTTGGCGACATGTCACGGGGAACCATGTGTATGACATGTGCTGCGTACTTTATATCACCGTGTGTATCAATACGGGCCTTGTTTGCAACATGTCACGGGGCACCATGTGTATGACATGTGATGCGTACTTTATATCACCGTGTGTGTCAATACGATCACACAGCTTGGCCTTGTTTGGCGACATGTCACGGGGAACCATGTGTATCATATGTGCTGCGTACTTTATGTCACCGGCAGACCGTGTGTATCAATACGATCACACAGCTTGGCCTTGTTTTTCTCTGGCAGTCTCTGCTCTGCCAGTGAAAATTATGAATTTCAGTACGATCAGTGACAGAAATTTGTCATACTGCACATTGTGATGCACATGGTGCTCAACCTGTTAAAACAGAAAATCTGAGATTTGTAGCGTGTATTTTCCTCCTTGTCAAGTGCCGTTAAGCCGATACTAAACTAAACCAAAGACTAAGTGCAAAAGTATGTTTTGTTACAATAAAAAAATGCAGTAAATATACTTCTTGTGTATAAATAAAAAATATCTACGATATTAGTCGTATATATAGATTAAAATTCGGTTACACAATACTAATCTGGGAGACTATGTTATTAAGTGTGGTCTACTTGTATGAATATTTTGTAAGGTGATGTAAGATCCGTTCGATTTTACATCACAATTTTTGTGTAAAGATAATTATTGTTTGTTTTTTTAACTGTCATAGAAATAAAACATTGACTCTCCCCCGAGAATATTTTGAAAGAAATTAAATTAGCAAGTAGTTCCCGTGCCAGTAGTTCTTTTCAACACAAACTTAGCTAGCATAAAAAATCGAATGTAGGAGAATTGTAAAGTAAAATTATAAACATATATTTACAATCGTATTCTACGTACTGTTGTATCTTAGATATAGCAGTCCTAGCGAGTCCTTGGCTACCAGGCAGGTCCTTGATCTGCTCCTGGCTGTGGCGAATTGGTATTGTCACCGACGTAAGAAATATGGCGTCGATATCATTAGCGTCACTGTGAGAATGAAGGAGTGAAGGCATTTCTCTCCAATTCTCACGTCACTCGGCTGTTGTTTCCTTGTCTGTCACGGATAACAAGATCATGTGACAGGTAGAACTATCGGCGAAAATATGCAAATATGTCTGTTATGGATAGAGTCGCGTCCTCAGGATGGGCCGGAGGGGTCGAGTAGCGTCATTATGGACAGTTCTATCCACAAAAAGCAATGATTTTGTCCTGGAAAAATGCGTCGAGAACTTTTATTTACATCAAAAAATTATATCAGCTAACAGTAATCTAACATAAGTTTGATTGACTGTTTTCAAAAGGCAAATGAGGTTAATTTCAGTTCAAATTTGTCAAAATTGTCAAAATAATGTATATGAAATCAAATTTGTCGTCGTTTAGAAGTCGAAGGGAGTGAAGTAGATAAGCAGGCTTTGATACACTTTCCCTCGCCGATTATCACCTGTCCTGATAAGGCAAGTGCCCCTTATCAATGTTTACACTACGGTGCGTACAAGGGCAGATGGCCCAGCATAGAGTCCCATTACCGATTCAAAAGCATCAATGATCAACATTGAAAGTTTTGAACTGGAGTGTGTTTTGCTAGTTAGTATATACATATATATTACACATAAACACAAACGTACTTGGCCCTTGTACTACCAGTAACTATAACTATATATGTAGCATTAATATGTGCATGATGAAGTAAACTATTTTACACCATCTTTATGAATTTAATACGAATGTTTGTTAAATTTATCCTAAATCATGCTAATTGGGCATGTGACATTGACGTGCACAATTTTCAGTTGCATATGCATTTAAAGAAGAACACATTTTTAAAATTATTCCACAATTTTTTTAATTTAAATAGCGCTTTCGCCGGTTAAGGCATCATGTTTTTTCTGTTTACAAAAACTGATGATGCCTTAACCGGCAAAAGCGCTATTTAAATTAAAAAAATTGTGGAATAATTTTAAAAATGTGTTCTTCTTTAAACCCAACGTTATTCCATCAAGTATATACAACAGAAAATGCATATGCATTGTCTAATGTTTATAGTTTAGAAAGACTTCGTTTTAAAACCAAGAACAGGAAAGCGGCTTGTGAATAATGACTCCTTATTTTGTTTAATGGTCAAATGTAGATATTGATTAGGTGCATGAACATACCAGAAGGGCCACATCTTCGCATTATAAAACCAAGTCTTGGAACTGTAAGTGAACCAAGTCACCGTCTTTTTTGTGACTATATGAGTAATTAACAACAATGAAAAAGATAAGTCTGAGGAAATAGTTTCCAAACAAAATACAAAATAAAAACCATAGGAAAATAGCTTTGCAATGTAACCAATTATGATGTGAGTAAAAAGTACCTGTCAGCCATTTCATCAATGTTTAGTATATGTGCTCTCCAGTCAAAAGTATTCCGACTCACAGCAGCAACCAAACATTACACAAAGATAGGCCTGCCTACCTTTCATATATGGAATAATTCAGAGACACTACCAACGATTCCCAATTCTTCGAAAAACTCATGGTTACAGGCTACCCTGATCCACTGGCCCGTCGTATTTTTACAGGCGAACTTTGTCTACACTGACTACCAAACAAAATATGGAGTAAGACTTTCTTTAATGAACAGTCAATTAGGTCTCTTCATTCTCCTTGTGGACATTCTACTGATAACTAATCCCTCTGTAATTGTTGCGTTGTTTCTGAGTGCTTATAACCTTGTTGATATACCATTTGTTATATGACATAGTTTAAAATACAAAACAGAAGTACATGTGACACGTTGACACATTATTTTTAAAAGCGGCATTTCTATTGTAATGACTCTGTCCTCGAAGTATTGCTGAATCGTTCAGCGGAAGGCCTTGGGAAGTCCAACGACAACGTAACGCCCAGTTAACACTGAGTCAGAATTCGACTTTCATCTCTTCGGAGACACTTTCCTTTTCCGGTCACCAGTGTTTGAATCACACGTACAGTTTATTCGACGCTGTCACAATACATCCGTACAGGAGTAGTAGCTGAGTATCAACACTGATTCACACATCCGGTCATCCGGGAGAGGGGGCGTATATCGTGATGAAACAAAATATGAACTGTCCAAAAGTAACAATGCGTGGATATCGTTCGTTGCATTGACAGAATGTATCTCCAGTTTAGGTTTTGAAAACGAAACTGGAAGCTATGTCAAGGCCGTATTGCTAACGTTACAGTAAGGATTCATCCACGGATCGTGTTTTTTTCTTTAGCTACTTTTTAATGAGGAAATGAATGTTACAATCTGATTCCGCAACTGAGCGCAGCTAAATGTCCAAGCATTGAGTATCTATATTTGTAGTCAGTGTGATCAGTCAACGTTGTTTAAAACGATCAGTCAATTAGTCTTACCGTTGTTTAAAGAAGATCAACAAAGCACTAATATTTAGCTACATTATGTTTTATTTTATTAATTGCTGTTGAAAATAGAAACAATGTGTACTTAAAGTTGCTGGCCTATCTAGTGAATAGTGGGATAAATTATAATTTTAAAATTATGGTACATTGATTTGTATTAAAAAGCAAGATGTAACTAAATCGTAACAAAATGTAAAAAAAACTAATAATTATTATTTATTTCATTTTATTTACATGCTTAAAAACAGGTAATTCCCTAATTACAATGAATATATACGTGGGTCCAAATTTACATTTTAGCTAGTCTATGTGACTTTCAAACTAACAAATAATGTCTTGTAATGTATCTCCTGATACATGCTTACGGTACGTTAGGGCTATATATCATGAATAATTAATGTTGTAATAGAGAATGAGTCGTTTCAATTTAGTTATTTTATTCTTCACCTATTACTTGGCTATACCTAAAACCAACAGTTTAAAATCGTGATAGTTATTTATTTATTTTTATTTTATTTTTTTATTTATTCATAAGACGCCGATCGTCAAGATATGGGCGAATATGGATTTCGAATGAGTGTGATGAATGTAGATAAGCGAATGCAGTCATTGTTACAAACTAAGGCCGACTATTACTTAGAAAGTGTCATTAATTAATAGCCCAATGACAAATGAACAGCCGGTGATTATCAGCTGATCCTTCTCAAAATGTATTGACTCTGATTGGGATCGAACTGAGAACCTTTAGCACATGAAGCTGGGATTGAACCAACTACGCTACCGACCAATTGTAGTACAGTAATCGGAAAGACTTGATCGATCTATCGGACACAACTAGGTGCTACAAACACAGAGAAAACCATCGCCTTATCTACTCGCAACTTAACACCAGGTAAAGGACCGACTATTTATGGAGGTTAAGTTGCATTGTAAACCATAATAATTTTCCCACTCGTCTACAAAACATCATGGAACAAGAGCGTTGCTAACCTGTTATGTGGCACAGGTTATGTTCTTACACATCAGTGTAACGTTCGTAATAGTTTTATTGTTACGGTTTTTAATAACGTGTATGTTTCTGAATCGGATATTGGAATATACTCGCAATTGCCTTATATAGAGTTGGGAAATAGTCTGGAATATATTTATTAATTTTAAAACTATTGAAAGAAATTTAATGAAACTTTGGAGCTATGTACGTGTCCATATACCAAACATTTAGACATATTTTACTTGTATTTCGCATAGTCAGGTGATGGCCCATGAAGGAAGTCTTAAAAATGTTAAATGTAGGCCTACCACGATTTATACCTCAATTTAAAGGTCTTTGTTTGTAAAACACAAGAGTGCAAATCTGAGGTCAAAAGGTCAGTCAGAAAATACAGCCACTCAAAGAATTTAATGTCAGGGTTGGGCAAAAGTCTGGAATGTATTTATTAATTTAAATCTATTAAAAGAAATGTAATGAAACTTTGTAGTTATGTACGTGTCCCTCTACCAAACATTTAACCATATTTCACTTGTCTTTTGCATATCCAAGGAATGGCCCATGAAGAAGTCTTAAAAAATTAAAATAAAAGCCTAACTCGAATTACACCTCATTTTAAAGGTCTTTGTTTGTAAAAAAACAAGGATGCAAACCTGAGGTCAAATGGATAACCCAGTCAGAAAATATAGCCTCTTGAAGGATCTAATGATATAACTAATACTGCTAAAGAACAAGGATAAGATAGTTATTATCTATTACTGCGTAGAGATATAATTTATCTGACAGAATATGAGAAATTAATTTTCATAAAAAATAAGTAACAAATTATTATAATATTATTCTTAAACTATTTTTAGGGTAAACTTCCTGTCAAAAGGGTTTTAATAATTTTTATTATTTTTATTGTTGTTAAATAATACAGTTATTTTTATAATGCAGGCGCTCGTTACGTTTGTTAAAAATCAACAACAGGGACCTCAACACGTTAAATAAATAGATGTATAACTAAGAAGAATTAATAATATGACATTACATTCTTTGAATCACTGTATTTTTCGACTGGGTCATGCTTTTGACCTCAGGTTTGCTCTCTTGTATTGTGCAAATAAAGACCTTTAAAATGAGGCATAACTCGAGATAGTCTTACATTTCAAATTTTTAAGACTTCCTTCATGGGCCATCCCTTGGCTTTACGAAAAACAAGTAAATATATCTAAATGTTTAGTATACGGACATTTATATAACTACAAAGTTCCAGTACATTTCTTTTAATATATTTAAAATTAATAAATACATTCCAGACTTTTCCCTAACCCTGTCATAAAATCTTTAAGTGGCTGTATTTTCTGACTGGGTCATCCTTTTTACCTCAGGTTTGCACTTTTGTACTGTACAAACAAAGACCTTTAAAATGATGTATAAGTCAAGGTAGGCTTACATTTAAAATTTCTAAGACTTCCTTCATGGTCCAACTCCAGCATACACGAAAAACTAGTAAAATATATCTAAAAGTTTCGTATAGGGACATGTACATACTGTAAATTTACATTACATTTCTTTTAATAGTTTTGAAATTAATAAATATATTCCAGACTTTTGCCCACCCCTTTATCCTTGTAACGTATTTAACATGAACACTGTTCTGGAGATGACAACATTTGTTACTAAAAGTTATACTAACTATACTATAAAAGTTATACTAACGCAAAAGGAACTACGTAGTTATTAATTAATTGTGATTAGAAAAAAAGTTGAAGTAGTACTTTGAACCATAAATTTATTTTATGAGTGATGAACAGTTCGAGGAGGGAGTTTGGAATATATATTTTTTTTAATCTTTGGTCATCACTGAAATAAAATACTGTCGACCCCATAAGGCTACATTCTTGAGTTGTAGAAATTCATGTTTAATGGTGCACAGGTTATTTTATATAAACTGTACAAAACGTATTTCTTTCAAATTGATTTAGTATAGCATTATACCAATAAACTTATCTGAAGTGTACGCTGCTTAAAAATGTCAGTAACACCTGCTTCAAGGTATGTTTTCTGTTGCATTATTTTGTAAATGTATGGTTTTCTCTACTTGATACAAATTTATCAGTTTGTATATAAATAAAAATAACATTCTGCATTATCTATATATATAAAAGGCAAAGCCCTCACTCACTCACTCATCACTAATTCTCCAACTTCCCATGTAGGTAGAGAGCTGAAATTTTGTACACTGTTTCTTTAGAACTTAAATAGGACAACTAAAGTATTTTCATCTTGATAAAGTACTCCTAAGGGGTATAAAGCACCCTTAAAAGATTGGTCCATAAGGATAACATTGGGTTGATTTTAGTAAATTAATAACAGCTGTTTTGTAAATAAATAAACATGTCTATTTTGAATGTTTGACATTATACTATTTAATATTTTACTATGAGTTTAATCTTCAGCTGTTAAACAAAAATAAATGAAATGAACACTCTTGAAATAGGCTAAATAGGTGGCAAAGCAATTAGTGTGAGTGAGATACTGTACCGAAATGTAATATTGTAATTTTACGTTATATAGTTAATATAGACTACCGATTTTTGTATTGAATAGTTACATGCCGAGGCCGAAGGCCGAGGTGTATCGAGCGTAGCGAGCGTCGGGGTTGGCACGCGAAGCGTGCAGGGGTGTCCCCTAGTGTAACTATATATTTGAAACAGACTAATGTACAAATATCGGTACTTCATCATCAAACTAACATTCTCTCCAATAATGGTACTTCTAGAGATGACAGATTGCAACATGATGTATCTTGCCTTCATATCAGATAATGTCTGCTACGTGAAGGGAAGGTCAATAAAATGAACAGTAATGGCGGCGAAGTCATTGCTCTGCTTTGCACTGATCGCATCGCGTCGCAGGGATTTAACTCGTCTTGTCGGGTTGAACGACCCCTTGGCGTTTTGTCCGAGATCTGTCGACTCTGACTGACACCAAGGTTGAACTCCTCTTTGTTCCGTTTCTTCCTCCTTTTACAACTCTTCCACCTTGTTCCTCCAAATGCTGGTAAAACCTACGCTATAGGTAGTCTACAAGGTGATAGTTTGCTACTCGATGCAATTAACTCTAAAGCAGATGTGTTGAAGGATGAAATACAAAAAACTATTGCTAGTATATAACATGTGATGATGATCTAAACAGAGAAAACATTTTCTCCTGCTATCTATAAATTAGTTTACAACAATGAAAAGTATCAATCTGACAACTTGAGCGAATACAAAGTAGACGATGTTTAACGCCCAGGAAGTGTATCCATATGAGAGGTAATATTGATCCAGGATATTGTATGGATCTCACACTCACCCTACACAGGACTTGACTTATGGAAGTAATTTCATCCACCCTACCCACAATCCAGAACTGGAGACTCTTTCACCCGCTCTACACGGAACGTTACTGGAAGCATTCCCACCATGCCCTCCCACAAGCACGATTACTGGAAGCTCTTAACCCCCTCTGTCCATGGACACGTTTACTTTAAGCTTCCTCCTCCGCCCTATCTACACAAAAAATTACTAATTTTCTTTCGCCCGCTATATCTGTGGACACTTTTACTGAAAGTACTCTCACACCCTCCCCCCTCCCCCCAGCACACCAACAGGCACGATTACTGAGGTCTTTTTCACCCGTTCTATACGTGGACATCGTTTACTGGATTACACACATACATACTGGAAATCCTCCTCATACACAGATATGATTCTTGGAGACCTTCTATATCATCCATACTTGTGCGTAGATTACCAGAGACCCTTCGTCTTTACTTTTAAACACGATAACTACTTTTAACTACTAGAAACTTTCCATTGCACCCTATCCCATGAAGACATCTTGCCCGCCCTATCTCGGACATATACTTCAGGCTCTTTCATACATCCTTGCGTTGCTGGGTTACCAGGTTAAGCGTTAGAGAGGGCTTCTTAGCCATAACTCCTCCTGATAAAATAAGACATCCCGAATCAACATTGGCATCATATATCCATGAAAACTACAACAGTCACTGTGCAGTTAAGTGAGATACAACTTTTTTCATAATTGAATTACGTTTTTGAAATTGGAAAATCCGTCTTCATTGGTCCACCAATATCTTTCAGTGGTATATCTTACTTAATCTTTGATATATTTTTTTAATTAATCGTTTCCTCACTTTCCCTTTGCAATCAGTAATTTTTATTATAGTCATTGTTTAATGGAGGGATAAAACATGTAAACGACTTATTTTATAAGTAGTAAATACAGTATAAAGCAGCTTCTCTGCCAATTTTTCCACTATTGGGAAATAAATGTTGACTTAATCAAGAAGGCATCAGCGGTCTGTATAACAAGTAGAGCGTGGCCGTAGGATGGGCAAAATGGTTCCATCACAGTGAGACCGGCACCTCGCTGGGTACACAATTGGTACAACGCGAACAAGGAACGGAAGAGAAAGAACGCATATACATGAAACAACGTAGTGGGAATTAGAAAGTATTAACGAAACAAAAGAACCAAGACTACAAATGTTGATAAACTATAACTGGACAAGAATTTTTCAGAATTTTTATTTAAAAGTATAGGCTACACATACAGTATTAAATTAGTACGTTGTCTTTGTTTACAAACTAAGGTCAATTGTTCGTTAACATTGAATAACACATGACAATTAACAGCTGATAGTTATCAGCTGATTATTTCAAAAATTATTTTATTGTGTTAGGTATCGAAATATGTGTATACTATGCTGAGAACCAATAGCCAATTTAGTTATTGAAATTAACATGTACCGCGAGAATCGCGAGAAGCTAACTGTCATAGCATGTGACGACATTTACTGATTCAACTAGCAAAATTATGATTCGTTAAATAGGCCGGCTATTGAGCAATGATTCATCGTCTGACATCGCAATACTTAGTAACTTGCATTCTTTCACACGTCATGCTGTGTTGGACACAAGTCAAGTGTAAAGTACATAACAGCCTTGCACGTCGTCTGGCATCGTAATAATCGGACATTTGCATTCCTTTACACGTCGTGCAAGGATGATAATGTTTACCTGATGAGACTTATTACCAAAATATTCAAAATATAATTCTAACTGGCGTTTATTTAAAATAATATTACGTTAAAATCTAAAAATAAAAGTCAGGACGTTGACTGTTTCCTCAGGCCAAATCCATTGTGATGGTGATTAACAAAAAGGCCACGATTGGCGACAGTAGATTGCATCGCATAATTATCCAACATCCTTTATGTTGTGATGGACTCATGTTGTGAATTTAAATTAGTCTCGCATTTATTATCGGAACAAAGTGTTGTTTTATATTATTTAACGTAACTTCGTAACGTCCATTTTCCTCTCATTTACAGATTTCCCTCGTACGAGTTGTATTTAAAAGTGTTTTCTTTGTTTGGTGGAATGAATTGAAATGCTATTATAGCCTACAGAAGTTCTCTTCGCAACTTAACTTGAAAGACCAATAATTATCTGCATTGTTCAGTAATATAAATAAAATTGTTATTCATAAAATATAAGATACAATTTTTTTAACAATAAATTTATTATGTACAACTTGATGCAGTTAGTTTTTGGATTTTCATCCAAACCCAGACTAATTTTAGCTCTTACGAGATTATTATGTCGTTTTTTTATTTTATCTTTTGTCACCTTAGTAGCTCACTCATAATAACACTATCCATACAAATTAGATACAAAAGTTATTTTATTTATTTCACGTTGTTTTACGATAGTGGTTTTGCTAAGATTGTAATATTTTTGCAAATATTTCAGTGTGAATATTACGTCTAAATATTCAGCAAATTGGGTTAACCCTTTACAGTTTTCTGTGTTTAAGGTTAACTTTACACCTGAACACGACATAAGATTGATAATTGAAACGTTGTATAATGTATTTGTGCTTATTCACACTTATGGTGCACAAACCGTGCGACTTAACACATTCGAACAACTATTAATTATGATAAATATTAAATAGATCTACTATAATTTCATTTGTAGGGAGAAAGAAATAGGGGTTGTCTTGCCAAGGGTGATCGATCCCATCGTCTTGACTGATGAGGTCCTCTGTGATACAGACTGATAGTGTTTCGGGTCTAAATGAAGTCTGAAGGAAGAAATTGGTCTGAAGTAAGTCTTCCATCAAATTGTTATTGGTTTTGTAAAATTGGCTTTCAATCCACTGGATAGTGGGAGTAATTTTTATATTCTTTAATTTTATTTACGTGCATGTAGCATTTTATTTAAGCAATTTAATGTTTGTTTTTTAATGCACAGTATATATCCTAATATAAAATTGCACGTAATTTTAAATATAGCAGAGTGAATTACTTTCTAAACAGCACAAACTATCTAAGTATCTTGAATGATCTAAGCAAGGTTGTATTACGTACTCTATGTTTAAAACAATGAACTAAAACTAACCTCAACTATTGATTTATTCAAGATTTCGCTCAAATTGTTATTGAGAACTTGCTGGTAAGCGAGTGTGCTAATATTATGCCTCATTTCTTTACTTATATTTGGATTATGTTTAAGTGATTGTTTTATTTAATGGTTCTCTAAACAATTTTGATTTCTTTATCAATGAACAAAATTATTTTGACTACCTGTTCGGTGTGGTTTACTTGATCATTTGTATTAAGGAGATGAACAGCTATTTAATTGTTTACTCCAGTTGAGAATGGTGTCAGAGTTTTTGTTTCCCATACTTACTATTTAGTTTTCATCGGGAGTTTTGAGACAAATCTTACTTCTACGAAAATCAAATATAAGATTTACATTAATATGTTTAAACAAACACAGTGTTTGTAAATTCGGATGTAGGCTGAAAAATCTTTTTCGTCCTTAAACTGGAGAGGGAATTTCTTAAATAAGTACAGACGGTACGAGTCATGTAATTCTTTGCGAATTCATTAGGTTAACCATATTTTCATTACAACGTATTGTTTTAGACGTGTAAGCAAACCATCAATGTTTCCTGAATGTAAAACATTCAGGAAAGAATGTTAGCTGTATATGGCTGCAAAACTTCATCAAATTGAACAAAATTTACTTCGAAGTGAAAGAATAGTATTGTAAAATGCTAGTGGCATCCTTAAGAGATTATAAATATATAATTTTTTTTACAAATATATTGTATTTTGCTCGATTGTGCAAGGGATATTCTTGCGTCATGATTGTGAGTCATTTTGGAGTTGCAACACCAAGACTTGACAAGGCTGTTGAGGAAGGACTTAGAACTTATAACAATTGACTACACAAGGACTCGAGAAAGTATGTCTTAATCTCACATAAGATTTCAGTATACATAAGGTTATTTTATGTTAAAAGTTCTTATACGTTATAGTTTATATTATACTTATAACTGAAATACCCACAAAGCTTTCTACTTTACAAATACTATACAAAGTCCTCTTTCGTGTCAACTGATAGAAGTCTTATTTATATATTGTAGGCCTACTCGTGTATAACTGAAAACCCCTGATTTTTCGAACATAACATTTTATAAATGGCGTAAATACTACAGGGCAATAGTGGTGTGGAAGTAGAATGATGAGTGGGTGGACAGATATTGTATTGAGACCAGATGGAGATCCACAGTTAATCTTCAATAAAATAAATGGAATATTGAAAGTAGATCTGTTTTATTATTTACGCTTCTCTAAGTGGCATTATCAAAAAAATCTTCAAAATAAACACGCTTATAAGTAGAGACTGGGGTGACATTGAAAATGTTAAACACTTTGTACGTTTTTAATTACTGCCGTTCTTTGTTACCTCGCCAAGTGGCGAAGACGTCCGGTAATGGATGGTCTGAGGCCGCAGTACACGTACGAGCCCATTGTCTCACTGCGAAAACCTGTTCCAGAAATCACTGTTACAGACAGGAGAAGTGGATTACAGAACAGTTCCTAACCCTCAGTAAACCAGTTCCTCATTTACCTGTTTGGATGTCAAGTTGACCATTTTCTTTTGCAACTATTGGAATCGTTTCTATACGGCACATTAGTTTAAATAACTCCAATATGATGATTATAATTTTGTAAAAGTACCTATAATATTTAAAAATTTTCACAAATTTCCATTACGCAGGTTTATAGCGTCGTATATTTTTTGACACATGTCAAATAACTTGGGGACATTTGTGATATGGGATAGGCATCATTGTGGGGGAAGGAGGGGGTAAAGTTCGTAGTGGTAAACATCTGCTTATTTTGTTGTGGTGGTAGTTTAGGTGGACTATGAGGGGTGTTATTAAATATAAATAGACTACGTGTCTTCTAACACGATTAACAATTTGCTCAACTACGATTCTTGACCTATTACCTTCCGCAGCAACAGGCAGTCAATAAAGTTTATAAGGTGCTGTTATATAATGAGCAATAAAGTTTATAAGGTGCTGTTATATAATGAACAATATTACGAAAAGAATTGTATGGTTATTCTTTTACCGACATATCAAATTATTAAGTTCCAGCATAATTCATGTGTCCTCTGTAACTTTTAACTTTTGCCATTGTCAACAACAATTTTCAAACATTATTATCTTTATGGAATTTAACGCTCAACCCATTCGACATGGCAGCCGTCTGGGTTCTCAATACAGTACCGTCAAAATCAAGGGGGTGGTCTTGTTTGGATTGTGTTTGGGGTTGTTACTGAATTTCCTGTTTATCGTATCCCAAATGAACTGACCTAGTCATTTCTATCGATTGTGGCGCTATATCCAATGCAGGCGGGTGAGTCATGATGGTGATGACTTTAATGCGAGGTCCATCGATTAGGGAATGTTGGAAACTGATATCAGAGGCAAGGGCTTGATGTATATGGCTGCCAGGACAGAATTTCTCCCAGACAACATATACCTGGTTAGCTGAAAGCCAAACTTCTTGAATATTTGGCGATCCCATAACTCAGAATCCTAAAGCACAGAATATAATGGCACAGAAGTTGTCGCATAACCTAAAAATGAGTTTGTGCTATGACATGACTGCCGAGAGATTTGGAGCACAGTTTCTGGCCTATAAAATTCAGAACCATAATATTATGTGTTATGGGACGCAACAGATAATTTTTGCCAAGAGAATGTTAGGATTACCATGTCCAAGTTATTGAAACTTAGCCGTAGAGTGAATTAAAGGCTCTTAAGTAGTGAGTCCTTAATGTGAAAGATTCTCTATTGTCCAAACTTTGTTATCCCGTAATGATGACGTGCTGGATGATGATAGATATCATTTATATTATTTCCAAACTACATTTAATGAAACATAAAGACGACTTGGTGATATAAACTGATTGTATCCTCTCCCTCTGATAATTTTGAAATCGTAATAATCAGAAAATCGCTCAAGAATAGTTTATCGATTCCATTTTGTGTGTTACAAAATTGCTGTAATGGCACATTTAATGGGCTGACTAAGCAGACGATAACCTCTGGGTTAAGGGTTTTTGTATAAGACCCGAGTGCTACGATCCGGAGATTCTCAGCATATCACTACAATCAGCATAGTAACACTCCAGTGACCGCCCTCATCAGCCGGGTTCAACGACTGGCCCACCGCTACTTCCCGCTACAATCGGTCACGGTTAAGTTTTTGGACTCATTGCATTGATTATTTCTTTCCTTGAGAGAACATCTTTCTTCACCTTTGTCTGTGGTTTCACGCCAAATTGAGTTGTACTCAGGTCCGTTTTGGTTGTCGGCAAGGAATCTGTTTGTATAAACAGCGATTGGGACCTTCAGTTTTACCCTTAGTGTAACGTATTTGTAGGATGTTACATAGGGGATGCCAATTTATTACCATAAGAAAACACGCAACAAATTAGAAATGCAATTTTAAAACTCATGTTAGTCTTTATGATCATATTAATAGTAACTACGGGACTTCGCATTTAGCTCTCTTATTTATCCTCAAAACGATTACATAAATGTATAAGATTGTTCAAAAACGTCCTAGTAAGCTATTTCTTTAGTCCTCCTATTCATCCTTTTAAACCTAGATTATTCAAAAACGTCTAAGTAAGCTCTTGGATTAGCTGTCTTACTTACTCTTAAAACCCATTGTGTCTACGAATATATTCATCCGTGAAAAACCATCATCTCAAATATTAACATTATCCAAAAGCGTACGGTACTAATAAGTCTTGATTTAGCTTGAAATCATTTGCACGCATCTTCAATAACGTGTTGCGCTAATAATTTACCAATGCTATAGTGTCATCAGCGTATAATATGGTAGAAACAGGTAAACATTGAGGAAAATCTTTATACACGTTAAAAATAAAAAGGTTCAAGAACGGATCCCTGGGGAACAACACATTATATAGTGATTTCATACGACCATTCGTCATTGTATGAAGGTTTTGTTTTCAGTTTATGAAGTATGCCTTACAACAATTTAGCGATACTGTACCCTGTTCAAGCCATAGCTTCCATATTTATCCTTTAAAACCATTATCTCAAATATTAGAATTTTTCAAAAGCGTCCAAGTAAGTCTTGCTTTAGCTCTCTTCCTGAAAAAACATTGCTTCAATGATAAACTTTATATAAACGCGTCTTAGTAAGTATTGCTTTAACTTTCCTGTTCATTCTTTAAAATCATTCATCATTGGCTTGAACTGATTTTCAGTCACCTCTATGACTGAAATCAATTTTAAGCAATTAGGCTAAAATAGCTCATGATGCGAGGAAATGTAGCAAAATACGTTGCTGTAATGATTTCACCCTACGTTGATATTGTGCACGACAGTCATAAATTGAAGGAAATATGCGTATTTTACGATAATCATATTGGTGTCAGTCCAATTACGCAACTGTGAGATTTCGCAATAACAAATTCGCTTCGCATACGTCACTGATGATAGCCGCAGATCCGCAATTATTTCCGTTTAGTGGCGAGGCTTCACCGTGTCCAAGTCCTAAGTGCCGGTGGAAAATTATTACAATTTTGAGTGGATTTACCTGACCGGGAAAGCCACGCGCTACCGCCCGGAAACTTTCGGGAGCAGTTTTCACCTCTCAATCCTGGAGAGAGCGTGTCGAACCCTGCATTTTCTTTCGCAATTTAAATTTGTTTATCGGCGGGCCAGTGACTCGGTCCCTTGTCACTGCCGCTGGAAAGTCCTTTCCTTTCTCACGATAACGTGGCTTCGTGCTTTTAGGCATTCTTCTCTTGATAATATTATGTAAAAACAGTTCACCTTGCTTTCATATGTATGGAGAGCTTCTTTCTTTCTAGGTAGTGCTGGCTATATAGCCGTACAAGTTTTTGTTTTAACTCTGGGTCCTTATGAATCAGAGGGAAACCCGAGGTTTCAACACATAATTAGTGTTGAAATCTCAAACGATCATCCATAGTAATTGTTGTATTTTGGACTAATATATTATTTATTGGAGAACAAAAATTTTAAACATAAAAGTACTTGACAATTATCTGAAATACTGTACCATGAAAACGATTTTTTAAGAAAAAAGTTGAAACTGAATCCGAATGTAGTCATTTTTTTTGAAAAAATCAACGTAAAAATATGCTTAGTTTGTGACAACTCCTTACTAAAGATAACGACTAAATTTCACATAGGTTTAATGTGAAAATAAAGCATACAAATATAAAAATACATTTTTAAAACCTGTCAGGCCCACCACTTTTGTTTTTGTGAATATTTGTACCCAAGGTGGTGGGAAAATTACCCAAAAAACTTATATTGTCATTTTGTAGCTGTACAACTGCTTCTAATGTTGATGTTTAATTCTGTTTTTGTTTAGTGGTTTTATACATTATAAACTTATATTTTACAGCCTTTGAGCTGTTAGGTTTATGATACACACATTTTGGCAGCACTGAGCATGACTTTGACAATTTTTGTTTTCCATCTAAAATGAAGTATATTGCATGAAATTATTGAAACATCCATGAAAATGAAGTATAATCATTTAGGAAAATCTAAAAAACATGTTCCCAATGTCAGAAAAATGTCTGTGGTCCGATAAAGATTAAGTGTTTTCAATTTCTTACCTGTGATGATGTGGGTAATTTTTTTTATTTCATGAGTAAATGATTTTATTGCTAAATATTTTGCATTTATATGTATTTGCCCCTTAGAAAAAAAGATAAAACAGAATGTCACAGCACAAGTGTAAATGGCTATTATTATCATGGTGGGCCCATGAGGCCCACCCCCTTGGTCCTCCACGGGTCGTGCTAGGGTTAAGTTCTAAAAAAAAAAAAAAAAAAAAAACAGAATCTTTCTGAAAAAATTTCAAAGCTACAGCAAGCCAGTTTACCAAACGTAATATTAGTTAGTTTAAGAAATTGTTTAGGAAGAGTATACATCAGCTTTTTCTATCGTGTGCTCGCTGATAGAATTTGTTTTTTTTTAAATAACACCTTCATTGTGGTGTCGATTCTTATATCCAAAATAAAATAATTATTGGTAATCGTAAAATGTAGTCTTTATAAACATGTACAGTATTTATAATGTCTATCCAGAAATAAGATATATACAAGTCTGCTAATTAATTAGTTTCATTACTACCATATAAGTTGATATGTTAATTTTGTTCTGTGTAATAATGGACGTGCCTTTTATTGTCGATGAGTTGTAAAGTCCTGTAAATCCTACATTTTTACAAAGGAAGGAAGGATCAACCGTCGGTCTATCGGTGTGTGTTATCAAGTGGCAAAGTTCGCTCGTCTTCAGTTGACCTCGGACTCCATTTGACTTCTGGCCGCCCACAGATAGTACAATTGCTCTTCGCCCACCTCCGAGACAACTCGTGGCCGGAGGGACACAAAGACCGTCCAATTGGTTTTGGGTATAATTTATGTATATTTAGCATGCGAGATACATTTTGCTTGAACGCTTTCTTTTTGTACTAATAAATTATTGTTTTGCGTTTATTAGTACACAAGAAAATACTTTTCTTGTATATCAATGTTTTAACGTTTCCCTCAATCTCATCCTCAACACCCTGACATTTTATTGGGGTAAACTACATCCACTTTGTTCACAAACTATTCACGTTAGATTCTATAAATTATTGTGTTGTATTCCCCGGCCTAAGTCTTAATTTTTAAAGAGACATATGCCTACTGAATACAATGCAAAATGGTGGGGGCTTAAAACTTCGCTCCGCCACCATTTTGTAACGCATAAAGCTTTTGAAGTGCGGTTTACGGAATTCTTCTTTGCTTGACCAGCACTTTAAACTGGTGTGCATATCAACCTGCGCTTACCTTGAAAATTTTGACTCCTCGTGGACTGTTCCCATAGAAGAATAGTAGGACACTGAATTCTACTAAGAGTAGGTTTTTATGTACAGTTATCATGGGTGAAGTTTTGTTGCTTCATCTGATATGGTTACAATAAAATTAAGCCATTCTTGAACTTGCACATAAGATAAAGATTGAAACTTATTCCTTGTGCCGCCATTTTGTTTAGGATTAACCTTTTGAGGTTGAATTTGCGGCAGGATTGTTCTTTAAGATTTTCTTCCGACTCAATTTAGACCTTTAAAATGGTTTGCATATTGACTTAGGCTTACGTTTAAGATTTTCTTCCGACTCCTAGCGGGACGTTCCCCTAGGGAGGTAATAATGTATTAAAATAGGTTTTTATGTACTCTGTAACATGGCACCACTTGGCTTAGCTATATCTTTAGACATTTTATGCTAAGCCTTACTGCCCAGTGTCACATATGTTCTGGAAATATGAGTTAATCCTATCAAGATAATCCGGTTACCGTTTAAAGAAGCTCCGGCTTCCGGCTGAACTGATGCAGTTACCAGCACCAACTGTACCGGATGTGTAGTTACACCTTCTGGGCACCCTACCGTGTGTGACCTTAGACTTCCGGCCGGTGTGCAAACTGTCCAGGACTTTTAAAGCGGGTTTTAAATTTTTCCGTTAGAAGTGTTTCGTTTTTACTTCAATTCACTTGGCGTTTTAGGGAATTTACCGTAAAAAAAAGTTGATAACGAAAATAAATTATATCGGATTAAAGTGATGCAAAGATGATATTTGAACTCATTTCATAAAATGAAGTACCAAACTACTTTACGTATTCATGTTTTTTTTTGTCCTTAATTTTATCCTTGATTATATACACGTACAATATATATCTCATCTAATAGTAATATTTGTTCCAGTAAGTTAGTAAGTAAATGAGGCCCGCAACCACAGGCTTAAACTGCGTACATTTACATAGGAATACACTAGCACTTCACAATGGACCACAAAAACAGCTGATATTTTGAGACCGAAAATTTAACATTGTATGGGAAATCTATTTATGTATAAAATCAATGCTTTTATTCAGTCGACATCGTTATGTCCAGTACAATTTATATTAAACGTTCTTTTTGGATACTAATGATTTACAAATTAACAAATGACCTAAATTAGTAATAAGAAAACAATTTGAACCAAGAAAATACGAAGATGTGGTTTTATCTGAAACCCTAACATTTTGCGTTGATGTTTACAATTTAGGTTATGTTTTGTCGATAGAATTAAACTGAGATCAGTGTATTCACTTCGCGTAATACAGTCCGTTTAAAAAAATGATTGCCAATAAGTTTAAGTACCCTACTGCAAATAATTAATTGATGCTGGAAGTGCATTGATAATAAGGTTCGTCACAATAATTTCGTGACTGTGACATTCGTGGTAGCCAGTCTACGGACGCATGGAAATGATAAATAGTATCGATCGTATGTTGCCTAGAGTCACGACCTGTGAAATGCGACTGAAATTGCCATGCAGCAGAACAAAATTATGTATGAAACGTAAACAGCAATTTTCTTACTTTTTATATGGAGTGGTACTAAAAGAAATAGGTGTTATTTTAGAATAATAGGTAGATTTAAGTTTACTGTATTTAGTTTTATTTATAGGGGCCTACCACTTTAAAAAGAATTTCTGTTGCGTTCTATATTTTAAATTAAAATAACTAACTATTTTGTTCTTCTTTAACTATTTAAAACAATGTTTGGTATTTATGAACAAAATATGTTCCTCTAGTTTTTCATGGTTTTTTTAACTACGGTAGTCAATATTAAACCCACGAATACGAATCTAAAGTAATTTTTACCCGGAAACATCGATTTTCTTATCAAGAAATTGAAAAAGAAATTACATAAAAACTATTTATATTATTTTAATTTTAAATGCATCTTTTCATAAACATGATTATGACTTCCATTTCTTCATACGACAAAATAATAACTGAGATATTTATCAAAAAAGTTAGGTTAGTTTTAAGTTGGATATAACTTACATAGTATTCTGGTGGGTACATTTTAGGGACGGGTGTCAAGAAAATGTGGCTCTCTTCCAAGGTGTACTTCTTACAACATTTATGGTAATTTTTTAATCGTTATAAAAAATCCTATTCCCGGTGTTTTGCATATTCCAAAATACTGGGTAACTTATAACTTAAAAAATGAAATGAAATACGTCTTTATTTAACCAAGCGAAGTTTGGACTTGAAAGTCCCTTCTTCCACTTAATCTGACATATGCTAACTTAATTTAACTTAACTCTTGATTAATTTTGCAGCTATTATTCGTCGTAGGAAGGAATAGATAGGGAATATACTACTAAATAAGATTTAATTAATATACATAAATTTGCTTGCACAACTTTTTTTCTTCAAATTAGCACTACCAGGTAAAAATTGCTATGGATATTGACTCTTCATTAAAAAATCGTGAAAATCAAATATGACCTCATTTTTCATATTTACCAAATAGTTTTATCTACTATAGTATTATGGTAGCATATTATTCTTATCAATCTGAATTTTAAAACAAATGTTGTGTTTTCTATCATGCTTATATCTATTGACAGCTTCGACATTTTTAGTCGTTCACTTCCTTCGGTACGAAGTATTTCATCTTGTTATAAAATGTCCATCGGTCGCCAACTTTCTATAGGTATAGGCATTCGATAAATGCCTGCCTTTTAATTAACTGTACACAAAGTGCCTTTTCAAATATTTTTCTTCTTGACTAATCCAAGACTGTTTTAGATACCACTAGCTTGGTCAAAGTAGGTCTACGAGTCGGGTCTCTATTTGTCTATGAAAAAAATGCATATCTTACATCTTCAACTGTGATATGATTACATTATACAATTCCTGAACATTTATTTTCTACAATGTATATAAATTTTCTAGACTTTGTGATTGGAATGTCAGCAGTATACACGTTGAATAAAATTGGAGCAGGTATAGTCTCCTGTAGCATCCCATCCTACAGCTGTCTAAAAGAGCTTTCTTCACGACTAAGATAAACTTTATTAGTCTGGCACTAAGCATTGACTCCAAAAGTCACAATGGTTTCTTACATTATACAATTTCTGACAAATTCAGGTTGAGTAGAGCTTGGTTCGTCCGAGCCGACATAAATCGATGACCGGCGAATGACCTACAGAGCTACACGTGTACCTTGGCAATCAACCATTTCCCACAGAAAGTACTTAACAATAAGGTACTTAACTGAAAATAATTAACAATGTCGTGCAAAAAATAAATAGCATGTCTTATTCTTTTCTAACTCTTAAGAAGCTATGCCTTTAATTAAAACACTATGAGAACGCATGGTTTCAATTCTCGTGACAATTACGGCCCATCTTGTAACTGTGGATGGTACGGTCATAATTAAGGCAATTAGGATGATCATGTGACCAATATCGGCACGCCAGTATAGATGTACTGCAGAACTTTTAGTAATTGTTTTCATTTCTATATTGTTGACAATCCATACAAATAAAAATTAATGTGTGTATGTTTGTCCTTTATGCATTCATCCGATCGTCATTAAAATTTGGGAAGATTTGAGTATACTCCTGGTACGTCTCATGGCATGGTTTTATTCATGTCCGACTCTAGGGTTCCACCCCAGTGTCTTCTAAAGTTTCAACGGTACTCTAATGTAGTTATTTTATTTTTTCGATTGATCATCGCCTTTAGTTAAAAACAAATTAAATGTCAACTTTTAAAATAGACTAACGTATTGAAATTTAAAATCTAAGCATTACTGTTTATGTTTGTCTCGCATTAAAACATAGGTAAAAAGCTAGTGTTGAATAAATTAATACAGATCCGTTGTAACACTTCAAATGTTAACTTCAAGCATCAGAACAATAAATAATCGCAACAAATATCGATGTTTTCGTCTTATTACAGATTTTTGAACCATTTTATATTCGACAGTTACAATATTGTCTATAGCATTTTCAAAAGATAAACTGTGAAGTATAATATCTAGAAGGGCTTTGAATTAACGAATATCACAATACCACAAATCACACACATTCTTCCCCATGCATCAAACCCAAGGCTTTGTGGTGTCGCTAGCACCACAAACTCAGCCTACTCATGAAAAATAAATCACTGAGAGACATCCCTACCCACCATCTTAACAAGACACGAGCATCCTTCAGAAACCTATTTTATGTGGAGTTTTAAGAAGATGGGTGGGCCCTCAAGAGTTGTATGAATGTAGAACGGGTGATGGGTATACTTTATTGCAGTAGCAGAAGGTTGTATTGTCTGAACTCTATATCGTCAAAGATTGACCGGAAACACCGGAACAATGCTGACCCAACCTTAATACAATAACTATACCGACGGAAAACAAGTGACGATGTTAGGCTCAGAATCATCTCAATCCGAACACGACTTTTCCAAGATGGTTTTATAGCACTTTGAATCAGCAGGAAGCCGACGGCACTTCATAAAAACTCAGTCGGATGTTGTGTGTGGATAGCGACTATTTCGCAATATTACGTCAGTTTCGACACCCAACTTTCCTTGTTAACCAGATTCTTCAAGACAGGTCGGCGTGATTCATTAACTGAATTTTTTTGCGTCTTAAGAAAAAATAAATAGTTTTAAAAACAATAACGGATCCGACCTTTGCTCATGAGTAGAAGGCAACTGGAAAGAAAATGTTATTCGTAACCACACGTTCAAAAAAAAAAAAAAAAAAATCAAGGTCTAATGGTTAAATAAATTATCAAGGGCTTTCAGGATGGAAAGTCACAACTTAGTACTCACATAATAGACGAATTTCTTAAAAGTACTAACACTTTCTTAATTCATCATTTTCCATCTTGTGATTGTATAATCTATTTAGCAAGGGGAATTAGAAAGAAACTTTTTAAACCCATCAAAAGAGAAAATTTGAAAACTTGTACAATCGTTGCATTAAATACTGTATTAACTTAAAAAACTTAGGTGCCGAGGAAGATCCTGACACGAGTAATTCACTATCCATGATTAATATGACACATAAACAAGGCACATTATTCTTGCCACTATTTAATTGATAAAGAATACTCACTTTTACCAGTCCTTGTAAAATTACATTTTTCACAGCAACAAGGACTGTGCAGCAGACTTGCGGATCTTATGGTTGGTTCATCCTTCTTTAGTCTAGATTGTGCATTGCTGTGACTGATAGGACACAGAGGCAGAAGCAATTTGGTCGAGCCTGGCGTGTCAAGTTTAAGAGGAATGTGTGGAGGAAACACGTTCGTCTCGTACATAGCTCTCACGTCTCGTACATAGCTCTCAGATCACCTACTGACCTTGAACCACAGGCAGACATAGAGTTATATGTCTATTGTATTCAGACATATTGTATTCAGTTATAACAAAAAAATAATCATGCCATAAAAGAAGTTTGAAAATAGTTTTTAGACTATTGTGTGCCTAATAAATTTAGCCATATTAGATAGGCTATATATCTAGAAATCAAGTTTGAGTGTATGATCGCATAGAATTCTGGGTATTATTGTGCCACAAGCAGCAGTAATTTCATAACAATGATGGTGATACTGTCACAATTGATCGAAACTATGTCTTATTTCTAGCTCCAAGATTTAAAGATCAAGGAATGGACCTGATATTTTTTAATTTTACATTAAATTCGTGTTTAAAAGTGTAAATTAACACGTACCTGGAACTGGCCAAGTAAAAGATAAATAAAAATTCAGGTTTGAAAAATGAGCCTGTATTTTAATAAAAATCGTTAAAATCATGGAAGCCAACCAACCATCGGGAATGGATACTAAAATCAATTCACACTTCCATATTGGACTAAACTAATAATGTTCAAATATACCGCTGCCTTATAATGTACATTACTAACTTACCTGAATCATATAGAAGGGAAAAAGCATTTTATCGTAAACAAATTAAAGAAGCGAAGATAAAAAAAAGTAGGGCCTACAGTATATAAACAGCTCTAGCAATAAAAGCAAAACATTGTGGAAATTAATTAATAATAAAAAAAATAATCACACCTTTAAAAATAATAGCATTAGTGAAAACGTAATCTCCCCTCATAAATATAATAATTATTTTGTAAATATTGTAAAAAATACACATGTTATTAATGTAAATAATATTCTACATAATTTAAATTTATTTTTAAGTAATGTTATTGTACCTGATTTTAATGTAAAGTTTGTCTTCACTTCTGTAACTGAAACTGAGGTTTTAAATATCGTTAAGAGTCTGGCATGCAAAAAAAGTAAAGACCACTTTGGTTTGATCATGAACTGGTAAAACAAACAGTATCTTGCTACAATAGGTTATATAATTTATCATTTAACCAGGGAATCTTTCCCAATATACTTAAAATAAGTAAGATACGCCCAATTTATAAAAAAGGACAGAGGGATCAGATTAGCAACTATAGACTAGTTTCGAAACAGCTGATATTTTACTTGGAAAGTTATAATCTTATTTGTAAAGATCAGTTTGGTTTTAGGAGTGGCCTATCCACTGCTGATGCCATAATCAGTTTAGTCGATAAGAGTCTTGATAGTTTTGAAAAGAAGGAGTTTGCTGCAGTCACTTATTGCGATTTAAGTAAGGCTTTCGATCGAGTGTCACATGAAATCCTACTAAGAAAGCTGGAATATTACAACATCAAAGATACTCCATTGAATTTGTTTAAAACATATTTAGAGGAAAGAACCCAATATGTTGTAATTGGTAATAGTACCTCTAGTCATTTATCAGTAAATAGCGGTGTGCCTCAAGGCTCTGTCCTCGGGTCTGTGCTATTTCTAATAATTATTAATGACCTCAGTGTTAATGTGACTACTGTCATCACTAGACATAAAAATTGCAGCCAGGTGATAGTGGACTCAAAATCAAATTTGAATATTATTGGAAATTGGTTGGCTGCAAATAAATTGGTCCTAAATCCGGAAAAGACTAAAACTGTGGTGTTCAGCTTAAAAAAAATACCTAGCACTGATAACATCAATATTGTCTTAAAACTACTTTGCGGGGAAATCGATGAGGATAGGATCAAGCATCCATTTTATTCTATAACTGAGTTTGTGATGCAGAAATGGACAGAAATGGACTTTAGAGAGTAGGCCTGTGCTATCTGTATCTTATGACTAAGCCAATGTATTTTGTGAAATATCTAATGGCAATAAATATCATCTATTTGAAGTGCTATACGTAAATGCTAGCTGTCCTGTGTATAGGTTATGATGCAGAAGATAAGAGGATTACCCTTGAGCCATGTTTACCCCAGAAATCGACTTGAAACCCAGAGTGGTATAATTCAATTAATCTATGTCTTTGTGCTCTGATTTGAGTATGTTTCCAAAAATGATAAGTGTCTTCAAAAACTTTCTCTTTTGTGTCTTCATGTTTGTGAATTTAACTTCTTTTTAAAGTGAACCGGAAGAATTAATAGTAAATTACATAAGTTTAGTAATATAAGCTTGTTGTAAGCTCTCAAGAGACGTTTAAGTGAATGATATAGTCCATTGTTCTCTGAGCTGGACTATAACACCAGTGCTGACGACACCATCGGCCTTGCAGTTGCAGCGGTGTCCAAGGTCTTGCATAACTGACCTCCTTATCCCCTTGTGTGTCTGCTGCACACTGCTGTATGGTGTGGTCTACTGTTCTCTGAGCTGGACTATGATGTAGGACTATAACACCAGTGCTGACGACACCATCGGCCTTGCAGTTGCAGCGGAGTCGAAGGTCTTGCATAACTGACCTCCTTATCCCCTTGAGTGTCTGCTGCACACTGCTGTATGGTGTGGTCTACTGTTTTCTGAGCTGGACTATGATGTAGGACTATAACGCCAGTGCTGACGACACCATCGGCCTTGCAGTTGCAGCGGAGTCGAAGGTCTTGCATAACTGACCTCCTTATCCCCTTGTGTGTCTGCTGCACACTGCTGTATGGTGTGGTCTACTGTTTTCTGAGCTGGACTATGATGTAGGACTATAACGCCAGTGCTGATGACACCTTCAACCTTGCAGTTGCAACGGTGTCCAAGGTCTTGCATAACTGACCTCCTTCTCCCCTTGTGTGTCTGCTTCACACTGCTGTGTGGGTGGTGTGGTCTACTGTTCTCTGAGCTGGACAATGATGTAGGACTATAACGCCAGTGCTAATGACACCATCGACCTTGCAGTTGCAGCGGTGTCCAAGGTCTTGCATAACTGACCCTTCTCCCCTTGTGTGTCTGCTGCACACTACTGTATGGTGTGGTCTACTGTTTTCCGAGCTGTACAATGATGTAGGACTAGAACGCCAGTGCTAACTACACCACCGGCCTTGCAGTTGTAGCGGTGTCCAAGGTCGGTAACTTACCTCCTTCTTCCCTTGTTGAGTATCTGCTGCATTCGACGGTTTGATATCAGTACGTCAATGGTACATTCCTAAGTTTGTTATAAATTGATTGTTTAATGAAAATCACATTTTATTTGTGCCTGCTCTATCATCATCATTGTTTAAAACATCGCTTGGAAAAATAAATTTCAAATGAATTGGGTATTTTCTCCCAGATGAATAAGAATGATACAATTAACTGAAGAAATAGACCGTCCAAGGCATTACATTTGCTGTAGACTCGCGTATCGGCTGCCCGCGATTGAAATAAACGGTCAGACTACTTGCGTACTATTAGTTTACCTTTTAGTCACCACGTCAGCGTGTGCTGGAGAAAGGGATGAGCAGAGATAGAGAGTGGGAGACCGCTGACTCTATCTGCGAAACCTAACATAAACTAATTTAACCAAAAATAAAAACCAGCTTTGTGGTACCTATATGAGCGGACAGTCTTCTTGTTTCTATAGTCAATGCTGAGGCTGACCTAAATTGCTATGATTATAACATTAAGTTTTTTTTCTGTTGTAACACCAATCGTAATATCAAAAACCTTTAAATTGATTCTTCTACGCTGATGTAATATTTATTTCGTTTTCCAATGGTTTGGTTTCCGTTAATAATTTATAGAACGTTTCCGCCCGCCTACCCCAGGACTCCCATGGAGCGAGACGAGACGCCTTCGATCAATCTATACTAGATATCTCCCTTTCTTTGCGGTCTTTTCCTGCGTTTCCCGGTCGTGCCGCTCCGTCAGTCGCGAGGTTTCTGACCTGCCGAACAGATGATGTTGATGGCTACGTAATTATCGCAAATTGACGTTTTCCAGGAGGTTGATCGACCAGAGAATGAGAAGGGCTTAAATTGCCCCTTTTGTTTGAGAATAAGGGGTTCGCCTGTGAAATGCGTTCGATTTTATACAACTTTGAACAATAGGAGGTTGTGAAGACTAAAGCAATTCATAAAAACGCGTCTTACTAGAAAAAAACATGCTTCAAGCCAACCTCTGACGTTGATTATTTATTATTGGTCAAATTAGTGACATAGTATTATTTATATGTGTTGACTGTTCTTTTACTGTTATTGTATTTCCTTCCAAATATTGGCTGTTTTATTTTGACCCATTTTTATCTTATATTGAATGTAATTTTCGAGCGTTTCCGTGGGTGGGGTAGATAGCCACTCGATAGTCATGGGGATGGTGGGTAGGAGACAGTAGAATCATGGGTACGGTGTGTGGGGGCTAGTCAAGAGTCATGGGTATGGGTGGGGGACAGTAGATTTATGGATATGGTGGGTGGGTGCTATTTGAGAGTCATGGGTATAGGTGGGGGACAGTAGAGTCATAGATATGGTGGGTGGGTGCTAGTCGAGAGTCGTGGGTATATTGGTTAGGTTTAGCAAAAAAACTGAAACTTTTAAACGGTCCAAATTTACGTAATTTATGGGATTTTTCATTTATTATTGCGTAAAATAATAATAATAAATATAGAGAAAGGCCTAAAAACATTACAAATATCAGATAAGGCACACTTGATCGAGACGTGTACAGAAAGAAAATCGACAGCTGGGATTCACTACAAGAGTCAATAGACATCAACCAAAATGGTCGGAAGAACGAAAAAAATCGTTCGCCTAAAGTATGCGATCGTACTGGAATAATTGGAAGAACATAAACAACAATTGATTCAATTGCTTATCATTCTCTTAACAAGGGAAATAAAGCCAATAATAATAAATAATAAGTTAATGAAGTTAATTTTTTAGTTAATCGTTATGTACATTTGCTCTCCAAAATAATTGTGTCAATATATTCAATAGTTTAGTGACCATAGACTACAAATGAAGGTTATGAAGGAATATATGTATAGATAAATATATTCACTCTGGACCCGGCTTGGTCTGTTTTTATGAGTGCATTGGTCCCACCAGTTCGCTTGTACGCAAGAACTTATCGTCAACAATCATGCAATGGGGGAAGGGTCGATATAAAGCTCCTTATCTTTGTAGACTACGTGGAGTACGGAGATATCGCGTACACCTACGCCGTAATCTCGTAACTTACGAGCAGTGAACCCACCCCTTAAGCCGCCTTTACACTATATAGCAAAACATGCTACATAGCAAATGTTATATAACTAATGCTGTATGTAACAAAACAACAAAAGAACGAATTTTGTATGTTGCATGTTACATGTAGCATTTCGATCTAGATATAGCAATTTTGGCTATATGTAGCAGAAATTCTGTTTCCCGGCCGGAGTCGGGAAGATCGAAGGGAAAACAAGCTACATCTAGCTTTTGCTATATATAGCATTGGTCGACGTGTTCAACGTTCTTCTAACATTTGCTACATATAGCATTATCTGTCATCAGCTTAGTCGAGTGGTTTGTGCGTTTTAGGCCTATTGTTTTTTGTTTTTATCAGTTGACATAGAAATAGAATATTGATTTAATTAATAAAATTAGTTACAAAATATTTACACTTTACTCATGTGTTTTATATTATAGTTACTACTCAATTTTACTTAATGTCATGTACAAGTCTTAAACTTTATTCAGATTGACCATTGTATTAGTTTGACCGTTTCAAATAAATTGCATTAAATTCGAAAATGACATTTTCAGTTCAAGTCTGATAGTAGCTCACTCCCGCTATATCTTTTGCCTAGACACGAGAGACGGACGGACTCAAAACCTTTGTTCCCTTCTATAAGATGATAAAATTACTGCAATAGCTGCCGATAGAGGTAAATTTCTATTCCTAGACATTTTAATTGACAACTGATGAGTGATGTGCTACATATAACATTTGCTACAAGTAGCAGAACACCGTTTTACCTAAAACATTTAAAACTGAAACTTCTAGCATTTGCTATATAACATTTGCTACATATAACCAATGTTATATAGCAAAAGTTATATAGCATGTTTGGCTGTACATATATATATATATATATATATATATATATATATATATATATATATATATATATATATATATATATATATATATTACAGTGAAAACGTGGCTTTACTGGATTGTTTTAATGACTCAAACATTGTCAATAAATGAATATTTCACTTTGTACAGTTTTGATTTTTCAATAAATTCTACATAATGCCTTGTATTCAGTTTAAATGATACTATAAAAACATGATGCTGGTTACTTGAATTTTTATTTTGATTCCTCAGTTCATAGTTGTCAACATCACGAATTTGCTGTATATTAGACTTTTATCTTAACTCGAAAAAAATAATAGCCTACGTGGTACGTAAATACTTAAACGTAAATTGTGATGGGATGTAGAAACCCAAACATATTCAAAAGTTCTCTTTTAATTATAACCGAATCGATAAACCCAAATTTCAAACGTTTACTGCTGATGCAGTAGGGAAACCGAAGAGGAAAATAGTATAGCCTATGACACATGACTATTTATTGACCTCTTTGTACATCGAAAAACTGTATGTTTTTTTTTTAACAAAACATAACATTCTATTCTGGGTAGGATGAATATCTTAAGTCGGGGGCGATTTCACCCGACAGCTTGTGCAAGTTTAATATACCTTGTTTGTCAACTGTTCGAGATGGGTAAATTGAGAGGTTAGGTCACTTGGATCGAGTGTCAACCAATAGTGATGCTCCCCTCCCCAATAGTGATGCTCCATACTGCTTCCGGTCTGGGTGGACACAGGAAACCGAACAGCCTCCTCAATATCCTGTCCTACTTTATTGCAATTCAACATAGTACTATATATGTGCTGGCTATTCACCAATTTACAGTGAATTTTGTTTTGTATATA
The DNA here is from genome assembly GCA_035578905.1 of Stictocephala bisonia. Classification (NCBI taxonomy): domain Eukaryota; kingdom Metazoa; phylum Arthropoda; class Insecta; order Hemiptera; family Membracidae; genus Stictocephala; species Stictocephala bisonia. The sequence goes on from JAQJVL010000226.1 coordinate 1,147,679, forward strand.
TTTACAAACACGGTCAGCAGTCACTATTAAAATAATTGTTGGGGGAGTTGTTTATTTTTCATGTTGCCTTTGGGGTGGCATTTTAAAACATTTATAAAATACGTACATATAGAAATTTAATTTACTATGGTCATTTTTTTTTAATTCGCTCGCTGTTTTTGCTTTTGCTCCGTCGAATTGTCAAAAAAAATATATATATATATTACTTAATCATCCTGCATTTTTAGCAACTTGTGAGTTGTGATTCAACTTTTGGTGGTTTTACTCATAGTAACTCGTTAGCAACTCAATCTGGTTGTCGATAAAACCACGCCTTTCTTCGGCGAATGACTCACATCACACTGTACTTGTTAGGTTAACAGCGGTGAGGTTAGTGATGTGGAGGAAATGGTGGACTGAAATGCCAACCGCAGCACATTCAAGGTTACAAAACATTCCTGATCGCCTTCAACTCTAGTGCGTCACTACTTCCTTCTCTTCTTCGATTTCGCTACTGCGTCAGCTGTAAATATTAAGATTTTAATTTCACTGATCCGGTTAGAATTAAAATTTGTATATTTATATACTCTTTTAATCATTACACTAATTTAAAGAATTACTAATCTGGCCCATCCACTGTACAGAATTGAATAACAAATAATCCGATTTACTCAAAAAACAACTAAATAAAAATACGCCTGGGTTTTTGTTTTCTTGTTGGTTTTGGGTTTTGGTTAAAATTGCGTTGATTGGAGTAAACAGAGATTTTGACTCTTGTTTTAGCTTCAGTACGACCTGCATATATCGGGTTTAGAAGTGTCTAAAACGTGTCTAAAAAGACTTCAGATATTACCTAGTAGATTACAGTACTTATTGATAACTCAGGAATAGTCGTTCGCAACAAAGAGACGTCGCTATTGGATTACTTTTTTTTAAATTAGAATTCTGCATAAAATAACTGATATGAAAAACAATTTCACAGCTAAAATGAAAATGGACGTATTGATCAATTCTTAAAGAAAGGAGATTTCGATGGTTGCTGAAATAGGTTCCAAAATCACCTAACAACATCGTCTGGAAGGTGATATCCCCAACAAAAACGATAATGGTTACTTTTAAAGGTAAATATCTATAGCTATAGAGGACTCATCGGCAAGTTTTATGTTTAAACTTTCAAGAAATCAAATGAACTGATATCAATGATTTCAGCAACAAGGAGATATAATTATCTTTTTTGGTTGTCCGTATGGTTGTTGGTCAGGATCCGGATGTTGTTTAATAATGTAATAATAATAAATGACTCTTTCTAAAGAAAAGTTGACCCATTCTCGTTCTTCTACATGAATCACACTCATTCGCCCATATCTCTGCGATCGGTATCTTTATACGCCTGTGTTAAATAATAACAATAAAAATTTAAAAAAACAGCGATCATGTAAGTGAATAATATTTAAAAAAAGAGTTAACATTTGTAATTCTTCTCAGACATGGTTTGGCGTCACCAAAGATTATAAATTTACCGTACTATTTGGGTCTACCAAAGAAATAACGGAATATTCATCTCCATTGTATGTGAATCACTCACGTTCACAACCTTATCGCTTCCCGACTTTCTCGTGAAGGCGCCACAGCTGCAGGAAAGGTCAGCAAGATAACATGAACTTCCGTTACCTTTCTCAGTACGAGTGTCCGAACTTACTGGCAAGTGGCAATGGCAATTCCATTCTTGGAACTGCCAGCTAGCTCCCCTCTCGTAAACACATTTGTTGATCACTAAGCTCTGTATGGAACATCGTTGTTACAACATAAAATAAAAATAAATAAATAAATAAAATGAGGCAAACTAGATTAAATGCGATACAATGAATATTGTGAATTTATAGTTATAAAACAGTTTTCATATCAGATTTAAAATATTTTTTCAAAGATCATATTTTAAAAGTAATATTGTAGTTTTTAAAGACAACAATGCATTTGTTACAGTCCAGAATTGCTTTTCAATGCAAATACTTTAAGACAAGGAGTTTAGATCCAGTGTTTCCAATCTAGCAATGTGTCATAATGCATTCTTAATGCAAATTTTCAAAAGTTCAAAAATGCAAAAAGTGCAAAAAGTGCAAAAGTGCAAAAGTTCAACTTAATGCTGTTATTTTCCAACTGGAATAACTGAATACGGAGTAATTCCAATAGTTTTTTCTCTCTGATTGTGATGTGCAGATGAAAGAAAGATGGAACATTCTACAAGAGCTGATTATTGGAAAATACACATCAAGTCACATGGATGAACGAAATATAGGACTTGTTACGGGAATTATTTTTTCGTGCATAAAAAAATCCATGTCAGAAGAATGTGATGCTTTGTTTCAAACTCCATTCAGATAGTAAGTAGGTCAGTCCCAGGCATTATGGAGTCTTCAATAGATTATTAAGAAGTATTGTCATCGTCACTAATTTTCTTTTTGCTGAGCTTCATTAATACTGTTTTAAATTCACTATACAATTATTGCAATGGTCACTTTTTTCTGTTATAAAACTCTAGAACTACTTCGACATATTTCTATGAAAATTCTTTAAAATATGTTATTTACTATACAGTAAAAATCTACTGAGGAGATCAAGTGATGGATTAAAATCACAAGCAAATATAACACCCTCAGGGTCTCAATATTGATGCTCTTTCCTTTTCCTATCTACTGGAAAGTGGAAACATCAATTCAATATACCAATACTCTTGGAATTGCATAGTATTTAATTTATGTAAGTCATGGACATTTGTTTAGTAGGAACACAGAGTACATGGATAAACTCTGTGTACCCTTTATTTATTTATTTTGTGGTTAAAGTGGACAAATTTGGACATTTGTAGAACAGTAATAACCAGATCAAGGTGTAGATGCTCAATAAATTTGGCTAAGCTATATTTTATCTACAACTCTAGTACAAAGTAAAATTAAACAATTTTCTTTTAAATTAATTTTGTTACTTAGCAATCAATTAATAAGAATGTCCCATATATATAGTTTTTTGTCTACTACCTTTGTAAAATAATTACATTTCAAGTTCAAATCTAGCAATGTACTGAGAGAGATTCGCACATGACAATTGTGCGAACAGAATCATTCTCAATGAGAGAACGTCAAGCTGATGCTGTGACACTCCACCACACCCCCTGTGACTATCAATTACTTAAGTATGCCCAAAAACGTATGAAATTGTCTAGGACTTAAAAGAAAAGAATGTTAATTGAAGGCAGTTATTGAAGAAATGGTGGGGGGAGGAGTAAAAGAGGAAGAAGAAGATGCCAATTGATAGATGATAAATGTAGGGTAAGAGGAGACTGCAACAAAAAAGAGGCTTCTTAGGACGAGGAACTTGGAAGAATATTTCATGAAAACCTGCCAGGAGACTGAAATGCACTTCTCAGTTCTTGATGCATCTCAATTTTTGCTCTCAATTTTTTCTGTTATCTTACTTCAGTTATTCTCTAATTTATTGCTTCGATAAACCATATTTCTTTTGTCCCTTATTCCTTCATAAATTTATTTTTTAACTATTGGTTTAGAATTAATTTTATAATAACTTCTAATGTCAATTAAAAACTCTGATTATTACTGTATTTTAACCGTATAAAGATGAACAGTGCACATAACTGATTTCAAATATTGGTTAAATCACCATATACGTGAAAGTATAATTAATAAAATTTATGTTTTGACATAATATGAAGACAGAAAATTGTCACTCCTCTTCGTGTTTCATAAAATGTTGTGATCTGCTCCTCTGACAAACAGATGTCTGTATTTTGGTTCTGTGGGTTGTTATGATAGCTCTATTAACTCTGATATCTTGTAACAACTAACAAGTAACCATTAAACTCCATTTATTACAGATTCACTCCTGGCCTCAAGGCAGGTTTACCAAAAACATGATTTACTACATTTAAGAATAATGCTATGACTGATAGCTAGAAAAAACGTAATACATTGCTGCATCAAATGGGATATCTCAACACATATAAACCTGTTAGTGAATGGTGTTACACCTGAGTAAGATGACTCCATTGTCATTAGACAGATATGATAATAAACAAACATTAGTTAATGCCAATTTGTAAGAGTGGGATATGTGAAGTGGATACAGAGGGGCTTCAAAATGAAAAAGCCCATTAGTTTTCGATATAGGTTGGTCGTATTATTGTCTGCCATTACAATATTGGTTGACCTACTTTTAACCCACAATAAAAGAACCTGTGTTATTATCAGTAGTATTAAAAGTAACACATTTATTTTAAATAAATAACATTTCAAGAGAAATAAGCTGTCTGTCATAAAATTAACACTGATATCATTGAATATGGATAAAACAGACTGTCCACTCATTTAGGTTCTTTGAAGCCTGTTTTTGTTTGGTAAAATTAGTAATATTAGGTTTTCACAGGTGACGCCAGTGGTCTTCCTCTCTCTGTATCTCCCAGTATACACTGAGCTGACTAATAGCTAAGCTAATAGTACACCAAATAGTCATCCGAGACCGTCACCGTCGTATTTGAAACTAATCACTGTTAGATAGCAGCACATGTCTGTGTCTACAGCTAATACATTGGCTTGGGCAGACAATTTGTTTCTATAATCAAAGCTGATATTGTCATATTTTAATGTATAAAATCAAGCTGAGAAGGTTCTAAAGAGTTTTGGATATGTAGGATCATAATGGTTCAGTTAACTATACATAATTATGGATTTTATGAAAAGCTGCTAATCTAATTCCATGAATACTCTGAGCAGATATATAATGTATCCTAATGGTATAGTTTTATGTTGAGTTCTGTTGGTTTACTGTCAACGATTTTATGAAAAACTACAAACCAGCATCCATGAATATTGTAAACTTAAAATTTATAGCTCAAAATTTATAGAGTGAGAGAGAGAGAGAGAGAGAGAGAGAGAGAGAGAGAGAGAGAGAGAGAGAGAGAGAGAGAGAGAGAGAGAGAGAGAGAGAGAGAGAGAGAGAGAGAGAGAGAGAGAGAGAGAGAGCAGATCATACTTAATATCTGCCTTTCCTTCCTTTCTTCGTTCATGCCCTCTCAGATTACTCTATAGGTTCCAAGATTGTTTAACCCAACATTTCAAAATATAATGCTTTTGTTATGTAGAGTATAACCTCTTTAATCCGGCATGTTTGGAACTCTACACTTTCCGGACTAAAGAAACTTCCGGACTATGGAGGTTATTTATAAAAATACAGGAGGTGTATAAAAATATCATAATTTGCACACAATAATTTTACTGTATTTAAACATGGGTTATTTAAACAATATAATTCAATATATAAGTACAGGAGAAATATTAAAATGTATTTTTAAGTACAGTACATGAGGAAATAAATTTGAATACAGTATGAAATACAGTACAGTCCTGTACTATAGTATTCGTGGTTTTTAGCACCAGCACTGGTAGGTGGCTGGAAAAAAGATCTAATATCTACTTGCTTCTTACAACTATTTTTTTATTAGCTGTAGAGTTGCTCACTTTACAATGTTCATTGTGAATGCAATTCTGTAATTTGTGTATTGCTATTGATGTCAGAATATAAACAATTCCGGACTATAGAATGCCAGATTAAGGAGGTTTTTACTGTATTTAGGTGCATATTTGATATATGAAAAAGTGGTTTTTTTTTTATCTCAAGGTCTTGCAAATCGAATTTAAATTCTAGGATTTTGTTGACAGGGACCAAAAAAGAAACTTTCTAAATTTGTAGAATTTAAATATAAATTTGTATCACCACTCTAAATAATTGGCCTTTAGATAAATTTTGAATATGTCTACAGGGTCTTCCGGAAGAGCGGATAGTTCTACGAAGTGTAACAGAGCCTGAGCGAGGACCACCTCTGCCACAGATTCGCCTGGTAGATGGACCTACCATACTCTCCGGCCGACTTCAGATCCTTCACAATGGTTTCTGGAGAGATGTATGCTCCAACAGTCGAAAGTGAGTCTTGAAAATAGTGAAGTAAAGAAATAATCTTTTGCTATTAAATAAAAAACAGCTTAAGGTATGTATATATTTGAAGTGTTGTAAATGAAATCTTTAAATTTTAGTTATAAGGACAAAAAATAAGAAATTTCATTCAAATAACAAATAAAAATATCATCAGAAAATAAAATGATTATTAAAATATTTCCAAAACGTTTAATAAAGCAATTAAGACAGATAATATTAAAAACTGCAGAAAAAAATCAATGTGTAAATGTTGGGTCTTTGCCATAGCTGGTGAAGGTCAGAACCCCAAGCCCTCTACCCTTTGGGGGAAGGGGCAGTGTCAAGTTAGAAGGGAGAAGCAACAGAGGCACTCAGCTCCATCCATCCTCATTCTAATTTAATTTATTTAATTCCATTTTAACTGTCATAATTATTAGAAATTAGTTTCCAGTATTATTCATCTGTATTTACTTGTTTTATTCATTCATCTAAATTTTAAATAGTTCATATTCAGTGTTAATAAACAGTCATTTTTATATTAAATTTTCAATATTTTATTCTTTAAACCTACTAACTAACCACCGTTGCGCATCAGCTCGCAACCGAACAATAAAAATCACCGCAATTTGTATGATTTGATTTAGATAGACATATTCTTAAGAAGGGCTATTTTTTTAATAGCTCAGAGATTATGTATGGGAAGAACTTGTTTATCATGGATTGTGATCCACGTGATTATTAGCTGTGTATACAAGCTTGGGCCCTGCATCCTCTCAAAATGAATTCTAATTACTATAGTCTGTTTATAACTACTTTTTTAATAGGGTAAGCAGGCCATGCAAGTAGTGGGGGCAAGTACATGGGGAGTGAAGCCTACCTACCATTCTAACAGTGATCAGCTTGTTTGATCTTATGTTCCAATCCCAATATGATCATTGGCCGAACAAATTTCAGGTAGCCGATGACAAGTGCCCCTCAATACAAAAGCAGTTAACATACAATAAAACATAAATAAAACATACATAAAACATACAATATCAACATTCAAGAAAGAGCTAAATTTGGTTGATTAATAATGTTTTCAAATGTCAAATTTTTGACTGAATTGATCAGTATCGGGTTAGTCATATGGTAAACTAAACAAAAAATGTCTTATTTCTTTTAAGGAAGTGTGACTTTCTGTGAAATTTGTGACATGTAATAATTTTTTTGTATATCAATGCCTTACTTTCTTAAGATTGTGCAAAATATATTTTACATTCCATCAAACATTGCCAATGTGGACAGAAATGTTAGCTAAATGAAGTTGTTCTGGAAATAATGAAGAAACTGTATGGAAGAAACCCATTGCTTTAGTTTCCTAAACATTTAGCCAACATCATTTTAAAGTTTTAAAATCTATTTGAGCTGTTCGTTATTTTTTACCAATGAAATACATTTTAAAATAAATTTACTTATTTTAATTATATTAAACAGATGTTTTAAACTGTCATTAGCTGACCAATAATACATTAACAACAACTGATGTTCTATATTTATAAACTTTAAATTTATAATGCTACTAGCACAGTACCCGTCCTTCGTACGGGGTTCACGTTGATTTATATTGTGCTTATTGCATTCAATAATACAAAACATGATGGAATAAGTTAACTCTAGGTTAGGTATGGTATGTATCTACTGGCATCTGTATAATGAAAAAGTGTGTTGTAGTTATGTTTGGTACAGTATTTTCTTCAGAACACGGTACCTAGAAAAGAAGACGGTTGGTACCATGTGCATTTCCCATGAAGTCACATGGACGAAATGGCAAAAATAAGCATACAAATACTGTTCTAATTCCCATAGTTACAATTCCAGCTGATAAATGGTAAATAACTTGATTACTATTTAGCTGAATGCTTCTATGTAACTGGTAGATTTAGTTACCAGTATTTAATAGAATAAACAAATCATCTGATTTGACCTATGTGATGTCACATCTCTACTGAGCAGCTTTGTTGTGATACGTACTGTCTATTCTAGTTATTGTGGAAACTATTATAAAAAATTGTTAAATTGGTATTGCTATAGGGATTGCATCGATATTTCTTAGACCCTGGAGTGGTGCCCTGATGGAATTTCAAAATAAAGAAAGGCCTATGTGTTAACCAGAGACACTAACAATGTCCATGCAAAATTTCAGCTGAATTGGTCCAGTAGTTTTTTACTTGTTGAGTAACACAATAGACAGACAGACACCATTAGATTTTTATATAATGTTTTAGACAAAAGTATAAAAACCAAATGTGGTAGTTATTGAGAGATTTGGCAGTGTTGCACTGAGTGATCTTTCATATACTGAACTAACTTACATAGTGTCAGTTGTTGTAGCAATGCTAGCAAATTCAGCTTTAACCAAAATGAATTCCTTCACGATTAGGTGTATTCAAAGCTATATTAAATCATCCATGAAAGGGCTACGACTTCACAGCTGGAAGTGATTTCCTTTGAAATTAACTAAGTATAAATACCATTGATATTATACAGTAACATAGATTTCCAATTTATTGTTAAATTTTGTGACTCAAATTATCAGCTGTTTGGAGTGCATTTGTGGGGTGCTAGTTTATTCCCATGAAATATAAAGCAGTTTAAACCATCTGTGGTAACAGAGCTTTCTAAGTAACCAAATTAAAAGCACAAATATTCCTATTGGATGAGATATCTATTGCAGAAGTATCATATCAAGGATAATACTAAACTCTTGATGTGGTAGTTGATGAGTTTGTAAATCACAATGGATTGTTGGAGTTACTATTAAAATGAACTCCTTTGAAAATTTAGTAATGTTGATTCATTTTCTGGTAGTATATGATAACTTTTTTTGTGTTTAAGTTCTTAGAGAAAATCTGATTTTTTAAAACTAATCTGTTATCTTCCTCTTTTTTACGCAAAGCAGTTTCACGTTCTTAATAAGATATTTTTAAAAATTTTATGAATCTTGTATGAGAATTTTGTCAATATAATGGTAATCACAGTTACATTTTATATAGCTAACATCAACAAAATATTGGCAGCTTTTTTATTCGCATAATGAAATCATGCTGGTTTTTGAGAAATCATGACCATAAAGTGAGTAAGTGGATTCAACTGAGTCATAACTAACTGTATGGTGGATGTGGTGTTATTCTGACTGTTTTTTTAATATCACTACTTTCTTCATAAAAATCTTGGGAAATTATTCAAATTATAAACTATACTGGAAAAACTGTCACATAAATATATTTGAAATATTTTACCTACATTAAGGTACCAGTCATTTACCTGGTATTTTAAATTATAGGCTTGGCAAAACTATTGATAGGAATGTCTAATAAGAATCAATTCTAAAGTTATTAAGATCTGTCTTTTTTTAATATTGCGTTATCTGGAAACGGACACATTACTGTTTTGAACACTCAGCACAAACACAAGTGGCATTAGCAACATATTATGTAACAATTTTTATTCGATGATTTCACTCCCAAATCAGAATAATCTTACAACAATTAAGAAAAGGCATTTCAGAAAGGGAAATAATGTTAATTTAAAACTAGAATAATTTTGAAAGTACTGTAATGAATTCAGTAAAGTATTGACTGCCTATTGTTTTTCAGCTGGACACGGGCAGATATGGAGGTGGCATGTAGACAGTTGGGGTTCCAGGGCGGGGCCTGGGGAGGCTGGTATGATCGGCAACAGGGAGTGTCTCGACCACGCATGTTACTAGAAGCCCCTGCTTGCAGAGGAACAGAAACTACTATACAGGAGTGTGATTGGATGAGTCGCCAGCTAGGTGCGGGTGTCTGTGGTGAGTCAGTAAATCAGATTTTTTTGCTCAACTTCCAAAAAAGTTTTTTTTTGTTATTTGTTTATTCATCAATGAATAGCCCATTAAATATATAAAATGGTTTTAAAAATAGTCCCACTATACAAATTTGTGCTGTTTTTACTGTTCATTCTTTACATTATTATCATTTAAGCTTGTCTCCTTTTATGACCAGTGACATAATGGCTGGGTCTTGTTACTATGCAAATGACTTGTTGCCTATACTGTTTACTTAACCTTCTCGATGTTAGTTGTTGATTATGCGACAGCATTATGTATATTATGGATGTTAGTTGTCGGAAAAACGACAACTACGTAACAGTTCGTTTAAACTACTGTAAAGACGTTACTAACAATAAATTTTTTATACATATTTGATATCGTTTTAATCGTAATTTCTACATGCTTCACCCGATATCTGTGAGTAGACCGTTATTGTTTGCATGTGGAATACAGATTATCATTTGATAATCAACAACACTGGAACAGCTGTTGCCAGAACAGCTGTAAATAGTGTGTACATAGTTTGATTTTCTCATTGTAGTTTTTTGTTTGCGTAAATATTGTTTTATAAGTTATATTTTATAAATGTGAATAACATTTAGAACAAATTGGCTATTTCAGAATTTTTACATTGTAAATATAAACATTTCTCAAGGTAGCGTGGACTTGAAAATATAATTTGAAAAAAAGAGTTTTTTATCTTCTCATGACCTAAACATTTCATAATAAATAAATCAATTTATATTTTGCATGTACAAGTTCTGTATACTTTTACTAATAAAATTATATATATTATGCTATAGTAAAACATTTTCAATATTTTATGTGAATTTTTTAATTTATCCTTACACTAGTGGCAAAAATGGGCTAACATTGTAGAAACACGTGGTGAACAGAGGGAGGGTTAAGTATCCATGACATCGATATGTTGGTGCAGTGCATTGGCAGTTTGGTCCAGTAGTGGAGTAAGAGTAATGCTCTCTCTCACTTCTATCACTATGTAAATCTCTCTCGTACATTCCTTCATGTTGGTCTTAGTCCATGCGGCTGAGTTATAGTCTATTTTATTAAGTAGTTTTAAAAATTACTATTTTTTTATGCAATTCTCTTATTACAGACTTCCATCCAGACCTGGGTCTACTGTGTCTTCCATACCATGAGACCTCATCTTCTGTAGTCCACCATTGGCGAGGGATTAAATTTCAACATGCCTTGCATGATGAGGTCCTCACCCTGGGCAATACATTGCGTCTTTCACTCTCTCAATCTGAAATGGAATTCGTTGACATCAGGTTAACAATTTTTAAATACCACAGACCAATAAATATTATTTAATCAAACATAATTTTAGTAAAGACTAGAAGCTCTGGTGTTAATAGTGTTTAAATCCATTGTTATTTAGTTTTGTCATGAATCTATCATAAATCACATTCTAATTTTGTGTTGGGTGTAAAATAATGATATGTTTATGTGTCAATTAAACATTTTGAATTAGTGTAAAAATTAGATTAAATTACTTGTAAGTAAAAATATACTTATTGTAGTGTAACTATTTGATCGCTTAGGCACTTAACTGTGATGACTGATGGGATCAATCTGAAGCAAAATACTAAGCTATAAATTATATTTTTGCTATATTTGGAAAAATCAAGTCTTTATTAAAAATACCTAGCTTTGAGAAAGGCTTCATTCTCAGTTTTAGAACCTCTTGTTGCAGTGTAAAGATGAATAATTATGACAGTTATTTATAAAAATAAAATTACACTTCTGAGGCAGTTATTTAACAAGTTGAGTCCTATGTGCATCAATTTTGCTGCATTGAACTTTGTTTCAGTAGACTGAAAAATTTACAAAATCTTTCCCCCCAACCCATACAGTATGAAATCGATAAAAATGTTCAGTTCATTGTATATCTTCAATATATATGCCAATAAGTTAAACATTTGTGTACAACCCTATTAAAACTGTGTGCGCACATTTGATACACACGGTCTGGCCAATCTGGCTGCGATCCCCTCGTGCCCTCTAATTATGTACTTCCTACATTCAAGATTTGGGTAATTGAGTTCTACATAATGGTTCTACCCCCCCTGATTGCTTAGCCTAAACGAGACATACTGAAAGAATTTTTGGGCCAAAAACTTAAACTAAAACTAAGTTACTCATCCGATCCGGTTCCTGGGATGCGGCGTGGCGTGACACCCTTCCTTGCGGCTCCAGCACGACGACACTCCCACGACGACTCACTGACGTCGCGTCAACCTCCCTCCTCAAGTTCCGTGCATGCGCGAGCGATAGTTCCTCTTGCTGCCATGTTGCTGCCGCCACACATATGTGATGCACGGGTACTTTGAAATGTAAATAATAATTATACATTGGCAAAGAAGTATTATTTATTGAACATCAAGATATATATCTTTATTTAACTAAATAAAAATCACTCTGGAGATGATTCACTGCCCGAAACAAATTCACCTTTTACATCACTATAATATGCAGGCGATGAGTTGTCATAGATATCTAAATATATATTATCACTTCTAGTATCAGTTTTATCCATATTTTTTTTTATTCAATGCAACCTAAAAATCCAAATGAAAACAAAAACATCACGAAACAAGTTGTAACAGCACTCGATTAGCTTTTGAACAGCTGATAAGTCAGAAGGTGGTGGGGAAAAAGTGTGGCCAACTTTAAAAAACCAACAACCCCTGACACTTATCCACAGACCAGGCAATACGGCAGTATAGGGTTATAGGCTTAAAACGTGCAGCAAATACGATACATGAAGTTTTATATGACTCCATTACTTGTGATCGAATCTGATACACGCGGTCTGTGGAGCAAACATCCTGTGTAGCAAATATGATGCATGTGGGCTGTATTCTTACAATCTTACATATGAGACGCCGACACATTGCTGGTATTTTAAGGCGAATATGAATGGTTATATGAGTGTAGGATGAGTGTGGATGAGTGAAGTCTGGTTACTGAATTGAGTTCAACTGTTCCTCAGAAAGGGCAATTTATTAATAGCCCAACAGCCAGGGCAACCAAGGGACCGACAACTTTACGTGGAATCCGAACCACGAAGTGCTGGTCCGATTTTCAGCTAATTGACAAGCCTGATACTCAGTTATCTCCCCCACACAACATCCGCACAATGATTACCACCCAACATGGACACCCCAGACTTCTCTAGTAGTGTCCAAGTCGATAGCAACCATCAAGCGGACGCCATGTCAGTATTAAGAGGATCAAGCATCCAACCTATTGCCTACAATCTCCCAAACACTTTGTCCCCATGTAGCTGGGTTATAGCACTGAGCCACCAGTGCCGACAACTGCCGATCAGTGTACCATGATCGTCAAAAAATCAGCCTGGGACTCAACCTGTTAATTACATTTTTTAATGTTTGACAGTTGTATATGACACTCTCGGAATAAACTAAACAAATTCAGAATAATTACCAAACTCTCCTAACTAATTAGATATTTCAGATTAAGTTAAAGGGCAATAGGCCAGGACTTCAGCAAACTTACCTAAGAAAACAAGTCCACTTACACGAAAGTAGTGGTAAACAAATACAGTAATAACTCATGTTGCACAAAATGTTTGTGCCAATGGCACTTTCCTCAGGCTCAATAATGAAATAATCTTACAAAAATGACATTTCGTTAATGTTTAGTTAAATCTAATGGAGATAGAAATTTGGCATGGAAATTTTTCATTTGAAAATCATCAGTTAACGTTTATAGACTGAGCTCAAAGACATTCCACTTAAATTCAACAATCACTCATTGAACTGTTGGCCTTCAAGCTCAAGTTCATAAATGTTCTCAGTATATTTTTCTAATGACTATCTGGTACAAAGCTCAATCATCTATTCAGAATGTTTCAACCAAGAATATTCTTACAGATTTAATTTTATTTATTTTATAAAATAAAATTGCCATTTAATCTACTTTATTATTCATAATTAAAAAATCATTTGCTTTTTTTTGGGGTTATTTTCCTTAAAGCTCTTTCCAATAACCAAGTTGTTTCAGTGACTGCTTTAATGAACAACCTGTTGTTTTCTTTAATACACATTGCAGAAAAATGGGAGAGAGAATAAAACTGTGTTATCCACAACAGTTACTCCAGTCAAATATATTAGAGCAATACACAAATAGTGAAGTGAATAAACATGTTCTTCTGGTGACGGCAGCGTAATTCTGGTTTCTTTTGGTTACCCTTGTGATCTTTACAATAGAATTCTAACATCATTATTTCTGATCTAGTCATGCGGGATCAGGACGAGACTACAATGCTAGTTCGGCAGTTGAAGTGGAGGGCATCCCTCCCAGACTGACGTCGGTAGCAGTAACCAGTTCAGCGTTTAATGGCATCAATATCACAGCTCCAAGCTCTCCCATAGTTCTTCAAGACTGCACTGTTCGTAATAACAGAGGTCAGTTTCTGCTATGTTATGTTGTTATAATACAAAGATAGAGGTGTTTCTCAAATTTTTTATCAACTCTGAAATCTGGCAATCAAACCTCACTATAATTAATTGCCCACAACATATGTCTTGCAGTTAAACACATGTCTTTTCTAACCATTTAAATCTTGAAGTGTAATCAATTAGTATTGATATTCATACTAATGATCAAAAGATTATCTATGTGTAATCCTTTAAAAAGTTTTTACATGTAGTCTCTTTAACCCTTTTGATTCCAGGACCAAAAAATATTTGTTGTGCTAAAAATCCCAGACCAATTTCCCAAAGGTTGTGCAAAAAATCCCAGGCCAAAATGACAAAAATTCATGCATTTTGGAAATTATTCATAAAACCACTAATATACATGCTATATTGTAGTTTTCTACACTAAAATGTTCGTAACAGTATTATCTAGCCAAAACAAATTACAAAAGCCATAATTTTTGAAAAAATCTTTTATATATATTCAAAAAAAAATTATTTAAAAAAATTATTTATCATTATTTTATAAACAAAAATCAAAAAATTAATGTGTGTCAAATATTTTAATTTTGTTCCAAATATATTTTTGTACATGGGTACAACATTTGAAACTGATAAGTATCATACAAGCTGAAAAAAGAAGTCAAAAGTGTATGCCTAAAGTTACCTGTGCTAGAAGTCGAAGGCTGCCCAGACATCAATTAAGTCCCGATTTTGTAAAAACGGAGCACCATTACGTCCACTGTCATCAGGAAAATATGTAGGGTCTGCATCACTAAATAAACAACGTAACATAAGCATAAAACAGTGAATGCAGCAAATGTCAGCTGAGCGCTTCGTGATTGTTTAGTGAAGAATAAGATATATCCGAATCGTAATTTTATTGTGAAAATAGTGTATTTGACATAGATGCATACTATAATATTAATACTCGTCTAAATCTGCGGGAAAAAAGGCCACGGGAATTTAATACTTAAATTACGGTGCGGCGACGATGACATCGTAGCCTGGGATTCTACGACAGTTTTTTGGCGAAGATGTCATTGGCGCCTGGGATCCAAAGGGTTAAAACAGATTTGTAAATATTTAACTCTATATACTGTGAACTAATTAGTACACAGGCTATTTTACCTTTACAATTATTTAATTATATTTTCCAGTGTTTATTACTTATATGTATCACTAAATCACAATGTTGCACAAAAAACATAAAATTAAAAAATAAGTCTTATAAAAATAGTTTTTTTTTAACTTTATTTCTTGAATAAATATTTGGTGAATATTGTGATTGTGTAAACTTCCCGAATTGACAACGTTTTGGTGTTCTTAAATAGGATTTAACAACATTATCTTACGTAGGGCCGACCAAAAGTTGTAAACCTCTTTTTACAAAATTGAATATACTAACTGTTTTTTAATATTTATGTTTATCAATTAATTATATGTATTTATTTAAAAATCCAAGTATTGTTAAACCAAGCTCTCACCAACATAAATTAGGCTTAGGGACAACGCAACTAAACATTTAATAGGTTGAATAAAACAATGAATAGCCATAGCATAAACTCAGTTAAAATTTATAATAAATTAAATGATCTGGTTACTTTTTTTTAATTTGCAACAAAATTATTAATTTGCTTTTAAAAACCCATTTTATTCATGAGACAAATTATTTATCTTCAAAGACTTAACGTTTTAAATATTAATTTTGATATTATATAACACATATTTAATGTATCGATGTAAAGTTTATATAATTTTAAGTGCAATTGTTCTCCATTACTTATCTGTTTAGTTTGTAATCACTAAGTTATATTCTTTTATTCTATTATTAGTAAATAGAAGTTTCTTTGACCTAGCATATGCATGCTGAGAAAAATGATATCGTCAATACTTGTAAGGTTTTAATCACAAATATGAATTTAAATATCAAACTAAAATTAAGTTGAATTAAACATGAAATGTATTCAATAACTGATTGTATTTCTTCAGCTTATTAAATAATAGAGAAACTGGAGTAAAAGCAGTTAGAAACCAAATTATTGACAATTTTATGTCTGCAGCGTTGCCAAATTGTTACTGATAGTAGAATTATTACGGATGATACTACTACTCTACTTACTGTATACTACTACTCTTTAGTATATACTAATGTACAGTACAGTATTTTGACTAGTTTTGTTTTGTCTATTTACATTGCTAGTCTGCTTAGTTTGGTGTTTAGGAAAGAAGGGATTATCTCATTTTAATCTTGGAAGGGTTTCAGAAATTAGTTAATCATTGTTAGGACTGTTACCATCATCTTAGATGTAAGGGTTACACTCTGAGACTCAGAGTGTGTCTAATGTGTAGATATTAAGTTTTGTGGCACCAACAATTAA
This sequence comes from Stictocephala bisonia, assembly GCA_035578905.1. NCBI lineage: Eukaryota > Metazoa > Arthropoda > Insecta > Hemiptera > Membracidae > Stictocephala > Stictocephala bisonia. Next base: position 1,164,340 of record JAQJVL010000226.1, read on the forward strand.
ACAATCCTCAGATCATTTAATCTGAGCCTCAGCTTTTTGTGGTTCTTCCTATTTTTCACTTAAAATAAAATGGCATTTCTATATTTTGTCAAGCACTAAAATTGTATTCCTTTTGTATAAATAAATTATTGTTTTGTGGCAGGTTATGGAGTGTACATTAATAGCTCGGATGGTGGAGTGCTGCTCAGCGGATGTACAGTCTCAGAAAACGGGGCTGATGGCGTGAAGTATGTTCATTATGACCAACATCACTTTGTCCGGGACAATATTCTTGACTTCTGCACCTTCCCCACAACCTTTTCTCACATGATCTACCCTGTGAAGATTTCTTTGGCACAGAGTCTCTACAGTCCAGTCAAAAAAGAATGCTACAAGGTTAAGAATCCTACTGAATTGTAATGTTTTATATGTATACATACTATATAAACTATTTTTTTAGGTACAGTACAACCTAGATTATCCGGCTTCGCTTTATCCGGCAGTCCGTGTCATCCGGTTCGGCAAGTAGATAATAATAAAAATTATGTACAAGATAAAATTACAATTAATCGGAAGCGCCTTTCAGTTTTCAAACGCAAATGCCTTACACGAGTGTTTCGGTTTTGGGTTTTGCAAATTGCAGGCACTGTATTGACAAGTCACCCTCTCTCGACTGTGTAATAATTTAAGAATGCGCCTGAGGATCTGAGCTGGCAATGTTGTTTACTTTTATTCAGTGTGGCTGGCTGGAAGAGTCCATTTCGCGAGTGGGGGAAGTGGAACAGTTCATTTTACGAACACACCCACAAGCAGCGTCAAAGTTGGCAATCGTGAAAAATTGTTCGTTTCATTCAGAGACCAAAGCTGGTTTCTTTACAATTGCTGCAGAGTGTGTTACGTCACATGCAATTATAGGCTCCCCGCTTACGCATGCTGTCCGTTATCAGTTACTAAACGTGTATCTCCAATAAAACCAAGTTATTTATAACTTATGTTTTATCCGGCTTTTATCGTATTCGGCTTGACCTTTGCCACATTAGGCCGGTTAACCAAAGGTTGTATTATATATTCAAAGATTGTATGTGCAGCTTGGTTCTGATGACATATTTTTTGGAATTATTATAAAATTGAACAGTAAGATGGCAAATCAATTGAATTAATATTAGTGTACTTATTTAATCTTCTAATTAAAGGTAAAGTTTATTCACTAAGGAAACTAGGAATAGTTAACAATCCTAAGCATGAAGTAGCTGTCGAGGCAGTCGTCAAAGAGTGCTTTGCTCATGCATCAACATTTTGGGCCTGTTTTTTTTCTGCTTGTTAAGAGGGCTGAATCCCTCCATGAAAAACGCCAAACATATGAGTTTCTATTTCAACCATTTGGTTTGTAATAATAATTGTATCAAAACTTGAAGTGTAATCTGAAAGTTACGCCTATTCTAGTGGACTATAAGTGGACTATAAAAAATTGAGCATTTTAATACTTTTTTCATGGTTAAAAACTTACATGTCATTCTTGATTAACATTTCATTAAAAAACTTATAATATCAACTTATGGTCCAGTTTAATGATAATAATAATGTGTTCACTATTCATTCTAACAATAAACATCAACCATACAATTGTAATAGAACAGCATGTTTTGGCCTGCTGCTGGTAAAATTGTATTTTTACTTTATGGCTGTCTGAGGTGGTCAACCTTCCAGTGGTGGCTGTTTGGGAAAAGGCTACCTTAAGCCTTATTTCTTCTCCAGCTTACATTCATAAAAACTAACATAAAAACAATTTGACTGATCAATTCAGAAGGTTATAAAATTGAAATTTCTCAATATGACTTAGAAAATAATAGGTAAATGTTTAAGTAATTATTAATATTATGTTCATGCCAAACAGTACTTATCAGAGAAATAAATTTTATAAGTATGCCTGTTACTGCAATATGTACTTTTAATATTCAATTGTTACTTTTACTTAGAGGTGATGCAATGCAAAAAGTATATTGATCAAAGTCATTTGACATAAATATCTGAACATAAGAGACTAATCAGACGCAGTGGTTTATATGTATGGATCTGAGAAACATTTGTACTGTACTTTACCATGTATTAATAACATAAATATTTCAACTTATAGACAATCACTTATAAATTGTAATTGATAAATCACAATTATAAATTGTAAACAAAAATTTACAGATAGTTTTATATACAGTGTGCCCAAAAAGTCTGGGTAACGCATTATAGTTTAGGCACTATAGATGAATGAAAATTTAAACTTGGCACAACAATGCTAAACCATAAAATGTACTTTTTGAATAAACTATCAATCTTTCATCACTTCATAAGAACGGCTCATAAGGAGTCAGGGGAAAATCTTAAATGAAAGAATAGGTTAAGATGCACATCAGATTAAAGATCTTCATTAGTAAATAACATAGCCACAGAGCCAATCTCAAAAGTTTGTTCCTACAAAAAATGGTAGCAGTTTGGATTTACAATTTTAAACTTGATAAATAACTGCTTAGTTTGTTGAACCATCATAAATTAAAGCTGTAACTTGTAATTCATAAATGTCTGAAGTCTAAACATTCTAAACATGTGAATAAGTAGAAGCCTTAATTTCTAGGATCGTTAATTTTTCTAAAATAAAATTTGGGAACACAATGTATATCACTTTAACATGGACTTGAAATATATTGATATATAACTTTGGTATTTTATTTTCCTCCACAGACGTTTTCAACTGCAAGTGAGCAGGTGCTGACCATTCACTTCCTCAAAATTGTAACAGATCGTAACGACAGTACAACTGTGCAAGTTTACGATGGCAGCAGCTCCTCCAGTCTTCTGCTCGGCACAGTTCATTTCCGTAACAATAGTCGGCCACAAACCATCACAACATCTCGCAATAAACTCTTCTTGGCGTTCACCGCAGAGCCAAACACCCAGACAGAAACTCTCATTAGAATAACAACTGGATATAGTAAGTTTGTCAAAGCAATCAAGACTTAAGCTTAGGTTATCAACAGATTAGAACTAGATCCATGTCTAAGGGCAAATACAAAATTAAATTGTAGACAACATCTTGGTAACATATCTAGGCCTGTAAGCACTATTTATGCCATTTAAAAAAAATTTAATGAAATCTGTTTGTACTGTAACATTGGTCCATCAATAGGACCAACAATTTTCATAGCTAAAATTTATAAATTAGGTTAGGATAATTGGTCCTAGTTGGATGGTATTTAAAAAGTGGTAATATATTTTGTTCAGTAGTCTTACTATAGTTTCTAGATTTACCGATTTTCTATCATCTCAATGTATGTAAAGTTTTCAGCAAACAAACACTTGCATTTTGAATTAAAAATCATTACACGTTACACAGTAATTATTGCCAGAAAGAAAATGACTAACAATAAAAATGTATAATAACTTGCTTATTATGGAGAAATTAGACATTGTAAATCTGGTATCATATTGAGTTACAGGGATTTGTAATCCATTTGTAGGATAATCCACTTCTTTCGAATTCTCAGGTGTTGAATTGATACAGGATATGATAGGAAATCTACACCCTATTAAACTTGATACATCAACTAAACACATATACAAAAAAAGACTCATGGGTTTGCACAAGTGTTTTTGCTTTAGCACTATTATAAGGTTAATTTAAAGTTACATTACGAAGACTTAACTGTCTATTGTTTATTGGTGATAACACATGGTTCTAGTTAAAGTCTGTAGTTCTAGTAAAATTTGCAAAATAAACAGACCCTCTCATAACATATGAAGATGGAAATAAGACAACATTTCTATTTTAATTATTCACAAGACGTTGGATTCACAATGTTTCAAAGTGTGCAACAGTCATTTAATTAATAATAAAAGAGAAAGAATAGAGAGTCATATATATTGGTACGATTATTATATACGAATATTATATATTATTATAGTGTATTACATATTTACAATTATGTAATTTTTTAACAGTTGTTAACATTTATTTTGTTTTTAGGGAAGTGGTATGATTTGAACATTCAGGACTCGATGGTGGAGGATAACAATGGCCGTGGAGTGGCTATAGAAGGGTTTCGTAGTCAGGTTCATCTCTCTCGGAGTGCTGTGTCGAACAATAACCATATTGCAGGTAATTTCATGATGAAAATGTCTAAGGAATAACATTCAGGCTGTCTATTATTTTTCACCCAAAATTTTCTTTTATTAATCAAAATATAAATTTGAAACTTTAAAAGTCTAAATAACTCTTGAGCACCTTTTTTTGGAACATTGTTTAGTCATTTCACAGTAACAGGGGGACGTCCTGTCGAGGGTGTCGTCAATATTCTTAATAGAAGCCTATACCTTATGATACATCACTGTAAAGAGTATAGTGAACTGAATTTAATGCCACAAACTGCATCTCAAAGTAATCACTCTATCATAAAATAGGTTAGGTTAAAGGACACTAGGCCAGTAATTAGTATATTGGAGAGATAGGACATCAGCAAACTTACATTAGAAGACAAGTTCACTAACACCAGAGTAGTAGTAAGATACACAAAATAAACACATAATCTCCAAAATTGTCAATACCACTGGTATTGTCTTCAGATGAGGAGAGGAGAGGAGAGGAGAAGAGAGGAGAGGAGAGGAGAGGAGAGAGAGAGAGAGAGAGAGAGAGAGAGAGAGAGAGAGAGAGAGAGAGAGAGAGAGAGAGAGAGAGAGAGAGGGGAGGGGGAGGGAGAGGGAGGGAGGGTAGGAGGGGGGAGGGAGAGACTGACATGGCTTCCGCTATTGCTGGGTAGGTGGTTTTGGTGGGGGTTGTACATCCATAGAGTAACACTCAGGAATAGATGTAGTATTTCAGTTAGTATATATATGAAGTTTGCTGATGGGGAAGGGGTAGAGGGGAAGGGGTCTTTCTTTCTTTCTTATGTTCAGATTAGGTGGGTCACGGGATTTTGTTATCCATTGGTGTGCTAATTTCATCCTTCCAAAAGAGAGGTTACCCTACCAACCTCATTAAAAACCAAATCTATTTAGCCCAGTCCCAAAACCAACCCATAGTGGAAGCCATGTCAGTCATTCTCTCTCTCTCTCTCTCTCTCTCTCTCTCTCTCTCTCTCTCTCTCTCTCTCTCTCTCTCTCTCTCTCTCTCTCTCTCTCTCTCTCTCTCTCTCTCTCTCTCTCTCTCTCTCTCTCTCCCCCTCCCTCCCTCCTCTCCCTCCCTCCCTCCCTCCCTCCCTCCCTCCCTCCCTCCCTCCTCTCCTCTCCTCTCCTCTCCTCTCCTCTCCTCTCCTCTCCTCTCCTCTCCTCTCCTCTCCTCTCCTCTCCTCATCTAAAGAAAATGCCAGTGGTATTGAAAATTTGGGAGATTATGTGTTTATTTTGTGTATGTTACTACTACTCTGGTGTTAGTGAACTTGTCTTCTAAGATAAGTTTGCTGATGTCCTATCTATCATAAAATAGAGCACTATGAGTTTAATAATAATAAATAAATAATAGGTATGCGAGTAGTGATTTTTGAGTTCGAGTCGAGTAGTTGGCATTTTTTCGAGTATCGAGTATTTTCGAGCGAGTATCTACAGAAGGATTTCCTGTTCACCCAAGACAATTGTAAAAGGCAGATACCATCCTAAGCCTATGTTAAGTTTTGCCAGAATTGTAAATATATACATCTAAACTGAACACAATAATTTTGATTTGTTGTTTGTAACTGTAACCTTTTTATAGTACTTCCTGTCTTCCAAAATGTTTATGTAACATTGTTTTGTTTAACATTTTTCCTTTTTTCAGAACTAATATTATGTAAGAAATTAAGAAAGTATATTATTAATTGAAACAACGTGAATTTAAAGATTTAATCTGTTCACTCTTCTATGCAAGCCAATTATACTGTTTCACAGCCGGTATGTTTATCTGGTGGTTCAGTTCAAAGTGTACCGCAAAAAAGTAGCGAATCTTGTTGGCAAAAGCTACATCCAACCAAACTGATGCTAAAATTCAGGCGTCATCGCCAAATGCAATCATTTGTTTTCAGAATTGCCTCCTCTCAACAAAAAGTTGATTGTGTATACGCCAAGAAGAGTGGATCTGTATTCTGTGGGTATTTAATTCAATAATAACAAGGTTACAACTAACCAGAAATAAGCTCTGAATTACATAATCAAATTTGAAAATCTGGATGACAAAAACGGTAGTTCAATCGATTGATAATAATAACTAAGCAGGTTTACTAAAAGTAAATTTTAAAGTCGCTTAGGATGAAAAAACAGCAAAACCTTCAAAGTAAACTCAGGAGTCAGACAGGGGGATGGCCTTTCCCCAATATTATTCAACATGGCTCTAGAGGAGGCCCTTCAGAAGACAAAAGAAATGAACCTGGGTGTTAAAGTCGGAGGAAAACTGAACATTATAGCATTTGCAGATGACGTAGCTATAATGGCAGAAAAGCTAGAGGATCTAACTACGCTGACCAAGGTCTTCATAACAGAAGCAGAAAAAAATAGGGCTGAAGACAAACGATCCAAAAACCAAATTCATGCACTTTACAAGGGACCAAAATTACACCCAAGACCCCCTACGAGGTCATGAATTCGAACAAGTACCAGAATTCAAATACCTCGGAGTCACAATTTCAAATAAAAACGCAGAAGAAATTGAGATACAGCAAAGAATAAATTCAGCCAACAGATGCATTTATGCATGCAATAGATTACTATCTTCCAAGTCATTGTCACACAAAACAAAAATTAGGTTGTACAAATCAATAGTCATCCCAGTTTTGCTCTAAGGATCTGAAACGTGGATACTAAATAAGAAAGAGGAAAAAAAACTAATTGTCTTCGAAAACAAAGTCTTGAGAAAGATATATGGGCCCACATATGACCAAGGGGAGTGGAGAAGGAAACATAACAGGGAGATTAGAGACCTGTATAACGACGCAGACATTGTGAGTGAGGTCAAAAGTAGAAGACTAAGGTGGGCTGGGCATGTGTTGAGAAGGAGAGAAGAGTCCCAACTAAAGAAAGTTAGCAAAAATAACCCTGAGGGAAGGCGACCTCGTGGGAGGCCAAAACAAAGATGGTGGGACCAGGTTAGGATAGATATACAGCGAGTTGGAGCCATGGAAGAGAATGCAGAGGACAGGCCAATCTGGAGAGGCTATGTTGGTGCGGCTAAATATCACCTGCGATATAGATGGCCCTGGGAGTAAGTAAGTAAGTTAGGATGAATTAGCTTTTAAATTATGATTTGTAATGAAATATGTGCAACTTGAAACTGGTTCGATACATGAGGCTACACTAAACAACAGATATGCCATAACGAGAAATTCATGAAAACCTGGTGTAATCGAATGAAAACCATAGACGTAGTCGGCTAATATAACAGGTCTAGCTGATATTGGCGACGAGATGTAGTCTGAAATATCAGCTAAGTGCAACTAGTGATACAGTGAAGATTTTGGGCAGCTAAATTATAAACTTATGAATAAAAGATGAGACGTTTGATAAGGCTTCGGTTCAATAAAAATTATTTTCCGAATCTCTAAATTCATCGTATTTTGTTTAGAAAAAGTCTTCAACATGTTTCTCCCTCACTTGGGTTGATTCGTGATTGTTATACAGTTTAAATCGACATCAACGTCAATGTGAACAGAGGCCCGTTCAGTAAGTTTACGAATCAAAATTATCGTACTTTACCATATTTGACACTCCAACTGTGTTATTGTCTAACCTAGTCAGAAAACCGTTCAACATTTTGACAGGAAAAAATATCGCATGTGCAAATATTACTCAAAGTTTTGGCGATCTAAGGCATTTTCGGAATAATAATTAATAGACGGTCACCACAGATATATATATCTATTTTTTATTTGACAGAAAATAAATCAATAATGTGTCACACGCTGCTAGAACGCCATTAACATATTTTATATGATATGATACAGTATTTTCTTACGTCAAATCATTGGACGATTCCCTGCTCAGATTAAAAAACAAAATAGACCTCAATCGACTCGGAAGAAATATACGATAATTTCAGTTCTGAAAAGGAGCTGAACGGTTCCTTGCACGTATGTATACTACAACCCGAGATGAACTTTCACCTAGAAAAGATGGGAATTTTGATTCTTGGGATGTAAAATGACCGTTCTCTGCACCCTTTTGATTGAACGGTATTTTTGATATGAACGAAAACATGCATAATTTCCACGGTGTACAGACTATTAGATTTGTATTGGTAACAGGTCTTTTTGAGCATCTTGAACTGGATTTCGCGTTTCCTTTCTTGGGTCATAAAGACACTAATCAGCACTTCTGTTTTATTCACGCTATTTTAGGTTAGGTTACATGTGACTAGTAGACTCGACAACCAACATGTGAGATCGCTACCTTCCCAATTCTGTTGTTCACTTTGAATTGAACTAGTTAAAATTATAATGATCAAATTCGTTCACTACGTCGACTAGTTCATTTCACTGTCATCGTGTACTATCTACTCTTAGGTGTATTGTTTAGTTCATAATTAAACATACCAAACTGATAACTTATGATAAAGGGTAAAATAAAACACAAGGAAGCGCATATTTTTTATTTATAACATATAAAACTGTTTACTCTTAAAACTAAACTAAGATGTAAATCTGATATTTCGTGAAATACAACTACTTGATCGAACTTCGAGTAGTTTTGGAAGCTTCGAGCCGAGTTTGAGTAGTAAAATACTCTAAGTTTCGAGTACTCACACACCCCTAAGAAATAATATTATTGATATAAATTTATTTTATTACTCTAATCCTTTTTCAAGGCCATGGGTTTTATTAATGTTAGTAATTCATATTAGTAATTACACACATATTAATTTATTTTTGGTGATGTAATATAGCAAGATGGTGGGAAAGAGAGACCTAGACTGACGTGGTTTGGATTGATCAAATCAAAGAAGATATAATAATTAACTGAAAGAGTATTTAGAAATAAGATGACTAACAACTTTACAAGCAGACAATAATAAAAGAGTCATATCAAAAATTACTATGATTATAATGTTACATTAAACTATATTTAGAAACCGGGATAGGTTTGATAAATCAGTAAACGTTTATAAAAATCAGTAAAATCAAAATATAATCTACTTACTTTAGTATGTGAGCTGAAAAAATAATCTATAAAATCAAAAAATTGAAAAGTTTGTTGACACAGTTTTAATTTTCTAGAATAAACATTGGTTTATCTGAGTGTTGTATTTCAGGTGTCCATATCCTAAGAGGAGCTGGTTACGTAAATGTCTCTCACTCCAGGATAGCTTTTAACTCTGGGGATGGTGTTAACGTCAGTTTCACAGGTGGAGCAGTAAATGTCACAGAATCATCACTGTCTTCCAATGATGGTTTTGGACTAGCTGTTTGGTAAGATAGAATGATCTTCTATTAAATGTTTGATAGGTTTGGAATTTATGTTGATAGATTTGTCTTTATTTTGTCATACTAAAGCCAGTTTGAATACACTTAAGAAAAACATGTATTAATTGTCTACATATTTTAGATTAACTTGAGATAAGCTGAGGGTTAGAATTGAGAAATAAATCACAGAACACCAGAAAACAAACATTGAAAGTAATGTTTCAGAGTACAAATTTTAAGTTCAGTGTTTTTTCTGTAAGTAGGTTTGTTGGCTTAAAGTTCTAATCTAAATGGCACCCTCAGAGTCACATGGCCTACTGCAACTTGTGTGTGATTACCGCAGCTGGCCTGCGCCTGCCGCATAAGTGTCAGGATTCCTAGTCAATGGGTTAATAGATTAATTCATAAAGAGTTGATAACTGATGCAAAAATGGTTTATATATGGTATTCAGAGTCTTAGTACTACATACAGTATTTAATATTTATTTTAAAATTCTTTTGCTGTAGGAGGAACAATACCAAGGATCCAGAGTATGAGGCCTTCCAACAAGAAACCAATGTAGCCTACAGTGAAGTGTTCCGCAACGTAGAGACAGGACTGATGGTTGGTAACTTTTGTGGTGACTCCATCGTCAACATTACTGGCAATTCCTTCAACCTCAGTCTGAGCACTGCTATAGAAGTGAGTTGGAATTGAATCTAGAAAAGCATGGATGATTCTTGGCTACCTTAAATTACGTTATAGATTAGGTTAAAGCGCACTTGGATAGGAATGAGTATATTAGGAGAGATAGGATATCAGCAAACTTACCTAAGAAGACAAGTCCACTAACATCTTACAGTAATAAAGCAGTACAGAAACAACATATATTTCACAAATGTTCAGTGCCACTGGCACTTTCAGTAGAAACTCAGTAGAGTTGAGAGACTAAAGACACTACTCACCTGATGGAAGTGAAGTTTTTTGTGAAAATTTGTGAAAAAGGTGTTGTACTTGTACTTATTTACAACTGTAAGGTGTTAGTGGACTTGTCTTCTTAGGTAAGTTTGCTGATATTCTATCTCTCCTTAAATTCAGTTAAAAAGTCTTCAATTTTTTTTTTTTTTTATTGAAAATTTCACAACTTTCTTGAATTTACATTATAAGGTACAATTGTTTAGTCAAACATCTGCTTAGCATGCTGCGGCTGCATTGTAGCTAATGACATCTGATTAAATATTTTGCAGCAGTGACATTAAGTTCAAACAAAAAGATATTGTAAACTAAAACTTTATTTTTCAGTTGACTTGTCCTTTTTAGTCAAAACGAAGAAAAAATTACTAAGAATGTATTTTCAATAGGTTTTATTAATGAAGAATTTCATTGTAAACTGTCGTATTCACTGTTTGTCAGTAAAATCTTCCTGGTGAGGCACCTCAGTGGCCAAGGCTTTGGTCTGCAGGGTGTAAGATCTAAGATTTGATTATCCATTTGGGATAATAGTCTGCTTTTTACTTGTTAAAAACATTCTCGCACAAGTCTTAGGCCCATGTGAATTGCTGGTGAAGTTTATATTAAACAAATTTAAGATTTTTAGGTATTATGTTTTAGGAGGGTAAATTTACGGGCGATTGAGTTATCAACCCCCTATAGAGTTACTTGTAAATCTATCATAAGTTTTCCGCTCTCAAGAAGGTGCTGCACTATTTTTTATCCATCCTGCACTACAATTAATTTTGTTCCTCTGTATATTTCTTAACAACTTTCAAATATCTATTTCATTTCTTATCTTATTATTCTAACTTACTATATCCTTCTCACAACTTTCAAATTTCTATTTCATTCCTTATCTCATAATTTATATTCTTCTTCAAATACATACCTTAATTGCTTAAAATCTCTTCTTATATTAGCTCACTTAAATGCACTGGCAAAATATAGTTTAATTATCATTATTTTACTTACTAAAATTTAACCCTAGTAGCAGCAAGTAAATTTCCAAAATATGCCAGGTTGTTTTTGACCATTTTGCAGACGTTGACTATAAAATTCATAAAAAAAGTAAAATGTAATAAACCTAGTTAAGTTAGATACATTGCACTGACAATGAACCAGAGAATAATATTAGCCCAAATGCTGTACATATATAATAATTATGTTTTTTTGTTGCTACTAAAATTTATAGAAAAATATAAAAAAATTTACTTTTATAAAAAATAAATAAAGGAAGGGGCTGTGCCCGGCTAAGAAGGCAATAATTATAAATTCACAGGTTAATTTTAGGACACTAGGTATGGGATTTCAGTACTTATGAAAAGGGAAAGCGTATCTGGTAAACTGTGGATAGAAATACGTTCACATCACTAAAACACAATTGATTAATGAAATATTTCAGGGCCACTGGCCTCTTCTTCAGTCACTACACAACAGTTGTTGTTTAGTGACAGATATAGTAGAATGCAAGAACATTTCAACGGTTATAAACAGGAATAGTAATCAGATACTAAAGACCATTAAAATAATATTAACGTTTTTAAGTATAATTAAATCTAATTTGTATAAACAAAATGGTGTACAGAGATAAATATTTCAAAATTGAGTTAGGCTGTTTATTTACTATATGACAGACCTCTATAATGTCAAAATATTCAACTACCCACTGTTTTTGTTGATATTATAATAACGTGTCACATAAAGTATAAATTTAGATTGTAAGTGCAAAATGTTTAAGAACAAACATGAAGTAATGGGAAAACTGGTAAAAATAAATTTGATTGGGGGTAATTTAAAGTGAAAACTTGAGGAGCTCCAATTTAGAGGTATCAAAATTGAAACAACTAAACTTTAGTTTATAAAAAATATGTTGCTATAGATTTTGTTGATTTTTAGGTGCAATCCTGTTGGAAACGAGATGGTTTGATAACCAAGTTGCAAATAGGTCACAATACTTTCTCTCAGAACAAGAAGTTGGGAATAAAAATCCGACCTGCCGTAAATATGAACGGAGTCATAGAGTTCAACAGAGTTTCAGGTCATACCTATGGAGCCATTCTGATTAAGAATGATCCTGTGGAAGAACTAGAGGTGATGCCCTCGCAATTTTTGATAAGAAACAATGAATTTGTGGAAAACAGTGGGGTTTATGTCGTCAATATTGGACTGTCAGCTTATAGTGAAGTACACTACATACTGTTTACATGGAACTTCATAAGAAGAAATCGGATTCAGGAACCTTTTGGAAGTAAGTAAATTACAATAAGAAAATGTTATTTTTTTTGTAGTTTAAAAAATTAGATTAAATACAGACAAAATATAGTAGAAGTACATCTGCACTCTATTGTAAAAAAAATAACTTCAACAGCAGTAAGAACTAAATTGGAGTTTTGCTGATCCGAAATAATTGCGACCAAACTGATTTCGAATTGCAAAATTTTTAGGGTTAAGCAGATTTTCTTTAAAAACTCCTTTAATTAAAAAACTTTATGTACAATATCTATTAATAAGTGCAGTTTTTTTTAAATGTAGAAAGAGCCTAAATAAAAATTAGTAGAAAATCATAATGATATAAAAGAATCAGTTCAGCTGAAACTTATGTAGTTTTACCATACAAATTTGTCACTTTTTGCTCATGCACGGAAATGCTTGTTGCATTTGAATCACTTAGCTGACAGACGTCTCATGGGAATTTCTTATCTAGTATTATTATGCTTCGCCAGACATCAGCATTCTGGCATCAGCAATTCTCATACAATATTGATTATTTACATTACATACCTTAGTTGATTTGTTTATACATGACTATATACATTCCCTGAGATGAAGGCAACAGCTAACAGACAGTTAAATAAATTTATAAATGTTGTAACCACTAACGTGCGTTTAATTTCGCATTTCGTTTTGTAGAGCAATATTCACTAGTAACCAAAGTGGACATCATAATTGTGATGGCCAGCGTAATTTGGCTTCAAGGATGAGATATTTTTTTTTAACAAGTAACTCAAATAATTTTTTTAAACCAATTTAATGTTTGAAATGTTAATAATAGTTTTATATTTGAAATAATATCTTTTTGTCATTTTCAAAAATATAAAGTAGCATTATTTACAAAAATATATATTTTTATTTCCCTGAAAATTCTGCCAATCTTTGGTTCAGATTAAGTGGATCAAAGTTTGGATTAGTGGGCCTCCACTGTACAATTAAATTCATTACTAAGACGCCGATCATCAAGATATGAGCCAATATACGGGGTGAACGAGTGTGATGAGTGTAGATGAACGAGTGTAGTCATTGTTACTTACCAAAGTCAACTCTTCCTCAGAAAATGCTATTTATTAATAGTCAAATAGCTAGGGTAACTAAGGGACCTACAGCTTTATGTGAAATTCAAACCACATGTTGGTCTAATTTTCAGCTAATTGACAAGCCTGACACTCAGTTCTCTTCCCTACACAAAACCTGAACTTTGACTACCATCTAACATGGACACCCCAGACTTCTCTAGTAGAGTCCACGTGGATGGCAACCATTGAGCAGACGCTGTGTCTGTCTCAAGAGGACCGAGCATAGAATCTATCGCCTACAATCTCCTCAACTTTGTCCCCAAGTAGCTGGGCTAAAGCACTGAGCCACCAGTGCCGACATAATTGAATAGATCTGCTTTTTATTTGCTATTTTCAACATCAATTCAATATAAATGTGTCTTTCATTCATATTTAAATGGACAAATTGCAGATTTAGGGCTAATACAATCAATTTTGCTATCTTAACATATTTTTATCTTTGAAGGTGAAGAAGAAGAAGGCCGTCTTATTCCTCGTAGTCGTGTGGCAGCAGTTTTAGTGGTCTCATCACCAAATGTTGATGTTTATCGTAATATTCTCAGTAATCCGGAGTCAGCTTACGAACTTGGTTCTCATCTAGTGGATCAAAGCCAGGTGATAAATTGCACTTACAACTGGCTTGGCTCGGCCAGTGAGGAGAAACTGTTTGAAAGAGTTTTTCACAGGTAAGTTGTATGATTTTTATTCTATTTTATCACATACTGTTGTGTGTTTTTTGTAGGAAATAATTAAACTGAATTTATTTGTACATTCCCATTAGATTTTAGTTATATCTTGCTAATATATGTGTGCATTGGATATTAAATGTGCATTATTACATATATTTGTTTTCAATTTATGCATCCAATGTACATTTCATAATTAATTTAATATAAAATCACACTTATCTGTTTATTTTGCTCCTTAGAGGTATTTCAAATAAGGTTTAGGGTGAGACCCATCCCCCCCCCCACCAAAGCTGGTAAGCGTGCCAACCGGGGGATGGCTCAAAACAAGTCGAGCGATGGGATCACGGGTGGCAGTTGGAGGGTCAAAATAACACTCGGCAGCTGAGCAAAACCAATTTTATTATCAAGCAAGCAAAAATTTAAATAAATCAAAAACGGCAGAGGGCCACAACATAAATTTTCACTTTTAAATAAATAACAATAAACACAAAATTTAACAATATACGACAAAAGCTACCAAAACACTTAACGCTACAAAAACAACAAACTCTACGAATACCAAAGTTAACAATTACATGGCCTATGGCCTATCTGCGGTTGGGCCTGAGACACCCAAAACGTAAGACCAATTATTAACAATTTAAAAATGACCATTAAGAAACAAATTTAGATAACCCCAAAATAAAAGTGAAAATTTAGAAAACTTCTGGAAACAAAAATTTTGGTATCATCAATTAAGCCGGCAATTTGGCCCACATCCCTTGATTCCACCGAGGCCCGGGAGTAAGCCGGAATCCCGGGGCAGCTCCGAATTAAGGTTAACTAAAAGCACAATAATCCCCTTTTGGTGAGTTTAAAAATTAAACAATTTAAAAAAAAATATAACACGGTACCGTAGTAAAAAGTCACTTCAAGACATCTATTATCCCCTGACATCAATAATACCAAAACACGAAATAAATAAATAAATAACTAAATCACTAGGCCTAAACATAATAATCAACGATAACATAACTTAACCATAGGGACCTAACAAAATATAAAATCTAAAAAAATATAACAATAAAATAAACTAATTAAATAAATAACAATAAATATCAACGTTTTCTTTTCTTTTTTTTTTTTCTTAAATTTTAAAATATAATTCCTAGCAATGTCCCCATGGCTGTTTTATAGAATCACTGTTAAAGTTCAAGTTTTAGGCCTAGGCCACATACAGTTCCATAATAATTTTTTTTTCTTCTTCTATATTTCTTTTTTATTTATTTATTTTTCTTTTCACAAATCACCCCCAGCTCAGCCGCCGGGAAAAATAAGGAACGCACTGACCTGAGGACAGAAGACTTGTACCCTAAAGATGTAGAGCGGGTAGCGGGCGACTCCAGGCTCCCACATGGTCCTCAGGCCAGGCTAGCAGTGAAGATGATAGAACATTGCCCGGACGACCGGCTGAGGGTTGAAAGTCCCACTCAAGGACCCTGGAGTTTTAGGTGATTTAGCCTCGCATCTTGTGACTAACTGCTGCTGCAAACCAACTCGAACTACTAGAACAATCTAGACGACGGCCAACCTGACAACCCGAGCTGGAACACGGAACGAAACGGATCTAAGCCAACGGCCACCAACTACGCGAAACGCAAGGCAAAAGCGAATCTCAGGCAGCCTGGCAGACAACGACGAAAAAAACGAAACTGTACCGGTCCAAGACCCGGTACAACCTCCCTCTGCAAACCTCAACACACCCAGGCAGGGGAGCAAACTCGGTACCTCAGGGAACCAAGAGAAGACGAAGACCTCCGAAGAGTGGTGTTCCAAGGACGTCCAAGAGAAACTAAGAGGGGAAACCCCTCGAACAGGGAACAAACTACCCTGACTGTCGGGCCCGACAAGAAAAAAGAGAGAAAGAAGACTCTCTCAGAACAGCCACCTAGGGCGCAGAGGTGATCAATCTCTTTGCCCCAAGAAACCCCCAGGAACACCAACTCCTGGACCAACCGTTCCCCGGAAAGCCTTAAGTTGGGACACATGGGCTTTCCTAAACACCCTGCCTGACTGGGGATCAACCAGCAGAGCAGTCACCGGTGACAAAAACCTATCGATGCGGTGGGGACCAGACCACCGATAGCACAACTTTGCAGCTCTTCGTTCCGCGGCCGAACTGACCGGGTGAGCCTGACAAAGAACCAGATCTCCAACCTGAAAAGGGTTAGGAGTACGACCCTTATCATACCTCCTCCTTACTCTCTCTCTAGCACGTAGCAGGTTGCGCCGAGCAGCCCGCCACGTGGACACTACGTCAGTGGCACCTGGCGTAGGTAGAAGATCCTCTAACCTCCACAAGTTGGACAAAGGGTTGTTAGGAGGGTAGCCATGTAGAATCTCGAAGGGAGTGGCATTGTGACTCTCATGCTTGGAAGAATTAAAAGCAAGCTGGAGCCAAGAGAGACTCTCATCCCAGGTGTTCTGCTTCTCAGCATGGAAGGTAATAAGGGCAGACCGAAGATTGCGGTTGAACCGCTCTGCATGAGAAGGCTGTGGGTAATAAGGAGAGGTAGTTACATGCCTGATACCATTGCCAAAACAGAACCTACGAAACTCATGGGAGGTAAACTGGCTACCGTTGTCGGACACAAGAGTGGAAGGCACACTAAAGTGCTGGAAGAGTTGGGACTGGAGAGCACGGATGGTGAGCTTAGCCGTAGCACTCCGAAGTGGGAAAAGCCAAACGAACTTCGAGAAAGCATCCACACAAACAAGTAGGTAGGAGCTACCTGACTTGCTACGGGGAAAAGGACCCACGTAGTCGATGAACACCTTCTCAAAAGGACGCTCGGCCACCTCAGAAGATAACAACCCTAACCTTGCATTCTGACTAGGCTTGCTGAGAGAGCACAAGTGACAAGCCCGCACTCTGCCAGCAACATCCCGGTCCATGCCCTTCCAGATGAAGTACCTACGAATCTTAGCGATGGTCTTATGAATGCCAAGATGACCGCCCACAAGGGAAGAGTGATAATACTGAAAGACCATCGGTACTAGATGACTAGGCAGCACTACACGGGGTTCACCCCTCTGTCGAGGACGGCAACAGAGTACCCCTTTGGACAGAAAATAGGGAGGGTGGGCACCTCCCTCTTGAAGCTCACCTAAGATGACTGACAGCTCAGGATCTTTCTGCTGATGGGACAGTAGGTCGTCAAAAGCCAGAGGAAAATCCAGAAGAACAGCACCACACTGAGCAACAGCCTCAGCCGGTGGATCACTGGGTTCGTGGTACATGCGGGAAAGAGCATCCGCAATGACATTCTGGGTACCCCTAAGATGTTGAACTCGGAACTTAAAGGCAGAAATTTTGACCACCCAGCGACCAATTTTCCCAAGCTGTCTGGGATGGGCAAGAAGCCAAGACAGTGCCTGATTGTCCGTCTCCAGCAAGAACTCAGCGTGTTCCAAGAAACGCCGAAACTTGTCCGTACCAAAGACAACAGCCAGACACTCTAACTCATAGATGGAAGAAGCTTTCCTTTCCTGGTGAGACAACGTCCTCGAAGCAAAAGCGATGGGCTGCCTGACCCCATCAAACTCCTGAGAAAGAACAGCAGCAATGGCGGAGGAGGAGGCATCAGTCTGAAGAATAAATTCTCTGCTGAAATCAGGCATACGCAGGACAGGAGGTTGCACCTCCCATAAATTTTCACTTTTAAATAAATAACAATAAACACAAAATTTAACAATATACGACAAAAGCTACCAAAACACTTAACGCTACAAAAACAACAAACTCTACGAATACCAAAGTTAACAATTACATGGCCTATGGCCTATCTGCGGTTGGGCCTGAGACACCCAAAACGTAAGACCAATTATTAACAATTTAAAAATGACCATTAAGAAACAAATTTAGATAACCCCAAAATAAAAGTGAAAATTTAGAAAACTTCTGGAAACAAAAATTTTGGTATCATCAATTAAGCCGGCAATTTGGCCCACATCCCTTGATTCCACCGAGGCCCGGGAGTAAGCCGGAATCCCGGGGCAGCTCCGAATTAAGGTTAACTAAAAGCACAATAATCCCCTTTTGGTGAGTTTAAAAATTAAACAATTTAAAAAAAAATATAACACGGTACCGTAGTAAAAAGTCACTTCAAGACATCTATTATCCCCTGACATCAATAATACCAAAACACGAAATAAATAAATAAATAACTAAATCACTAGGCCTAAACATAATAATCAACGATAACATAACTTAACCATAGGGACCTAAGAAAATATAAAATCTAAAAAAATATAACAATAAAATAAACTAATTAAATAAATAACAATAAATATCAACGTTTTCTTTTCTTTTTTTTTTTTTTTTCTTAAATTTTAAAATATAATTCCTAGCAATGTCCCCATGGCTGTTTTATAGAATCACTGTTAAAGTTCAAGTTTTAGGCCTAGGCCACATACAGTTCCATAATAATTTTTTTTTCTTCTTCTATATTTCTTTTTTATTTATTTATTTTTCTTTTCACAAATCACCCCCAGCTCAGCCGCCGGGAAAAATAAGGAACGCACTGACCTGAGGACAGAAGACTTGTACCCTAAAGATGTAGAGCGGGTAGCGGGCGACTCCAGGCTCCCACATGGTCCTCAGGCCAGGCTAGCAGTGAAGATGATAGAACATTGCCCGGACGACCGGCTGAGGGTTGAAAGTCCCACTCAAGGACCCTGGAGTTTTAGGTGATTTAGCCTCGCATCTTGTGACTAACTGCTGCTGCAAACCAACTCGAACTACTAGAACAATCTAGACGACGGCCAACCTGACAACCCGAGCTGGAACACGGAACGAAACGGATCTAAGCCAACGGCCACCAACTACGCGAAACGCAAGGCAAAAGCGAATCTCAGGCAGCCTGGCAGACAACGACGAAAAAAACGAAACTGTACCGGTCCAAGACCCGGTACAACCTCCCTCTGCAAACCTCAACACACCCAGGCAGGGGAGCAAACTCGGTACCTCAGGGAACCAAGAGAAGACGAAGACCTCCGAAGAGTGGTGTTCCAAGGACGTCCAAGAGAAACTAAGAGGGGAAACCCCTCGAACAGGGAACAAACTACCCTGACTGTCGGGCCCGACAAGAAAAAAGAGAGAAAGAAGACTCTCTCAGAACAGCCACCTAGGGCGCAGAGGTGATCAATCTCTTTGCCCCAAGAAACCCCCAGGAACACCAACTCCTGGACCAACCGTTCCCCGGAAAGCCTTAAGTTGGGACACATGGGCTTTCCTAAACACCCTGCCTGACTGGGGATCAACCAGCAGAGCAGTCACCGGTGACAAAAACCTATCGATGCGGTGGGGACCAGACCACCGATAGCACAACTTTGCAGCTCTTCGTTCCGCGGCCGAACTGACTGGGTGAGCCTGACAAAGAACCAGATCTCCAACCTGAAAAGGGTTAGGAGTACGACCCTTATCATACCTCCTCCTTACTCTCTCTCTAGCACGTAGCAGGTTGCGCCGAGCAGCCCGCCACGTGGACACTACGTCAGTGGCACCTGGCGTAGGTAGAAGATCCTCTAACCTCCACAAGTTGGACAAAGGGTTGTTAGGAGGGTAGCCATGTAGAATCTCGAAGGGAGTGGCATTGTGACTCTCATGCTTGGAAGAATTAAAAGCAAGCTGGAGCCAAGAGAGACTCTCATCCCAGGTGTTCTGCTTCTCAGCATGGAAGGTAATAAGGGCAGACCGAAGATTGCGGTTGAACCGCTCTGCATGAGAAGGCTGTGGGTAATAAGGAGAGGTAGTCACATGCCTGATACCATTGCCAAAACAGAACCTACGAAACTCATGGGAGGTAAACTGGCTACCGTTGTCGGACACAAGAGTGGAAGGCACACTAAAGTGCTGGAAGAGTTGGGACTGGAGAGCACGGATGGTGAGCTTAGCCGTAGCACTCCGAAGTGGGAAAAGCCAAACGAACTTCGAGAAAGCATCCACACAAACAAGTAGGTAGGAGCTACCTGACTTGCTACGGGGAAAAGGACCCACGTAGTCGATGAACACCTTCTCAAAAGGACGCTCGGCCACCTCAGAAGATAACAACCCTAACCTTGCATTCTGACTAGGCTTGCTGAGAGAGCACAAGTGACAAGCCCGCACTCTGCCAGCAACATCCCGGTCCATGCCCTTCCAGATGAAGTACCTACGAATCTTAGCGATGGTCTTATGAATGCCAAGATGACCGCCCACAAGGGAAGAGTGATAATACTGAAAGACCATCGGTACTAGATGACTAGGCAGCACTACACGGGGTTCACCCCTCTGTCGAGGACGGCAACAGAGTACCCCTTTGGACAGAAAATAGGGAGGGTGGGCACCTCCCTCTTGAAGCTCACCTAAGATGACTGACAGCTCAGGATCTTTCTGCTGATGGGACAGTAGGTCGTCAAAAGCCAGAGGAAAATCCAGAAGAACAGCACCACACTGAGCAACAGCCTCAGCCGGTGGATCACTGGGTTCGTGGTACATGCGGGAAAGAGCATCCGCAATGACATTCAAATTCAAATTCAAATTCATTTATTCACCAAAGACTACATACAAGCATAGGTGTGGTCAATATACATTAAAAAATTACATCAGTGCATCCAGGTTACAATATACAAAACAATACCCATATCATACATAATAATTACAGATATACTTACATACAAACTAATACAAAAATGCCAAGGCAATATTTATACATTTGGTAAAATCAGTTGTCTTTTATCCAATTTTATTAAAGATCCAATGTTTCAATAGAAAGGTCTAAAAACTCTTGAATGTCATAAAAAGGGTTGGCAACTAACCACTTGCACAGTTTGTTTTTGAATGATTTTAAAGGTAACAGTTTAATATCAGGTGGTAGCTTATTAAAAAACTTTCTTCCTAAAATGATATGACTGGATCTGACTTTTTCTAAGCGGACAAAAGGGACATCCAATTTAGTTTTTTGCCTTATGTTTCTGAAATGAAACTCATTTCTACACTTATATTGGTCGAGGTTACAAAACACAGATACAGTTAAAATAAGAATGTACAAATTTACAACTGTAAGAATACCAGATTCAATAAAAAGGGGTCTACAAGGATCCAAATATTTGGCCTTACAAATTATCCTTACAGCTTTTTTTTGAAGAAGCAGAACCTTTTTAACTTCAGGAGAAGCACCCCACAAGATAATGCCATAACTAATTAAGGAATGAAAGAAAGCGTAATAAGCATTCTTGACATAAGGTAAAGGAACACAATCAACTAGTTTACGAATCAAAAATATAACTCTGGAAAGTCTGGCTGTGAGTTGTTCGATTTGAGGAGCCCATGTAAGTTTGCTGTCAAGTATGATGCCAAGAAATTTTACTGTTTCAAACAACTTAAAACTATCAGGTACAGGCCTTAAACTAAAAATTACACTTTGTGTTTTATCCTTATTCATTAAAAATGAGTTGGCAGCAAACCAATCTTCAGCAATAGTTAAAATATCATTTACATCTGAACACACTTTGTCAAGATTAGAACCTGACACCATAAAGCTGGTATCATCAGCATACATGTAAGTGATGCCATTAATATTATTAGGAATGTCATTAATTGTGATTAAAAATAAAAGAGGCCCCAAGATAGATCCTTGTGGGACTCCACAATCAACATCAGCTACTGAGGACCGTTCGCCGTTTGCACAAACCACCTGTCTTCGATTTGATAGATAAGACTTAAATAGATTTAGAGCAGTCCCTGAAATGCCATAGTACTCAAGTTTTTGGAGTAAAAGCCCATGATCGACACACTCAAAGGCTCTGCTAAGATCACAGAACGTGGTCCAGGCAAAGTCCTTTTTTTCAAAAGCATGCAGAATGTTATCAACCATAGCCTTCATAGCATCTGTGGTTGACCTACCCGCACGAAAACCAAACTGGAAGTCCGAAAAGAGTCCACGAGATTCAAAATAATTGCTCACCTGTTCAAATATGATGTGTTCAAAAACCTTGGCCAATGAAGGAATCACCGAGATTGGGCGATAGCTAACAGGATTGGACTTTTCCCCCTTTTTGAAAATCGGACAGACTTTGGAAATCTTAAGACAGTTTGGAAACACACCCCCTTCAAGACAGAGGTTTATGCTTTTAGCAAGTGGCTCTGCAATAAAACTCCCTATCTCTTTAACTAAACTATTTGAGAAATCATAAAAATCACAGGTTTTGGAATTTTTTAGACTAGAGACTGCTGACAGTACAATATTAGCATTAACATGATTAAAGTTGAAGGTATGTATTGATTTATTGGTATTTTCTAAGAAGTTAAAAGATGTTGAAATTGGCTTAGCAATCCTATTTCTTATTTTTTTTACTGAGTCAATGAAAAATGTATTTAGACTATTACAATCAATAGGAATAACTGGCAGGCCTTGATCAATATTTCTGTTACTATTGATTATTGACCAAGCAGACTTAAATTTATTACTTGAATTTTCAATAATCTCAGCATTATATTTAAGCTTGGCATCTTTAAGAGCATTTTTGTAATTAAATTTGAGGTCCTTATATAATCTCTGTGTTGAAACCTTGCCTGTTTTTTTAAACAAAACATAAACATCCATTAACTTTTCCTTCATAACTTGAAGGTCTCTAGTATACCATTTATTTGTTTTCTTTCTTTGACTAGTCTTATGTACAACTCTCTTAAGAGCAAACGACTGGTAAAACATTGTCATTAACATGTTAAAGAAAATGTCAAAATATGTTGCAGCATTTGGAGGTTGATAGTCAAAATTTAAAAAACCATAAAGTTCACTATTCCAGTCTGTTCTTTTCAGTAAACATTTAAAACTAATGATATTTTGAGTTGACAAGAATCTCTTGTACCTAATTTTAGGTTTCTTAATAGCAGGGCTCACATTGGATGTATTGATATATCCAGCGCTAAAACTAAAGCTTAATCCACAGTGGTCTGAGTAAGGAAAGTCCTGAACAAGACTAAAACATCTCTCAGCCTTTAAATTAGAAAAAACGTTATCGAGACAGGCTGTATTACGAGTAGGATTAAAATTGTGACATTTCAAATTAAATTGTCTAAGTAAATTTAAAAACTCTTTAACAGTCTTTTTTTTTTGTGACATCGAAATCTGAGTTTATATCACCTCCCATAATTATAGTATAGTCTACCCATTTCGAAAGGAATATGAGTAACTTCTCTAGTATTTCAATAAAAAGCCAAGGATTACCATCTGGAGTACGATATAATGAAACAATTATCAACTTGTGGGATTTTACCTGAATGGCACTAGCTTCAAAATGCTTGTCTATACAAAAGTTAGTTATATCAATGGCTTGACAATCATGTACATTGTTTGAGGCAAAAATAAGTGTCCCACCTCGCAGGAACTGACTTCTTTGGTAACTGGATATTAAACTAAAGTTAGATAAAGTACATTCAAGAATTGATGACTCAGTTTGCCAATGTTCAGACAAGCAGATAAAATCGTACTTTTTAGCTGATACTAAACTATCTAAGACAATGAGTTTATCACTAAGACCCTGTATGTTGAGATACAATATTGTAATTAAGTTGTTGATACTTGCTACTTGTATATCATTATCCGTCGCAGTATTTACTCTTGGCACAGCAGGGACACCTCTAAAAAAACATTACACTCACTTGGCTCATTAGCTTCACTCTCACAGTTTACTTCCTTATTCATTACAGTAGAGTTGTTCTCAGTTCTCTGTATCTCAGCAACAGATGATTTCTCGTTGAGTGAATGAATACTGCATTCTGTAGAACTTTCTGATACTGAACTGGTTGTTTTCTGAATCACAGATGAATAAGTCTGTTGAAGGATGTTATCTAGGCCTTGAGTTGGGGAGGAACTGGATAAAACTGTTCTAGTTGCTGTTATGTTTAAGGGCATGATTGAGGAGACCGTAGTTACACTTGAAGATGAAGAGGTGGTTAGTATGGGTACACTGACTGAATTGGAATTGGAGGAGACGGCCAAGCTTGACACATTGTCTTGAGTTACATCCTTGTTCATTAAACATTTCTCTTGTTGGTTAAGAACTGTAAAATACAAGTCAGTAATGGTTTTTGATATGTATTTTTTTCCCCTTCGGTTAATATGAAAACCATGATTGGTATAGTAACGCCTTTCAAGCAAATGGAGGTCCAACAAGTAGACATGAGGTAGGCTGTATGCTAAGGTCCTTATGCCATGGTTAACAGTCCTAATAAGCTTGTTTCTGACATCTGATTCATACAAATCATACCTGTAAGGTATAGTAGCAATTATAACGTTAGTATGATTAAGGTCATTAAGAGTTTTTTCAAGCAAGCATATCAGTTCTTTGGAGTAAGAATCATATACATTGCTAGATACGTTGTTGGACCCACCTAGGAGTAGAAGAAAGTCTTTAGTAGTGAAGGTCTTGATGGCAGTATTATTCAACGTTGAATCAATAATCCTTTCTAAAGAAGCTCCTGGCTGTACACAGCCCTGTACCATGCAGGACACAGGTAACCGCATATCCAAATGAAGAGCTAAGTCCCTGCCTTGACTGTCTGACACTATTGACATTTTATGGGTTATAGGTACCCTATTTCTTTTTTTAGTACTTAGTGTTGGAATTTGCAGTTTTACTAAGTCAATTTCACTATTAACTGCAGAACATTTTACTTTTTTTTCACCAGTTTTACTCATTTTTGTTTTATTAAAATTTTGCTTGTTGCTATCTAAACTCAAGTTAGTAACTAGCTCACTTTTTTCTGCCAATTCCTTCTTCAAAATATTAATTTTTTCTGTAAAAACTTTTAGTTTTTCCTCCAGACTTTCAGTTTGTTCTTTGAATACTTTCATTTGAAGGTTCTCCTCTTTTGAGCTTTTAAGCATATCTATGTTTTGCATGGGTTTATTGATAATTTTAGATAACAGGTAGATGATGTCTGTTTTACTGAGATTCTCAGTACAGTTCAGAATGTATGCTATAATTGATCGCAGTTCAATAAGATCAATTTCTTCTGGATTTCGTTCTTCCAAGTTAATCATGTTTAGTGGTCTTTCAGCCAGAAAGTTACGAACAAACATATTAATAACAAAAATTGTGTAAATTGCACAATCGTACCCATTTATCTGTTGCGCACCTTTGATTAATGTCATCTCAGGATCTCCTTTGTCCTTTCCGACATAATTAGAAACTCTGGTCATAATGTTCTTTGCGTCTGGAAGATTTGTATTGTTAAGAGAGTCATAATAATGAAAGTGGTTAGCCGGTTTGTTATAAATGAGGACGCTCCAATGTGATCCTGCAACATTATCCACTATTTGGGCATTATTTACTGGTATTATTAAATAATCCAGGTTTTCAAAATCAATGTATTCCAGAAAATGGTTATAGTCTATTAGACATTTAATTGCATGACTAATTGATGGGTTGACAATCAAGCACTTTTTTCCTGACAGTAAATTATCATTTATCAGTTGAAGGTACCGGTTTAATGTGTCATCAGTCAGCCAATTTCTTCCAAGGAGTTCATTACAGATTACTAACTTGTTTGATGTTATGTCAGTCTGGCCCATTGTTGACACTGTTTTTACTTCATTATTTTCTAGTTTGACAGGTGTTATATTAGTGTCTATTGAAGTACTATAGCTACTCTTATTAGTGCGTAAGCTGTCTATGGAATCATCCAATCTTGGTTCACCAGAACCACATTTTGCTGTGGTAAAATTGAAATCTTCAATATTGTGAGGTAATTTTTTGTCTTTAATATACTCAACTAAAGATTTTTTGGAACGAAAAACTTTTCCACCAGGGGATTTAATATATATATCTATCTTCCCAACTCTAGGACCATTTTTCCTGACCACTTCCTCCCTTTTCCATCCTTTTGGTAATGAAGTCATTTTACCAGTTGGACTTAAATTCTTTTAAAATGCAGCGTACAAACAGTTAAGTCGGTGGAATCAAAAAGGTAAACAAGCATTGTTCCTCTGATGAGATAATTAAGTTTTAGAATAATAATAAATAGCCAGTTTTACATTGTAATTAAAATAAAAAATAAAAAAAATTATAAAAATAATTGATATCCACTCATAATAAGAATTAAGTCAACAGTACATTCCATGATAATTTGACAGACAGTTGTTTGAAAACAGTAGCAGAAGACAGGAAGCAGAAGACAGTTGTTCAGAATAGATGTCAGATTTGGTTATCAGTGGTGACCTTCACCTGAATAAACAGGTCCTATCCAAACCATCTACCTTAACTGAAAATGATCAGTTTTACACTGTGAGTGGAGTGGGTTAGAGTGATGTGCACTGAAGAACTATCATCTAATGTCAAACCTGTGAGGTTTAAAATTAAAATTGACACAACTTCACTGTTAGAAAGTAAGTAATTATCATAGAAAACTGTTTCTATTGAGCACACAATTACAGAAAAACTATGCAGTCAGCCATCTTGAAATTCCTTTACCTTTACCTTTTATTCTGGGTACCCCTAAGATGTTGAACTCGGAACTTAAAGGCAGAAATTTTGACCACCCAGCGACCAATTTTCCCAAGCTGTCTGGGATGGGCAAGAAGCCAAGACAGTGCCTGATTGTCCGTCTCCAGCAAGAACTCAGCGTGTTCCAAGAAACGCCGAAACTTGTCCGTACCAAAGACAACAGCCAGACACTCTAACTCATAGATGGAAGAAGCTTTCCTTTCCTGGTGAGACAACGTCCTCGAAGCAAAAGCGATGGGCTGCCTGACCCCATCAAACTCCTGAGAAAGAACAGCAGCAATGGCGGAGGAGGAGGCATCAGTCTGAAGAATAAATTCTCTGCTGAAATCAGGCATACGCAGGACAGGAGGTTGCACCTCCCATAAATTTTCACTTTTAAATAAATAACAATAAACACAAAATTTAACAATATACGACAAAAGCTACCAAAACACTTAACGCTACAAAAACAACAAACTCTACGAATACCAAAGTTAACAATTACATGGCCTATGGCCTATCTGCGGTTGGGCCTGAGACACCCAAAACGTAAGACCAATTATTAACAATTTAAAAATGACCATTAAGAAACAAATTTAGATAACCCCAAAATAAAAGTGAAAATTTAGAAAACTTCTGGAAACAAAAATTTTGGTATCATCAATTAAGCCGGCAATTTGGCCCACATCCCTTGATTCCACCGAGGCCCGGGAGTAAGCCGGAATCCCGGGGCAGCTCCGAATTAAGGTTAACTAAAAGCACAATAATCCCCTTTTGGTGAGTTTAAAAATTAAACAATTTAAAAAAAAATATAACACGGTACCGTAGTAAAAAGTCACTTCAAGACATCTATTATCCCCTGACATCAATAATACCAAAACACGAAATAAATAAATAAATAACTAAATCACTAGGCCTAAACATAATAATCAACGATAACATAACTTAACCATAGGGACCTAAGAAAATATAAAATCTAAAAAAATATAACAATAAAATAAACTAATTAAATAAATAACAATAAATATCAACGTTTTCTTTTCTTTTTTTTTTTTCTTAAATTTTAAAATATAATTCCTAGCAATGTCCCCATGGCTGTTTTATAGAATCACTGTTAAAGTTCAAGTTTTAGGCCTAGGCCACATACAGTTCCATAATAATTTTTTTTTCTTCTTCTATATTTCTTTTTTATTTATTTATTTTTCTTTTCACAAATCACCCCCAGCTCAGCCGCCGGGAAAAATAAGGAACGCACTGACCTGAGGACAGAAGACTTGTACCCTAAAGATGTAGAGCGGGTAGCGGGCGACTCCAGGCTCCCACATGGTCCTCAGGCCAGGCTAGCAGTGAAGATGATAGAACATTGCCCGGACGACCGGCTGAGGGTTGAAAGTCCCACTCAAGGACCCTGGAGTTTTAGGTGATTTAGCCTCGCATCTTGTGACTAACTGCTGCTGCAAACCAACTCGAACTACTAGAACAATCTAGACGACGGCCAACCTGACAACCCGAGCTGGAACACGGAACGAAACGGATCTAAGCCAACGGCCACCAACTACGCGAAACGCAAGGCAAAAGCGAATCTCAGGCAGCCTGGCAGACAACGACGAAAAAAACGAAACTGTACCGGTCCAAGACCCGGTACAAGGGAAAACAGTTTTTAGCTTATCAACTCCAGAATTTCTAGATATTGACTAAGAAATTCTCTTACATAATGTTTCCTCTGTCTGTTACATTTTTTTCAAGTTGACTGGTGCCATTCAGTGTTGTTGAAAAAGTTATATCTGAAGAAGATAGTAACTGAGTAGATCTTCCATGATTGTAGTTCAAGAAGGCTTTAAAGTTTACAAGATTTTCCTGCCTGAGAAATCTTTTTATTGACGTTGTTTATATTTTTATTCCTCAGACTATGTTAAAATTGCTACTTTGGCCAAATGGCCTGAGAGACAACTGAAAGAAAGTCAATGTTAATTTTTTCTGAACCTACTTTTGTATTTGCTGTATCAATTGAAGTGGCTAAAGTTGAAGTCACTAGCTGAAGGTAAAAGATAACAATAGCAACGTTTTTTGCTATCAAGTAAGCTATTTGTTGTTTTTTTTTTAATTTATTTGTTTGTTTAGTTTTTCAATACATTTTTCACAAATACAGCAGAACAGGTGTTGCAAAAACCGTGGGCCTGATATGTGCAGTCAAAAAATGCTCAGATTAAAGTGTGTGATTATCAGCTAACACTGACTAGTGGATAACAGTGAATAACAAACTGGTTTCAATAACCAACTAACCAGTCAGTTATTTTTACCATTAGTCAGTTAGTTTAGTCAATTAAATAACCAAATGATTTCCAACTAAAGGTAATATTAATCTTTCTGCTTGATTAATATCAGTGTACTTTATTCGCAAATACTAGTTAGTACAAAACTGTGACTGAAATAAGACAAAACTTATACTTGTAAAATTAAATAAAACAAAGTTTTGCAATCATAATCTGTCTTTAAAAAAAAGGGGGAAATAGCTCAGCGACTTAAGTAAAAAGAGTTAGTGGATACAGTGTGAAATGAATTTATTTTTAACTAACTTGTGTTTACCAATCTAATTATAAAATAAAATCAGTGTTAGAACAGTAAGCTGACGTTACGTTAGTAAGTTGCAACTTACAGTGTTTATTATGTGTTTTAGAAAAGATCGCTACAATCTTGCAAAGATCATGTACTTGCCTTACCTCCTCCATAACAGTAATCCAGGAACTGCCACCACTTCTCAGTACCCACTGTATGTCCCACAGTTCCATATAGAAGGTACAGATATTGTGGGAGGGGAAGTGGATGGCATGGAAAGTCTAAGGCCTGGCGAGTACGAGGTTGTGAGGGATATCAACATTCGGCCAGGAGGGCGTCTTACTTTGCAGCCTGGAGTTGTGCTTAGGTAAGTGTATCTTATAAAAATATTTTTTTAACTGAATCAATTATTATTTTTATTTCTAATAACTATCAGTACTGTGCAAGATTAATCTGTGATTAATATTTATCAAAGATTAATTTCATCTGACAACTAATGATAATGTTGAACACTGATAATTTGATCTTCAATCCTTGGAAACATAAATTTGTTTTCAGATCTCTTTGAACTTATCATAACATTCAATGTTAATTTTACCTCTACAACTCAAATAGTCCGATGACCACCTTGATAAGTTGAATTTCTCATTGTCTGGACCCCTCTTTATTTGAATTTCTAGTTATTCAGTTCCAATCAATTTAGCTCCATAACGCGACATTTAAAACATTCAGTGCTACGTGAACGTAAAGTCAGTCACGCCATCCGACCGCTAGTGGCCGTGCAGTCGGCCATACTGCCTCTCTCACATTATTAAATCAGTCTTCGCTCAGCTTTTGCCGAGTTTGTTTGCTAGTTGGTTCCGTATTTGTTCGGGTATCCAACAAGTAGGATGTGGTTTTCAGTTTCTGATTATAGTTATTTTTAGAGTTTCTGCCATTGTTTTCAATTTTTTTCTCAAATTTAGGAATAAAATTAAGCAATAAAGGAACAATTAAAAAGACTGTATTTATGTTCTATGAACGCCCTGACCAACCTGAATTGCCTTCTGTAGCATATTTTGAAAATGTTATCTCAAATTAGACTAATTGTGACAAAATTTTAGAAATGAACCTGATAATAGTTGTTTTAAATCTTTTTCATGTGTTTTACTTAATTCCTTATATTACTAACTAGTTTAATACAAAATGGATTGGTGTAAAAAATCTTGGATATTAATTTGTTTGCAAAGTTGTCTGCCAGGGACTGATGGCTGACTAGACAGCCATACATAAAAATTAAATATTTTGAGCTTTCCACATATACAGACTACTTCTGACAGTCATTAATTGACACTACACAATCACAAAAACAAGTTTTTGAAAAAAAAACATTTTTAGTCATTAGGATAAGTTTTTAATTTATATATGTTGTCACACATGGTGAAAACGAAAACACAACCTTGGCACTGAATGTGTTAAGATGAGGCACCTCAGTAAATCTAAGTTCAACAACTGTACAACTGAGGGAGGCAATAATTACCATACAAGTGTTCATTTATGCCTAAATTACCATACAAGTGTGTCATGCCTAATTGACAAATATCAATGTCAAAACAAACACACATGCGTGCGCGCGCACGCACGCACGCACGCACGCACGCACGCACGCACGCACGCACGCACGCACGCACGCACGCACGCACGCACGCACGCACGCACGCACGCACGCACGCACGCACGCACACACACACACACACACACACACACACACACACACACACACACACACACACACACACACACACACACACACACACACACACACACACACACACACACACACACACACACACACACACACACACACACACACACACACACACACACACACACACACACACACACACACACACACACACACACACACACACACACACACACACACACACACACACACACACACACACACACACACACACACACACACACACACACACACACACACACACACACACACACACACACACACACACACACACACACACACACACACACACACACACACACACACACACACACACACACACACACACACACACACACACACACACACACACACACACACA
Organism: Stictocephala bisonia; assembly: GCA_035578905.1. NCBI lineage: Eukaryota > Metazoa > Arthropoda > Insecta > Hemiptera > Membracidae > Stictocephala > Stictocephala bisonia. The sequence continues at coordinate 1,195,885 of JAQJVL010000226.1, forward strand.
CACACACACACACACACACACACACACACACACACACACACACACACACACACACACACACACACACACACACACACACACACACACACACACACACACACACACACACACACACACACACACACACACACACACAGACACACACACACACACACACACACACACACACACACACACAGACACACACACACATGTACAGAGGTATTGATTATCATTGTTACTATCTGAGTTGAACTTAGCTCAGAAAAGACTATTAAAAGCCCAATAGCCAGCGAAACTATGTGACCTACAGCTTTACGTGAAATCCGAACCAGGTAGTGTTGGTCTGATTTTCATCTAACTGACAAGTCTGACACTCAGTTCTCTTCCCTACACAACATCTGAACCTTGACTACCATCCAACGTGTATTACTATCACTGTACGTGTATTACTATCACTGTGCGTGTATGGGTGGGCGGATGGGTACTATCACTGTATGGATGGGCGGGTGGGTACTATCACTGTACGTGTATTACTATCACTGTACGTGTATGGGTGGGCGGGTGGGTACTATCACTGTACGTGTATTGGTGAGTGGGTGGGTCATTACCACTGTACATGTATGGGTGGGCGGGCTGGTCAACACCACTGTACGTGTATGGGTGGGCGGGCGGGTCAACACCACTCTACGTGTATGGGTGGGCGGGCGGGTCAATACCACTGTACGTGTATGGGTGGGCGGGCGGGTCATAATATACATATATTATGACAATATCTTTCCCATCCTTGTTTAGTATAGTCTCTTGTACTCAATAATTCAAAAACAGTGATTTATTCTAGTTAACTGAACCTTATTCACTTAAATGTTATAAGTGTAAATATTTGTTGGAACATGCTGAAAATAATTATGTATAATAAGTAATAAATTCGCTAAATATATAGAAGGTTTACAGTTATTAGAAATGTAGCCTCTACATTGTTCTTAAAAAAATCATTAAATTTGTAAAAACCTATCTATTATGTGGGATGTAGTTATCAAAATTTATTATGACGACGAAATCAGCTGGCTTCAATTAAGGCTATTTCTGATTTATGTGGCCAATAGATATATTTCTGAACTTAGTATTATATTCTTATTATTATTACTATTATATCACAACTTTTTTTAGTATTTAAAAAAATTATACACATAGCTTTGAGTATGAGTAAACATAAATTGATTAATGCTGCATTATTTTATGCATGATTAATTATCCAGCATTAACCAATAGCTCACATATTAATGCTTACGTGTATGGGAGGGTTGGTGGGCCAATACTAGAGTATGTGAATGGGTGGGTGAATGGGGCCAATACAACCTTACGTGTATGGACGGTTGGGTAGGCCAATACAGATATGTACATGTATGCCACTCTTATATGGATTATGCTGAGAATAATCCATCCAGTGGAAATGAATAATGAATAAATGCTTAACAGGAAATTAAATGACCTTACAGATAGCTGTCTGACTCAAAGTATGAGCTGGACAGGCTATTTTTAAGAGTTTTTGAAACACCATTTCACTATCTAGTTTGGTTATATTTTTCACATATTAATTTCTAGGTTTCCACCAGGAGTGGGAATGATGGTGGCAGGCAAGCTAGAGGCAAGGGGACGTAAAGTAAATGATATCCTCTTGACACTGAGAGAAGAAAGGGTTGTTGATCCACCTGCTACAGAAACAGAGACTGAAGCTCCTCTCCCACAGGTTGACCCATCACCTGTAAGGCTGCTGGGTGGTCGCACAGACAGAGAAGGTAGATTACAGGTAAGGTTTGTACTGTTGTTTACCATGCAGTGCGGAATAAAAGTTCGGGAACGGCTTAATAATTACTGAACGATTATAGATAAAACAATAAAATGTTTTCTATCATTACTGCACCTATAAATCTACTTTTTGACTACCATTTTTTTGTCATATAAGGGCATAGCCCGCAAGTAGCCAGAAGAAAATCTTAAATGAGAGCATAGGTCAAGTAGTACATCAAATTAAAGGTCTTTAATAGTAGAACATAAACCCACAAATCCAATTTCTAAAGGTTTGCTCTTTAAACTTGAGAAATAGTTTTTTAGGGCAGATAGTGACTCTTCACATCCAATGGAGGATGGTCCACAACTAGTTTGACAAAATATTAAACGTAAGTATAGGTCAAGATGTACATCATTTTAAAGGTGATGTCTAGCACAGATGAACTCTATAAACAGCACTTAGAAAGGTTGATCCAGTACAAAATGGCAGATGTTCAAAGATTTTGCTTGGTTGTAGTAAGACATTGTATACTAGTGGCTTCAGTTCAAGTACACTAATAAACCAAAGAAAAAATTATACATTATGCCTCTTGTACAGTTGTACAAGTTAGTTATGAACAAGGGTTAGCAATTTGAACATTTATTCCAAAAATATTTTGAAAGTAAAGAACTTTTTTCCACTAAAATCTGAACATCTGCCGTTTTGTACTGGATCAACCTCTTTAATTTGCTTACTCTAAGCTCCCTTTAAAAGTTTCACACAAAAGAAAATTCTAAAACCTGATGTATAAATGTTTCTAACTAGTTTAAATATTAAGTGCTACTTTTTATTGCTCATATTGACTGATGATAAAAAATAAACATACATTTTCTTCAAAACCCCTTAGAAAATATATTTTTACTTTGATATTTTCTTATATTATGTTACAAAATTATAAAATAAAAATTATCTTTTTTTACTTTGTATATTATTTACAGTTGCTGTGTGAATGTGTCAAATTAATTAAAAAAGGATTTTTCTAATACTTTGCTAATGTAAAACTAACAGATTTATTTTCTTTGGTGATTATAACATTGTTTCCTCTTAACCTTAGTTATGTGATCCAAGCTATGCATATAATGTGTGTTTTTAAATTTTTTAGATAAAATCCACTTTTAAAACTTATTACATTAAATGTTGAAATATGCAAATTTGTCACATGCCATAAACTTGCAGGATGCCAAGTAAAATTTAAATTACATTTTTACACAAATCATGATAAATGGACATGTTATAGGTGCGCATAGGAGATGAGTGGGGAACTGTATGTAACTATGGCTGGACGATGCAAGATGCAGCTTTAGTATGTCATCAGCTTGGGTTGGTTTTGAATCCAGATGATTGGTTTTTAGAGAGAGCTGATATTCCAGACGCAGGCACAACAGAAAATATTATCATAAGGTATTTTAACTTTTCAAATAGTTTTACAATTTAATAGAACAATCTTTTATCTTGTAGGCGGCAAGAGGATCAGTCTCTTATTTTATTCATTTAGTAAAAGATGTTAAGAATTGAAAAAAAATAATGTTTGCTTCTGTGGACGTTGGGCACTGTATACAATAGTTTAGTCTAAGGTAGGGTTCCCCACTAGGATTTCATGAAGAGCCTTATTACTTCTCTTAATATAAGAAAGGGGGCCACAAGTACATGTAGTAAAGTTTTTTCGTATGTTTTATAGCTTGCATTTCGTCTGTCTCTCTGCTATTAATTTATTATTTAGGGCATTAAAACAAAGACAAACCATTCTGAGCAATTTTGTGGCTTATAAAAATACCAAAGTAGTTGTCACTTTAATAAATTATTGCAGTTCTAAACAAATTTAAGGGGGGAAACAAATTGTGTTAAGGGTCGCAAGGGCCACGTAGTAAGTATCCCTGATCTAATGAATGGTTAGGACATGTACGTACCTATCAACCATTTCTATTCAGCTGCACAGTTTTATTATAGATGCTTCACTAATAACTAAGGGTGTCCGAGTAGCTCGAAATTCGAGTTTTCTCAAAACACTAGTTATTCATACAAAACGTGATAACTGATCACAAAGAAACAGTTATTGAAATGTTTCAAAACTTCGTTACATAACTTTTATCAACATTTGAGATTAACAGTTGCATTTATTTCACGTTCATCATTTAAAAGTCCATGACTAAAAATATTCTAAGACTGACAATTTTGGACAGATTTAATTAAATCCCGTTCAATCTGTAACAGTATATACGCATGGAACGTAAATTATTGAAATTGAAAAGCTATAATAATTTGTATAAAAATAAATTACCTCTGTCAACAGTTCAAATATAATAATTTGAGATAAAATGCCAGGAACAGTTTCGTTCCGGCACTGTTACTAATAAAATAAAGATTAATGTAGCTACATTGCCAACTCGATGAGTTCCAATATTAAATGTACTGCTAGCCGTTATCCATTTTGTTTTGAGTTCTTGTTGACGTTTACGCTAGAGATGTGAATTACAGTTACTTTTCGATAACCTGTTATGTAATTCTATTATGTTCTGGTGACGTGTTATAATAATCTGTTATTTTGGTAAACTGTTACTCTCAACGGGTTCCAGACAGTTATTTTGTTTCTGTTATGGCCTGACGTTACTTAACGGCTCAAAGCCTCATTACGGCTGGTCTAGATAACGTTCCAAGTTACCAAAGGTTATGAAGTTGAAGTAATGCTGTATGTTACATTACAATAATGAGTTACGGTTGTTGCGGCTTTGCTTGACATTACAGAGTTACCGCTCAAAGTTTGTTCTGTTATCGATAATTTAACTGTAACACGTAAGAGTCTTAAGTTTCCTTCGTAGTTAGTGATGGGATTACTTGTTCTTTAAAGTGAACAGTGATAACCTTGTAAGACTTGTAAGTCACTTGTAAGACCTGTTATTTCAAACAGTGATTTTGCTCTTTTCGCTCCAACCGTGATTTGAACGTCAAATCACTTAGACCTACGGCCTACTACAACAATCGGGACGCTTTGAGGCTATGTATGAGGTGATCCAAACTTTATTAATTACTAAGCGAACTAAATAAATAGTGTTAGTGTGTGTTGCTTACTTCATTTCAGTGTTTTCTTTTTTTAAATTAAGGGTTAAATACTCGAAAAAAACTTGAACTCGAAATTATTTCTAAAAATTCAACTCGAATCCTAAAATTGCTCCTCGCACACCCCTATTAATAATCTGTTATCAACATACCTTCCTTGGTCTTTTAATAATCAAGAGACACTGGGAAACGCTATTCTGCACTTGTTGGATTTTTAAGGATGATTAAAACATTGTTTGGGTTTATCAGTCATGTTTTTATAACTGATCCCTATAAAATTATCAGTTTTATAAAATTGTGTGTTTTTTTTTTTATTTGAACTAAAACAAAATCATTATCTGAGTGATATTGTTCAAATATAATTCAAGCATATAAAAGTATCTAACATATTTGAAGATAATGATGAACTTTCATCTTTCATTGACTGCGTTAAAGAATATCATTAGAAAATGACCAGTTTTACAATATGTGTTTTAACTTTATCGGAAATACATAAACTTTGATATCGTTGTAAGAGATTTGATGAAAGATTTATATGGTTTGATGAAAAAGAGATTGACTCTCGCCAAACTATTGCAAAATCAGTTTGATAGCTAAGTTCCACAGTAGAAGTTGAGATCACCAAAATTTTGAAATCTTAATGTCACATATTCATTCAGTATGGATTATTAAAGGTTAATGGATAATAGTACAGACATTTTGATCAGGCTCCTTCACCAGAAGATCAGATGTGACATGGCTTTTGTTCGTAAATCTTTACATTGTTTTATACGTAAGGAAGTAGGTGTAATTTATTTACATATATAACATAAGAAATGACTTCCAAACATTTATATTATTTTTCATCGTATTACCAGTAATTAGTACAAATGTGACATTGTCATTAATTTTTTAATATTGATTTAATAGATATGCGATATCAACAAACTTACCAAAGAGGGTTAGGTAGCTCAAAGAAGACATGTAACAAACCTCAAGAAGATGTATTTGTTAAAAATGTTTGCCTTATCGTGTTACTTGGACTTGGCTAATGAATTGATGAGATTTCCCCTATCAATTCAACTTCTAGTCGAGTGTTTCCTAAGCTAAAACCTCATTTCCCCTTAATTTGTAATTTGTAGTCGTATTCTGCACAGAACATTATATGAGTATATATGTATTGTAAAATGTGAATATTAGGAAAATATATGCATTTCATACTATACCAAAGGCAAGAGAGCCGCCAGTGGTGCTCACTTGCCATACTCTTGTAAACTTGCTGTGAATTAACTGATACAATGAAGTGGAAGACTAGTAACTTACATTCTACCACACAGTTATCTCTTAGTGCAGTCTTTGTACTGTTACCTTGCTTCCTCAATTCACCTTATTCTAAAGTGGATCCATACATTTTACAAATATTCTTAAGTATTACATTTTTATATTTATTTTTTTACTTTGTCCTAGCTGCACAGTAATGAGTATAGGAATGTGGAAATGTAATAAAACAGCTTCATTATATTGAATCTGTATAAATAAATAATAATATTTCTGGGTTTGTGCAGCAATGTCCAGTGCAGTGATGAGGACCATGATATAACACAATGCAAGGCAGAACAAAGGCCCCACATAGAGCAGTCCTGCACACATGAACAAGATGTGGGAATGCGGTGCTATGAGCCCCACTGGGCAGGCATACGGCTCGGAGTGCTGGCTGAGCGTACTGATTTGCAGTATCTTACAGTGCAAAAGGCTGGACTGCTTGATTATGCTTCAAACACATTCAAGCCTGGTATGTTGTTATTTTTAGGAGACTTGATAAATGTATTTGGAATCAGTTAAATGTAGTTATAGAGTTTGTTAAAAAGATTATTTGATTCATATTTGTTTGAAACAAAAATAATTAATGTTTTCTATCATAATCATGTGAGAACTTTTTCTGTTGTGTGAAAATGTTAAAATCCAACAATGTTAATTCCATTAAATTCCAATAGTTTATGAAATCAATACTTATCGGCCTTTCATATATTTTTTTATTAACCCTTTCAGGCGTAAAGACGTCATATGATGTCCCAATTGTCGTGACTGAGAGGAGTGTAGGGTTGAAAAAAAATGTTGTAGAGGAGTAAAAATAAAATTTTGAAAAAAAAAAACGTTTGAAACTTGTTTATTTTAGTAAATTATTTTATTATATTTCTTTTTAATCGAAATTACAGTGATTTAGTCCTCGAAGCAGAAGTATTTGCATAGTGGGATTTGGAAACGGGAGCATTCATGGGAAGTGTCCTAACACTTTGTAGGTAACAAACAACCGAGAAAATGTGAGTGAAAAGCGTGTCAAATGTTGTATCAGCTGCATGGCAGCTGATAACATCAGCGAGAATCAAATTAGTTTAGAGAGAGAGAGAGAGAGGACAAATGAAGATTACGGCTAAAATGAGACTGCCAAAAGGTGTGCACATCTAAAGTTGTGTTTGCCTGTGACAGATAGTAATGATGTAATGTGTTAACAATAAGCCCAAAAACAAGACGTCACATGACACCCTTACTCATTTAGGCCAATTTATAAAAAGGCGTCAGGCGACGTCTACTCATTTTAGATATAATAACGCATTCCTGAAAGGGTTAATAGGAACAAACTTCTATGTGTTATAAATAAACGCTTTTGACATGAATGTTACAGCAATACAAATTGATCTGTACCGCCATAGTCTGGACAATATTAGAGTGGTGGACAATGTGCAAGATGGATTAGGAGTGATCTATGCCGACATATACAGTGGTGCAACCAACATAGTACACAATTCAGAATTTAGCAACAATAGGGGAAGTGGTGTTGCTTTCAAGCAACTTGGCCTCAAAATAACTGGTAAATTTTAAATATACCTTTATAAAATAAGTTGAATTTGAATGGTAGATAAAAGTTTTAGTGTGAATCTTGCAGACAAAGCTCTCTTGACATATCAATGCAGAGGGGTTAAATGAAGAAAGGACTTTATAGTTATATATAGTTAGACTTTGCCACTAATAAAGACCTTATCATTTAATTTCACTAGGACTTATTTTTTAAGCATCTTTTCTGTAGTCTTTCATGTGGAGATTTTTCAGCTGCTCAATTTAATTTTTCTTTGTTCTAAATTTGCTTGTTTACTGTCCTCAGTATGGCTAGTAACATGTTTTTCTCAACTCAAAAAAGTTAAGTTTCTTTAACATGTTCAGTGCGTGCAAAAGGAATTTCTACCATGCCTGCTTGTTGCTGGGAGCACGTGGAATTATTTCCAGAACCTCTTGTTGTTTTATGAGATCTGTGTCGACTGAGAAGTTTTGGAAAGGCAGACTGTGTTACTATTGTTTATCTATACTTATTTTGTGAAAATTTTGGGGCTCTGTGTTTGGTTATCATTCTTAATCAAAAGGAACCTGCTGTTAGCAAACAAGGTTATGTAGATCTATACTTATTTTGTGAAAGTTTTGGTGTTCTTCGTTTTTAATTATCATTTTTAATAAAAGGAACCTGCTGTTAGTAAACAAGTTTAGCTTTTTAATTAGCATAATACATGTTGGTACATATACAGTACAAGTAAACATCACACAACACAAATTTATTACAATATAAGCACAAAATGCACAAATATATTACAATACAAGTACAAAATGCACAAATATTATGGTGATCGATTTCGGTGAACCATGCTCACCATAATATTTGTGCATTTTGTACTTGTATTGTAATATATTTGTGCATTTCGTGCTTATATTGTAATAAATTTGTGTTGTGTGACATTTACTTGTACTGTATAAACAAGTTTGCAATTGCAATTAATGAGTTTGCTTCTGTATTGCCATGTAGATCTGTTGACGACACCACCCTCATTAATTCAAATTTTAACTTAGAAAATTTACTTATACAGCAGAATGTAGCTGTGGAAGTAGCTAGTAAGTGGTTTAAAGAGAATTTGTTGTTGGTTAATAATGAAAAAACTGAAAGTTTAATTTTCACTCTAAATAATATGGTCCCAACTAAAAAATAGTCAGTAAATTTACTTGGTATATCTTGACTCAAAATTAAATTAGAATCGTCATGTTAACAGTTTATGTTCCAATCTATCCAGAGTTACTTATTTGCTGTGTAAACTAAAATACTGTGTAAACACAGACATGTTAATATCAGCATACTATGCCTTTTTTCATACACACTTGTTGTATGGGATTGTGTTTTGGGGGAATGCTTGTAGTTCTGTTAAACCATTTATAAAACAAAAGAAAATAATAAAACTCATTGTTAATGTACCAAAAATGGAATCATTTTTGCCTCTTTTTAAGAAGTTAGAAATAATGACTCTTCCCTGCTTATATATAATGACTCTTCTTATACTTTTAGAGGGGATTTACATAAATACAACACAAGGATAAACACAATCAACTTGATGTCAATGAAATTAGAAAAAGTAACAGGAGCCATTTGTGTATGAGAATTAAACTCTTTAATTCGTTCCCTGAAGAAGCATGGAGTGTAAATATTAACAAATTTAAAGTAACCATAAAAAACTGGCTTCAGAGAAGGACTTTTTATTCCATTTATGAATTTCTAATGAGTAACACTGAAGAAATAAGATTTTAAATTTTTGTAATCCGAGTTTTATTGATTGTCTTTGTTTCCGATATTTGTTTGTTTTCCTCATTTATTTAGTGATATATATATATATCGGATATATATATATATATATATATATATATATATATATAGTGATACAAACAAATATCGGAGTTTTAGTGATATATATATATCACTAAATAAATGAGGAAAACAAACAAATATCGGAAACAAAGACAATCAATAAAACTCGGATTACAAAAATTTTAAATCTTATTTCTTCAGTGTTACTCGTTAGAAATTCATCAATGGAATAAAAAGCCTTTCTCTGAAGCCAGTTTTTTATGGTTACTTTAAATTTGTTAATACATATATCACATAATAACATATATAATAACATATATATATATATATATATATATATATATATATATATATATATATATATATATATGTTGTTAATGTTGTTGTTCATGGTGTTTTGTAGTTCTATCTAAATTATCATTACTGTAGTTATACTGTCAATAATCTAAGTCTAAATAGTTTTATAGTTATTGTCATATATTAATATTGTACAAATTTTATTTTATAAGTGGTACTGACGACACTTCTATGCCTAGAAATGTATTAAATGACATTCTGATTGTGTAGTATGATTGACGATGTCTATTGCATTTTTTGTAAATTGCTTAATGACAATTAAAGAATCTTGAATTTTGAAGGTTATGTAAATAGGGTTAAGGTATGCAAGCAACATATATAAGAATTGCTTATGCCAGAATGACAGTGGGAACAGTGTGCTGTTGGGGAAGCGTGGGAATGCCAGGAATATACACGTGACTTCCTTCAGCTGATTGTTCTGTGCCTGAACATAGTGTTAGGGACTTGTACAGTAAAACTATATTCGTTTCAGCTGAATAAATTATTTTATTACTGATTTCTCCTGCTTAGCCTATTATTGAAGTTCCTAGTTGTGTTTAAAATCTAAAAAAAATAAAAACTACTTTGTATTAAATATTGTATGTATGATTTTTTTAATTCAAGGAGTTTTTTAATTTAAGTAAATCTGCAAGAAAATTACCTAATCCAATCTAAATCTGGTAATCCTAATCCATCTCTATTCATGTTTTTTTTTGTCAAACATAATTTCTAACAGATAACTTGTGATGTTCTATAGGAAAATCTATATAATTTTATTACCATACAATCACTAAGAAATGTCTCCATAAAAACTAACGGAGTTAAATTCTATTACAGGTTCAAGTATTCAAAACAATAAGGTAGCTGGGATTCGCCTCAATCCTGCCTTGACAGTGTATCAACAGAGAGAGCTAGCAGGCTGGTTCAAGCCTCTTACCGAGGTTCAGAACCAGTATTCTCCATACACACCTCTCTCTATCCCTCAGACTTATCCAAACATCAATATTGAGGATGGTGAGACTCGGTATCTCATCACGCAGCGTGTTACATTAGATCCCATTAATAAACAGTTCTTCTTACGGGTATGTTATTTTTAATTACATTTTTAATCTGAAAGTTGACTAATTAAATAAATCGTTCCCTTTTGTAGTTAATGTTATAGATGAATCATACACTCCAGTAATTATAGTTTTTTTATTTCGTAAGGCCTTTCAGTAACGATGTTACCACCATCAGAATACACAACTTATTATGTATATAGTTTGTTGGATTTACAAACAAAACTTAGTTTTACATCATTATCAAAAGGCCTTACGAAATAAAAAAAAAAAACTATAATTACTGGAGTGTTTGATTCATCTATAACATTAAATTATAATCCAGTAAGGAAAGAGCTTGAAGAATGATCCTTTAGTATTGTTTAAATATTTTTGATCAAGAAGGTAAACTATAGAAGGCTTAATGTTTTGCTGTAAATTTAATGATTGAGCCTTTATAAGAGTTCAAAGTGAAATCATTTGAAAGCTTCATAGAAATCTACAATAGTTATATTATTTAATATTATCCTGAACTTGTCTGAAAAAATAACAATTTTTTTATGTGTAAGGCACTGAGAGGAGTACTGTCTGTTCTTCGCCCAAAATTGTACAATGCAACAATTTTAAATTATAGATAGTTTAACCTTTTAATTAAATTTAAGGGCCAATTTTTAGTTACAAAAATATATAAACTATAACCACAACTATAACGGGTGATTATTTATTAAAAGTTTAGGTTAAAGGTCACTAGGCTAGGAATTAGTATATTAGAGAGATAGGACATCAGCAAACTTACCTTAAAAGACAAGTTCACTAACACCAGAGTAGTAGTAACATACACAAAAGAATCACATAATCACTACTCTCATGAAGAAAGTGCCAGTGGCACTGAAAATTCGTGTGATTATGTGATTCTTTTGTGTATGTTTACTACTTTGGTGTTAGTGAACTTGTCTTCTAAGGTAAGTTTATTACAAATTTAGTTATCAGTCTCTTTACTTTGATATTTTTCCTGATTTATAATTATTATCTCACAATAATAAGGATTTAATTTAGTCCTGAAGTAAATTTATTTATTAACATCATCTTAAAAACCCTTACATGCAATGTTTAAGGTCAGAAGATGTTTAAACAAGTACTATGAATTAAGTCCTAAAACTAAAATGTAACATTTGCTGCTATTTTAAATGAGTGCAATATCTGATAAAACATATTTTGCTGCAGTGCCGACCTGGGTTAGTGCTGGGCCTACAACTACTGAACCCTGTGCATAACCGTAGCACAGAAGAGCTGGTGATCTATGATGGCCCAGACACTCACTCAGCACAGGAAGTCTGGAGTGTGCGCCGAGATCTGTTAGCCTTCCCCACCACTAGCACTGCTTACATAGCCGTGCTAGACTATCACAGTGGCGTTGATGCTCTGGGCAACACAATTATGGCTGTTTCCTGTGTCAGAGGTTTGTCAATTTTCTATTATTATGTTTTAAATCTTGATTTAGGACTATTTGTGGTTAAATGGTAAAGAAAATTAAATAGTCCTTAATTTACTACATTAATAAAGACGGTTTTCATTTCATTTTTATCAGCTCTCTATATTGTACAATGATCCTTCTTTCACAATAACATAACTTGTTAATGGCAATGTTACATTTTCCTAAATATTACATTATTTTACTTTTATTAGTTCCATCAATGAACCTGCCTGCATTCATAATAGTTTTCTGCCTGAGTTATTTTTCTTTGCTCTCTAAATAAAATTGGTTATAATGCTGTTTCAATTATAAGGAACAGTAAAGGAAAAAGAAATTTAACTAAATCAGGGAAATTCAAGATAAGGATGTAGTGCTTGGAAGTACTTGACAAATGAAACATTGTGAGTTGTTTCATGGTGAACGATTTATGACTTTTAACCTCAAATTGTTCCAATTTTTCACGCATACCCATGTATGTTAATTAGGACACATAAATATGAAGAATCAATAAATATGAAGAAACATCTGTTTTGAATACAAAAATTACCTGAATTTATTGTAAAATGAAATTCATGGTTACATTCACAGTTTTTTTAGCATAGCAAGTTGAAAAAAATGTGCATTCTCTCTGTAAAGTACCTTGTATGAAAAGAAGAAGGTTTACTTCAAATAATTTTCAAGATATCAATAGAAAAAATGTTTCTTATAGATTCTCTATATTTCAAAACTATTGTTTACAAGTTGTCCTATTAAAACTCAGACACAATGATATTTTTAAGGAACTATATGCCTTCTTTCCTACTTTTTTTTAAGGACTAGTCAAATAGTAATATTCTAAATTTGATAAACAATCATACCACATTTTTAATACTGCTTAGACATTTTTAATTTTCCAACTTTATATCAGAGTTTAAGTCATTACTTATGTCTCTGAAGCTAGTAAACAAATTACAATAAATTCATGTTCTAATGAGCATATTTGTATCTGTCTTGAAATACAAATTTAGGGTTAAACATGAACATTTATTTTATTTTTAATAAAATGTCTCTCGCCAGTCCATATGGTCCTGCAGGCCTGTACTGAACTTCATTCAACAAGTGAAGTACTGACTGTTATCTCAGTTATGGATTTGAACCTTAGACCTTGCCCTACGCAGTCCAAAGCCTTAACCACTGGGCTACTACACAGACAATTTCATTTATGTGTTGTTCTTTACTTTACTCAACAAAGTATCAAACCATAAATTACTATTAATTACTCTACATGAGTACTGAGTGAGAGAGAAAGACAAAACATAAATAGAAATAGGTGGAGGGGGAACAGCTTGACCAGTTATCACATATTTTGACCTTGTCATAGTCTTCTGTTTGCTGTAAGAATGGAGATAAGCTGCATTTCTAGTTACACTTCAAACTTATTTTTCCTTCAACAGATTATTAAATTGAATTCAAGTTTAAGGAAATCTGTATGTACCTCCATATGGAGCTCATCTATTGAATTATCTGTTTCGTGATTTAGATTTACTTAAGTTTCAAACTGCTGCAATAAAAATGAATTCTCTGCAGTTGTTTATAATCAGAATTCAGAACATTATACTCTTTTAAAATATTATAATATTGAAATTCCCAAAGTAGTGTGTTTTGCATTTTATTGTGATCTAGTTTGTACAGAAAATAAAAGCTTTAAATTTAAACCTGAATAGATGTATTATTAAGATACGGTACTTGAATTTTCAGCTCCTGAGCAAAACATTCCCAATAAAGTGGTGAAAGGTCCGATACCCACTCTTACACTAGTTAACACTCGTGTAAAAGGCAATGAGAGGGGCATCTGGGCTTCGTTCTACAACAGGTCAGTCTAAACAATTAAATATTGTTAAAACATTTGTCAGATTTAAGGGTGTAAAATAGTCTAATTTCAATTATTTGGAGTTGAAAAAAAGGAATGAAGTTAATGTAAAATAATGCCGTTGGTGTAAAAGAAAGTGATTGTTGTAAAAGCTGACATGTTAAAACTTCACCTACATGACGGGAATAATCAAAGTTGTGGTGGCAAAACAATAAATGTGAAGTGCTACAATCAAAATGAATTCTTTGATTGAACCTTTCGAGAATGTAATTCTACAATCGATAGTTCAAAATGCTCCCTGATCAATTGTTATCTTTGCATATTAGGTGATCTATACTATAACAAGTTGTAAATCATCATGCATTCTTTATGAAAAGCAGTTAAAATATTATTCATTTAGAAGTGAAATACGATTTAACACATTGAATGCGGACTACTTTAATTAACGTAGCGCAGCTGTGGCATGCGTGGTGGACTACGTTAATTTACATAGCGCTCCTGCTTCAAATGCATTGGTTTAGCATGACTTTAGCTATTGTCGGAAAACTTTGTGTCACTTGCTACTTTTTATGCCAGTTTTTGTGTTCAAGAGTAGTTTGTTTTCTGTTCCCGCCATTTTTGTAGAAGGGGTGACTGTACTAAGTGATAGTGTTTTGTGGTTAGCAATTACGGTACGCAATTATGAATTCTTTCAGCACTCAATGTGTTAAATGCCAATCATAGTTAATGTATTCGTGTATCTAATAGGTCTGAATTACATTGTTTTTTTCAGTTTTTGTTCATTGGGTAGGACCCTTTCTTATTGCTATTTTACTTATAAGGATGCACTGGTGTCTTATTTCTTATCTCCTACAGTGCCAGATTTAGTAAACTATTAGCATAGATATTACAACTGATTTTATACACACACAAATTTCGCATCCATGTTAATTAAATGTTGTGTCTGAAATCGTCAGCTGTTTTGGAGTCCAGTAGTGGAGCACTATTGTAGCCTAATGTAAATACAATGCAGTTTAAATTAGCATACCTCACTAACTAATCAAATTACTGGCACAAATTATTAGATAAGATATCTATTGTAAGTATATATAATCAACGATATTACTATGTCTAAAAAATATTTATTATCAACGAATGTAATAATTAGTGTTATAAAATCATGATTTGTCTTGTTTATGACTAATAATTATTTTTTCTTAAAATGTTGTTATTATATATTAGTTATGTTTATATTCCAAGTATACATTGTATACTTGAATAACATAAGTGCCAGGGTTAAAATATTGTTATTTTATAATCTACAAGCAGGGAAACGTTTATCTCATAAAGTATTAGAGTTAGTAGCATATATGAATATTGTAATAAAAATACTTCACATTTTGTTGACTTTTTTGAAAAAAAATTTACATTATTAAATTGTGGTAATTAGTATTCCAATGTATTTAATTTTATTGAAACATATTTTGTAAGTAGGCTATAGTTGAGGAATTATGCAACCCAGCCTTTTTTTAATATGAATATTTTACTGTGTTGCAATTAAAAAAAATAATAATTACAAAAATCATCACACAACTATTTTATTTTTTTATCCTCTTCAAGGGGTCAAATAAAAGAAGGTAAATACATAGGATCAATCATATTTTATTTAATTTCATCACTACAGCCTAATAAAATCCTCAACATACCATTTTATGTCCGACAGAATAGCTTACAATACAACAATTTTATTATGTGTTTTGTTGTTAATACGAGGGCTATTCAGAAAGTAAGGAACGTTTCCATCTAACGCCGCCAGGCGCGCGCAGATCGCGTTCATCTTTGTGTCGTTCTGCTTGGCTCCTCAGTCGGCTTCCAGCTGTGACAATTGAAGCATTGTTGCGGTGCCCGTGTTGTTTATATTCAAATTTAAAATGTGTGCTGCAATAGAAAATCCCGCCAGTTGTGAGGTGCGGTCTGTAATACGTTTTTTGTTAGCAAAAAACTTAAAACCAATAGAGATTCATCGGGAATTGTGTGCAGTGTACGGGAACAACATAATGAATGAAAGTTCTGTCCGCAAGTGGTGTATCCAGTTCAAAAATGGCCGAACCGACGTTCATGATCAAGAGAAGAGTGCACGTCCGAGCATCGTGACTGACGATCTGGTCGCCAAAGTTGATGAAAAGGTTAGGGAAAGCCGCCGTTTCACAATAACTGAGCTTGCTCTGTGTTTTCCACAAATTTCACGGACTTTATTATTTGAAATTGTTACACAGAAGCTAGGCTACCATAAGTTTTGTGCAAGATGGGTACCGAAAATGCTTACGGATTGCCATAAAGAACAAAGAATGGGGGCAGCTTTGACGTTTTTGGAGGCCTACCACGAACATGGTGATGCGCTATTGGATCGTATCGTAACAGGAGATGAAACCTGGGTAAAACACGTCAATTCCGAGACAAAATTACAGTCCATGGAATGGGGGCACACAAGTTCCCCTAAAAAGCCTCGAAAATGTCTTCAAACTGTCGGCAAGGAAAATCATGGCAACAGTGTTCTGGGACAGGCAAGGTGTTCTCCTTATTGATTATCTCGAGCGTGGTGCTACCATAAACTCTGATCGGTACTGCCAAACATTGCAGAACCTTAGGAGAGCAATCCAAAACAAGCGCCGAGGAAAATTGTCATCGAAAATTTTGTTTTTGCATGACAATGCACGACCTCACACGGCAATCCGGACACAAGAATTGATAAACTCATTCCAGTGGGAAGTTTTTCCTCACCCACCCTACAGTCCGGATCTTGCTCCAAGTGATTTTCACTTATTCCCAAAACTGAAGACTTGGCTGGCAACGCAGCGGTTTGACAACGACGAGGAGCTCCAGGAAAGCGTCACCGCGTGGCTGAGATCACAGGCGGCAGAATTCTTTGACGCAGGGATTTCGAAGCTTGTCCACCGCTACGATAAGTGCCTGAATTTGAATGGTGACTATGTAGAGAAGTAGTATTTTAGTCCCTCTTTCAAATGTATATAATAAAATTTTGTTCTTGTACTTGGTTTAATTTTAATTCCAAAACGTTCCTTACTTTCTGAATAGCCCTCGTATTTGTAAGGTATATAACAATCGACTCTACAAAATAAGGCATTCTTAAAAAATTGTATTAAATTTAGTTAAAATTTCTAAAAAAGTTGTTAAAAATTGTTTATATAATAATGGCTTATTAGACAGTCCTTATTTTTTATAGAAAACAAATTTATAAACTGCTTAGCTTTGTGATCTGAAAAGAAACTATGCGAATTAATTGGTTTGTGTCTAATCTATTTTTTTATCATACATCTAAAAAATTCTATACTGTAGAAAACTTAAAACTTTTAGTGAAAAATATGTACATTTCATATTTAACAACAATGTTTTGAAATGAGTAAATCTTTACAGTAGTGCATGTATAATTAGTAATATTTCTTGCAACCCCAAAAAAATCTACTCTTATTCAACGCTGTTTTTTTATAATATTAATTACTGTTATATTCTTGTGTAATAGGTACTTGACCGAGAGTGGAGAACATTACCTCCGTCACAGTAATGAGTCGCTGACTGTCATCAACTCAGATATCTCCCACAATGAGCGGGAGGCTGTGTATGTTGACTCTCCTCACTGGAATCTGGCAGAATCTAACATATCAGAGATCTCCTTTATCATCAACAACTCGCTTATTACAGACAACGGCCGTGGTATCCTTCAGTTTAGCAGGCAAGACTTATATTTTATAACTTTATTTATTTTTTTATTTATTCATAAGACACCGATCGTCAAGATATGGGCGAATATGGATTTCGAATGAGTGTAGATGAGCGAATGTAGTCATTGTTACAAACTAAGGCCGACTATTCCTTAGAAAGTGTCATTAATTAATAGCCCAATGACAAATGAACAGCCAATCATTAAGAATTTCTACTGAGTTTAATATAAAATACAACCTCTGTTATCTGGCCAATTGTGGCTGCAGATCAAGCCAGATACACTTACAGCTGGATAAGCCTTAAGTCTAAAAAAACTTGGTTTTCTAACAAAAACCGATTCAGTAACTCATATCTGTTAGCAAGTGAGAGAGGAGTATTTACAAGCATGCAACAGATATCGTAAAGGCATGGTGAATTTTGATGAGACAAACACGGCTGACACTAAATATTGTCAAAGTATTGCGTCTCATAAGACATGGCTAAAAAACAACTGTGTCTTATTCTTTAAAATGTTTCATTTCTTTTCGGTATTGAGGTAAAAACTTGCAATACAGTATAATTTTAATGATTTTAAAAGAATGTAAATTAACTAAATTCTTCACTCCGCCACAGTAAACAAAAGACTAACAATGCTAAAGATATGTACGTACTGAAATCTTTCACATCCCATTTGAAAAATGAAAACCGCTGTGTTACAGAAGTAAATTAATTGCCAGCTTTGATTTTTGGACGCATTATGCAGTGAAAATTGGTAATGCAGAAGTTAAAATAACAGCTCCTGCAGTATTCATCATGCAATACTGAAATGCTCAAATTCTAGATATGTATAGAGGGGCTCAATGAGGCTTCTGTGAAGTTGTAATTTTATCTAATAATCTACAACAATATTTTGTATGATTGTGAAGCCGGATGAAATGGACTGCTGGATAAAGTAAGATTGGATAATCAAGGTTGAACTGTATCTGATCACAAAAGGCTCTTCCTTACAATATATACTCCTAAAGACAAATTATTACCAGGTACTGAACATATCCAGCTGTAATTTGACGTATGTTTCTACTTTTGTTTTTTTATAAAAAGTGTTGTACTTTTGTTTTATTAATAAATTAATTGTTTACCATAATGATCGCTACTTCTGAGTTTTTAAAATAATAAATAGTAATTTCTATTAGTGCGATCAATTTAGATTTGACTATGGACGCAGTTCTTTTATGCTCTTATGTACAAAAATGACTAAAAAGTATTTGTCATTGACTAACATTGACTAAAAGTATTAGTATTTGTTATCAGTGTGTCCAAAATTATTACAATATTTTCACAGAATCATATCTTAAAAAGAATTGAGAGCATATCAGGTGCAATATAAAATGTAAATTTTGATTTGTGTTTATACAGGGATCTGCGCAGTTCCAACAACTTGTTCCACTGGTTATTGTGTGACAACTCAGTGGAAAGGAATGTAGCGGGAGGTTTAGAGTTGTCATTGCCCTATGTCTGGCAGTACAATGAGAACTTCACCCACTCTGTTGTACTTCATAACAACACCTGGCGAAACAACCATCAGTTCTCTTTCATTGTTGGTGGGCACTTTGCCAGGTCAGTAAAGGAACTTGAGCTCTATGCGATTAATTAAATGTGTTTAGTTTAAACTAAATGTTATATTATTCCGTTTTTTTTTTAATTAAATTACTTTATTTATTTGTATACAAAATCTAGGCCTCACCAAGTTTTCCAAAACTTGTCGGTGAGGTTCTATAGTAAAAAAAAGAAAATATAAAACTTAATACAGGAAATACATGTTTTTTTTATAGTAACTATCAACATTGCTAATATAGTTTATTAAAATAATGATTATTATTATTATAAATATTAAGATAAAAGAATTCCATTCATAATAAATATATAGCTGGTGGCAAATAATTATTAGACTGATGCCAATGACCTTCCACTCGGGTAGTGGCTTGGGGTGAAGGCTCCATTCTAGCCTCAACTTGGGACGGAGTGACTTCAGCAAAAGAAGATGACATCCTGTGGCCTTGACTGGCATCATCCATCTATTTGATTTTTTCTACCAAACAAAACAAAGACACCCAAAAATTATTCTTGGGATGATCAAACCGTTTATGGAAGCCATTTCCTTCATTTTTCCTTGTTTATTTCATTGATACATAGCAGTTTTTAAAATAATTATTACTTTGCAGTCACATAATAACACAGAAAGAGTATATTTGTATCATATGCATTAAAAGAAGAGTAATAATATTGTATAGGATGATAATAAACTATCCAGCCCATTGTGGCTTCAGATCGATTATTAAATAAATAAAAATAAATAATTAATTAAATAGTACATTAATAATATAAATGTAGAATAAAAGCATCCTAATAGATATTACCAACAAGTAAGAAAGGAAACCACAAGATCAAGTTTAGGTGCACAGTTATAAATTACAGAGTTTCAATCAATAAACAATAATAATTAAAAAAAATTCTATGTAGGACTTAATCCATACAATCATATTATAACTATAAAAATTTTAATTATTGCCATAAATAACAATTATTGATCATGGTATTGAAGTTAATTTGTAAAGGAGGTCAAAGACAGTCTGTACTCCTTAATTCAGACGTTTCCTAAGGTCAAAAATGTTCTCTCATTTTAACGTAGTTTTATGTCAAATAATATAAAAGAACAAAAGTAAACTTACTTGAGAAGATAAGTGCTCTGCATAAATCTATGGTGCATAAAATATTTAACCATTGAAGACACTATTCAAACTATTTAACATGAAGATTCTTCATGTTCCTTGTATTTGAATCTTTTCTGTGGATTTATATTTTCAGTCGAGTTTTCTGATTATATTGATTTCTTAACTATTGCCTAATAATCTACCCTTAAAAATATATTTATATAGGAGTTTATATTATAAATGAGGCATATTCAACAGTTCCATTACTTAATTATAAATATTCACCTGATCTGCTTTACTAACATTAATAATGTACTATGAGCAATCAAAATTCTTTACAGGTTCAACATGACAAGCAACTTCTTTGAAGATAATGTGTGCCGCTCTGGTCTAATCTCCGTTCAGGGAATGGAAAAGAGGATGTGGTTGCATGGGAACTCATTAGAGCGAAATACTGGCACTTTCATGGTGGAGTTTAAGGCTGATAGTCAGTCAGAGATAATGGGAGAGTTGAGAGCCGAATTCAGTCACAATGTGATCAAACGGAACAAATCACCATCACTTGAGGTGAGAAATATTTATTTTCTTTACAACATTTCAGTTTACAAACATTGTGAAATGTTAAAAAACACCAAAATAATTTAATGTACTTATTTTATATTCTGTTTGTGTTCAGATATGTAAATCATATGCATAGTATGACAGTAAACCCAGGGTTAAAATTTTGAAACTTCTATTTCAATATATTTCTAGGTTAGTCTTTTAACAGCTTTAGTTTGTGATAAATATTTGTCTGGTCGTTTAACAATTTTATAACAAACCCATTTTCTACTCAAAGTTTTAGTTGTGTCACTTAAAACTTGCCAGTATTTTTCATTGTGCTGATAGCTAGATATTCGCACAAGTCAACAGAATTGAATGAATTTCATTTGTAACATTTTTGGTATACACAATTTTTAACAACTTTTTTGGACATTGTAATTCAATTTAATACAATTTTTGAAGAATGCCTTATTTTATATTTATAATATTTTGTAGAAAGTCAATTGACCTTCATTGTTGGTCAATGAGAAAGTCATAGACATTATGTACTAAGACGGGGGCTGAAATAATATGCTAGAATTTATGACCACAAACGTTGGAAGTTATAGTATCTCAAAAATAAAGTAGATGTGAGTAGTGATATTTGTTAAAAACCTGAATCGGACAGAATCTGATTTGGTTTGACATTAAGGATATGCATTTTAATCTTACTTAAAAGTTTGACAACAGTTGATGTAATCTACTAGTGTTAGTTTTAGTACCAGAAAATCCACATAAACCTAACTTCTCTCATTTTACAAATATGTATACTTGTTTACATGTTTACTTCAAAAATACATCACAAAATCTTGCAACTTTTCAAAATTGCAAATCAACAATTTTTGAAAAATCGGTATGATAATTAACTGTAGTCTCTCTCATGTATATTGTTAGAAATAATCATGTCATTATCTAACTGCCCTTCTGTACATGTACACAAAACATTAAATGGATTCTATCACCCACTCTATGTACAAACATCTGTATCAAACCAAGCAGTGCTATTCTATAGTCAGCATCTATGTGGTGATTCCACCCTTATCTCTTTAGGACTTCCATCAAATTGCTGTATCCAGTTACACTTAGAGATAATTGAATATATTTGCTATTTCTTATACAGATGGTCTTTACACAGGCTGAGTTTTATGATAATTAAATTTTGTAACAAAAAACCAAAAATATTACACCTTTTAAACCTATTTACACCATATCCTCACACAATACTCATAAGTGTCAAGTCAATACTAAGATCATATAAAATCTAAATGTACATTGAAAGAGATATCTCAAAAATCTCAATTATTGGTCTCCAACACTTGACAATCAAATTTACATGAAAGTAGGGATGAGTCGGTCCCTAAAGTCAGTTCTTGGTTCTATTAGTTCTTGACAAAAGAACTGGAACTGAGAACCGATGGGAAAATTTCGGTTCTGCGGTCGCGGTTCCAGAAAACCGTTAATGTGGAGATAGCGTTCATATCAGAAATGTTTCAGGTGTGAAAAGTGCCGATAAACAGAACAATCAAATGCCAATATCCGGCCTAAAGATAAACAATATACCTTTGTCAGAAAATATATGCCCGTAGAAGGCCACATCCTTATCAGAACGTGATTTGGCCATAAGATAAAAAAAATATCTAAGACAGAAAATATTCACCCAGTCTGGCTACTACCTTATCACCACGTGAAAAGAGACAGATAACATTAATGAATAGGAATTCACACGCAAAGGCAGTGAATTAAAGCCATTCAGTTTTTGTTCAAGAGTTCAGTCGTTCTTTTCGCCTAAGCTCCACCCTTATTACGCCTAAGCTCCACCCTTATTATTGCCTAAGCTCCACCTTGTTATCGACCCTTTCTTATCACTTCTTGCCTGATAAAAAACACCTTATGGAAACATTACATTCAGTTTACAACTCATCTAACATTCTGAAATTAATCATGCCTGTAGTTTTATTGCGTATTTTGAAAAATAAAAGGTTTTTATGATGAACTTAAGATATTAGAGTTTATTTATTTAGGCTTGTTTTTAGTAATGCATTTATTTAGTAATGAAAAAAAAAAAACAATGCATAAAAACCTAGGGATTTGGATTGAAAAATAAATTTTTAAGATTAATATTGTGTCAAAACTAAACAAAATGAGTCTTTAGCATTTTTATTTAAAAATAGTTAAATTTTATTTTAATTATTTTGTTCTTTTTACAAAGTCTTAAAAGTATTAATATTTTAAATTGCATTGACTTAACATTTACTGACCCAACATAGTTTATTATTTCTTAAATTTAAAACAAAATCTATATGCCTACTGTAATTTCTAAAAACATTTATGGCTGTAGTTTGTTATGAATATGAATAGCATTTATATTTTCTTAATTCAGTGTTATCACCAATTGAGAAAAGAACCATTAGTAATAAAAATAGTTTTTTTTTCAATTAACTCAATAGTTAATAAACATATTTTTTTTAAATTAATTATATTATTATTTGTTTTTGCTGTACTACAATTACATAAACCTCTTAAATTTAGTTGTGGTAATTTCAATCAATTTTTGTGATTTGTTTTGTAATAAGTTTTATTACTAAACTATACCTTAGTGTTTTATTTTTATTAAAAAATAAATGGCAGGTTATTTTTTTAATTTTCTCCAGGCTTATAAGTTTTGTAATTGCCTGTAGGTAAATTTCAATTGCATACTAATTTGAGCAGTATATTCCGTTTAGCTAAAATGTCAAATTCACATTCAAAATCATCTTTACTGAAATAACGTACAAATCCATACAGCCAATAGTGTCAATTACAGCTAAATATAAAACTAAATATTATACCAAACTATTGAATAATAATACATGCAATCCTTTTGATACAAAATTATATAGTTTTAGTAAAAGAAATTAAAATTTAAAAGTTTGTATACTTTTTTCAATTTAAAGTAAATACTTTCTTTCTGCAATAAAAAATGTAAACAATTATAACCTTAGAATAAATACAATTTTACCAATCCTCTAGTTATTGGAAATATTGCATGTCATTTTATAGGTTTTTAGGGTGTATTATACTTCATATTGGAGAAATCGCCAAAATACTACACACTGTTTTTACTGACCGATCCCACATAATTTGTTGATTCACTGGCGTAAAGGTATTAGAAAAGTGTTCTGAGACATTCTCAAAAAGTACTCAGAACCGAGAACGGGAACACTAAAGAACCGAACTGGAACCGAAAAAAATGGAACCAACCCATCACTACATGAAAGACTACAGTAATATTTGTAACCTTCATTTCAACCAAGAAATAAGTTTAACAACCACACAATTGATGTGAACTGTGAAGGGCTGGTTTCTTTAGAAATGTGACATTTAAAATATTTACAATAATTTTTAACTCATACTAATATTAAGTGAAAATGTATAACTATTTTGAAAAATATGGTTATTAATAAGATAACAAACTAAGCAGTTATACTATGATGTAGGCCTATTATTTTCAATGAATTTCTCATTTAAAGTATATCAGCATTCTCCTAACTATTGTACATCATCATTACTTTATTTTTACCATTTTTGTATAGAAATATTTTTATATATATTCTTATCATTTTTGTATTTTTTACAATTTTTAACATTTTGTATAGAAAAATGTTATGTTTTCAACATCTGACTTTAGTAAATTTTATTCATATGTTTGTTTTCAGGCAGCTTCGAGTGTTATTGTGTTTGATGGACTTCAGCGAGTACGAGTAAAACGCAACCTACTATCAGAAAACACACAGGCTTATGCTCTGGTAGCCGGTGTTAGAACCGCTCGCATTGACTCTACAGTTGACGTTACTGAGAACTGGTGGGGAACTACCAGCGAGTTTGACATCATTACCAGAATATTTGACTTTGATGATTGGAATGACCATGCCATTGCTAATTTCAAACCTTTCCTGATGGAAGATGCGTTTGATGGATCCCTTTCTGTATGTATTTCATATAAATATATATAAGTTATATGTATTAGTGACTATGATAGTTTAAATTTGATGTACTTAAATCTGTTTGTCCACATGTAACAATTTATTAACTATATTAAAAAAATTGATGTAAGCAATAATTCTTGATCTTATTTTTGTTGTATTATCGAGTGTTATTTTGCCTACTTCAGGTGATCAGTTGCCCTTCTTGAGTTACTTAATTTATAGTATATGTTTTTATGAAATTGTAACTTATTCAGCCTCGGAAGATTGCCACTTATTGTGCCAGTTCACAATGGCATATATAAAACTTACTGTTAATTAGAATTTCAGTTATATCATAGTTGTGAAAATTACTTAACTCTAAATTCAACGTCAGGTAAAAAAGTAACCTAAAATAGCAAAGAGACTTATTCTAACATGCTTAGCTTGAACAACTATGCAGTTCTAATGAAATTGTAAGTCCAAGTAACATAAATACTAATAAACTCGTAAGACCAAAACAAAATTAAAAAAGTAGAAATATAACATAGCACATGCACAATAACACTTAAACACACACCTGAAACATAAACAGAGGGCCGGAAAGAGCCACTAAAATGAAAGTGGACTAGAAATTGTTTTTTATTTTACTTGATATTTTTTTTATTGTAAGTCTTTTTTTTTAAATAACAGTATTTACTTTCTTCATTTCTTAGGAAATTATATCTATAGTACTAGTACACTACTAGACTTCATCTGTTAACAAATTTAGATATTACCTTCAAAATTTGAAATTATCCAAATCATATGGCTGGGATGACATTCAACCATCCTTCTTAACACATTTACTGCGGACTACTTCTTTATACGTAGTGGTGGCGCTGCGCGCGTAGTGGACTACTTCTACATTGTCGGCACCAAAATGCACACAAAGAACGGCACAACAAGCGGTGAGTGGCACAAGGTTCCCGGGCAATGGCTAGCCTCACCCTGAACCAATATCGTTGAAGCGGGAGGGGTACTTCTTTAGAAGTAGTCCGCTACGCGCACAGCGCCACCACTACGTATAAAGAAGTAGTCCGCAGTCAACGTGTTAAAAGGTTTTGTGAATTGTAACTGTTATTTTCAAATTTAATAAACATTTATTTATTAAATGGTGTATTATCAAGTGTGTTACAATATTCTCTAATCACTTCAAGTGCTGGGGTTTGCTGTGGTGCCAGACAAAAGACATTAGTAGCATCTCCATTGATAGTTAACTGTCTTATTTTAAGTAGAGGTGTCCACCCTGTCATGAATCGTATTTATTGGACATATGGATGAACCTGAAAGGTGTATAGTATCTGTAAGACAAAAAAAAGTGTGTTGGATGGCTAGGAAATTACTTCCTTATCATTATTTCAAATTTTCTTAAAATTAAAATGACAATTTTTTTGAATTTTTCATTTATAGAACCTAATAATACCTTGTTAATATTATTTGTATTATAATGTTTATAATTCATTTGAATAAGAATCTGATATTTTTAGATTGCTTGGGACCAGCCTTCATCAGTTGACTACAACCACCTCACTGGCCGACTGCACAGTTCGTTGACTCTTCAACCTCGTGATAGCCCATACCAGATTCTCTCCGATATAACAGTAATGCCAGGGTCTACTCTGACTCTGTCACCAGGCGTTGTACTGGAGTTTGCTCCTCGCGTAGGGCTTTTGGTTCTGGGGCGACTCTTGGCTCGAGGACGTAGAGGACAGGAAATCATCATGAGACCCCTCAGCCAACCTGTCAAGCAAAGACCACTAATGCCACTCATGAAACAGTAAGCGTTTGTTTGTTTATTTTGATTCATTTAAACTAATAATTAAATCATACTGAAGTAGAGGACATACTTGCACACGTTGTGTGCCAACCTGTCATTTTCTACGCTTATGTCACCTTCTTTATGTAATTTGTTATTTTCCTTCATATTGTACATTATCATTGTTCAAAACTAACCTCTTATATCAAGTTGCACTGTCCTAAGCTCTCTCATTCTTATGGTGAATAATAACAAAGGCTCTGGTCGGCCAGTATTACGATGTTTATTATCTACCTCATTTCAGCTCTTTGAGATAAAATAATTCACAAACCTTTCTTATAATGCAGAACTAATATGAAATAGTTGTGTCAAGTTTCATAGTCCAAAGCCTTTAAAGCTAAAACTACTCAGTGGGCACTAACTGTTGGATAAGTCTTGATTACTTGGTTTAATGGTGGGCAGTATTTGAATCTTGCCGTGAACAAATTCAAGCTTGTCAAAGCAGCCAACAAAGTGAAACATATATCATATGATTTGAAGTTTATGATCAACTTTAGGCTCCTTCACTCGTCAAGCTAATGGGTTATTAACAAACCAAAATAATCTGTAACATAGGTCAAATTTAACACAAGAAGTGCCTATTAGATGCAAACATTTTAATGAATTCAAATTTTGTCTTGTAATTTATTTTAACACATTGTATTGATTTAATTGTTCTGATGAAACTTGTCTACAAAGTATTAAAACGTTTAATAAGATGTTTCTAGTGCAAATTTGTAATAGATTAATCTTTAGATTAATGTATTAAAAGTTAAGTGCATTTAGTTTGAATGTAAATTAAATTTAGATTATGTTTAATATTATAACCACAATAAATTCCAGGTCACTCCGGCTTTGTACAATGCGAAACTGTTCTGATGACCCTCAATTCCATGACAAGCAGGAAGGGTTTCTGGAGTACCTCAACTCTACTACTCTTCAGTGGGTTCCCCTCTGTGATTCCCGGTTCTCAGAGCATAACGCAAGAGTGGTTTGTCGTCAGATGGGGCTAGAGCCTCTTAATGCCTGGGTATCTCATGGACCAAGAGTAGAGTTCCATCCCAACTCACTTTCTCGAATTTGGTCATGGCCAGAGCCTGTGCAGTGCTCAGGTATAGTTATTTTCAATGGATATACCTGTACTTGAGATAAATTTATTTGCTTTTAATCAACGATGTACACTTATCCCAATACACTTATTTAGCCTAATCATGTTGAATATTATTATCATTATATATTAAAACAGTCATAAAATTATACTCTTATTTTAATACTGTTATGTTTAAAATTGTTTGAATTGCTTGAGATGTATGAAAATTATAAATGACTACACAATTTTTAACTCTATACGCAAAGAAAAAATTGGTAATTATATTGCTAGAATGTATTTTACTAAAAAAGTATTATTTTTAACCTATAAAAAATTGTTTACGAGTTCTATAATTACCTAAATTATACATGCATTGTAAAACAAATTACAATATTTTTTAATAAATCTTAAAATCAGCTTTTCACATGCGCTTTTAAAACAACCATGTTTGTTAGTGCCACATTAATTACTCAAAATTGTATTATAAAATATTTTAAAATGTATGAATGCAACAGTCAGAATCATCATTATTTTATTTATTTAATATTAAGACGCCAATTATCAGTATATGGGCAAATATGGATTTCGAATGAGTGTGATGAGTATAGATAAGCGAATGTAGTCATTGTTACAAACTAAGGCTGACTATTCCTTTAAAATTGTCATTAATTAACAGCCCAATGACAAATGAAAACCCGGTGGTTCAAAAATGATCAGCTGATCCTTCTCAAAATTTGTTACGACTCTGATTGGGATCAAACAGAGAACCTTTAGTTTATGAAGTTGGTTTTTAACCAACTAAGTTACCGACCAATTTATCGTGATAGTAAATTAAAATAACTTACAAAAAATTCAACCAAAATGTAATCGATATTAGATATTTGTAAATAACAAGCAACTGCTTGTCTGGTACTGTAGAAAGTGATTACGCATATTTATTTTTTTTCAACATAACATAGACCCACAGAATCTACCTTGTCTTTAAAAGCTGTGATAGAGACACTAACTTTACAGCACATATAATAAATTTACTTGTGCTTCATAACAGCATTAAATTAGTATTTTTTAAATAAATAATTGATATTGAGTTAAATTCTTTTGATGATTAAATGTCATAGTAACACACTCGTATCACTTTGAAAAGATGTCAGATTTTTATGCAGGTTTTAGTTAAATAACTCAAATTAAAAAGTACTTGTGATCAAGAGATCAAGGACAAATAACAAAAATAATATAATCACCAGCCAATAATTTAAGAATTTATTGATAACCAAACTGACTGACTATATGTAATATAGAGTACATAAATGGTAAATGAAAATTCACTTTACACATAGCAAATAATTTCATGATCAAAGATAAAAGTTTGAATATTCTATTAAATTGGTGCTTTTGCATATAAAACCATCTTGAGTAGAATGAAAGGGTCTATTGATTATTTGTCATCATTGACAATTCATGTGAATATTTATTAATCGTTAAAGTTATTTTTATTTTCTTCTTTTTTAGGGTTTACATTTTCATAATATTCAATAATTTATTTAATATTTTCAGTTTTTCTTATCTCATTGGTAAATTTAGGTTTTTGTTTTAGGTGAAGAGGCTCGCCTGGAAGATTGTGAGATTCGTCTCAATGGCCAACTCCATGGCAAACGCCACACATGCTCATGGAATAGTGATTTTGTGTTTTTGCGCTGTGGCCAACGCAACCTGCCCTCCTCCCAAGACTACTGGGGTGGTATCCGGTAAGTAATCACTGTTTTGTTTAGATTTTTGTTTGTAATGATTTGGAAATTATTTTGACTCCCATTTTTTAACATTTGATTTAAATTTGAACTTTTGTTTGTGCCACAGTTTACAGAATGTTGTTTGTTTTAATTAGAGAAAAGTCTTTACCATGGAATAGATATTATTATGCGGAATAAAGATCAAAAGGTTTTAATGAAATTATGTTATTAGTATGTATTGAAATCATATTGTAAAAGCAAGGTGCATTATATGTGTAAAAATGTTGAAAAGCAGTTAAATTTGCTTTTGGAACTTCAAATATTAAGCGTCTAAAATTATATAACAACACCATGTACAGAAAAACCAGAACTTCTAACAAAAAACAATTTTATAACTCTATAAATATAAAGATTTCGAACTGGCAAAATTTTCAAATTAACAAAAAGAGGCCAGTTAGGGGTGAATTGGGGACTAAAGGTGATGATGCGGAGGAAGGATTTTTGGAGTATGATTATAGGATATAGCGTGGTGACATACGTTCCTTCTCAACATGCCAAGCCATAACCAATTCTGGAGCCCACCAGTGCATGGTATATTGATATCAAGAACTTTTGCAGGCACTTACTTCGTAGATGATAAACGCTTTTAACACTTCTTCTTCTTAATAATTGATGTTTCAACTGTAAAAATGAGTCCTCCAAGATATATTCGAGTCAATGTGCAATCCCAAATATTTAATTATATCAACTTTCCCAATAACAAGACATTGGCAAGAAGAGTGATTTAAACAGTCAAGTTCATGATATACTAAATCGTTACTAAAACTTCTAGTACATTTAAAATCAAAAATCATATATTTGGTCTTTTCACTAAGAAGCATGAAGTTGTAATGAAACCATATATGTAGGAGCCACAGGTCTCTACTCATTTTATCATAGACTAGATTTAATTGATCACAAGAGTAGGTAAAAACTACATCATCAGCGAATGCAGTGATGCGACTATTAAAATTACTACAACACAGATCGTTCTCATGTATGAGGAACAAAATAGGTCTCAAAACAAAACCTTGAGGGACTCCAAAATTCACATAGCCTCTATCACTACAGTTGGAATCAAGTGATAGAGCAGTAGTTGTTATTATGTCTTTATTCAACAGATGAGGTATCAACAGATAGCAAAGTAGTTGTTATTATGAAGTGTGTGTTCAATTTCCGGTAATTTGTCAGTCAAGGACTGTGTGTGTTTACTGTTAGTATTTTACAAACTATGGTACTATTTGCAGCTGACTTTTGGTAAACTTACTCTATGAATAATTTTACCTTGAAGGATACAAGAAGCCCTCAAAGAACGTTTTTTGACCATAAGAATAATATGAGAGATTTAAATTAATCAAAATAGAAGACCTGTTTTAATGTAAATGATATCTATACAGTTTTAACAGCTGTTTGGATGAAAATAATGGTATTTGTAATTTTGAAGTGGTTAGATATTTCTTTATAATGTTAAATTAGGGAGGTTGTAAGCATGGTTTTATTCATATCCCACTGTAGAGCTCCACTCCACTAGACTTAAAATTTGGAATGAGAGATGAAGTTTGAATGGTAATCTAATGCAGTTATTTTATTTATCGTAATATCTTCAACTGTTAAACAAAGACAAATGAAATGAACACGTTTGAAATAAACTAAGTAATTAGGCATTCATTATAATACATATGTAGCAAAACATATACTGTGAGTGAGATACTCAAAATAAATTAAATATCATGATTTTATGTTATACAGTTAACCTACTAATATTTTATTCAAAAGTCACAAGCCGAGGCTTAAGGCCGAGGTATAACGTCCGCAGTGAGTGACGGGGTTGGCAGGTGAAGTGTGCAGGGGTGTTCCTTATTATATAGTATATTTTATTAGCAGTTATAGAATTTATTTTAATTATTTAAACTAATTATCATTACATATATTGAAGAAATAATAGGAATAAACTATTACCAAACCATAATTACTAAGCATTATATTACAACTTGAATTGTATTTCGACATCTTTATTCTCTTATTTATGTTATTTATCAACAATGTAAATATAAGTATTGTTACATTTCAATTATTCATGAAGGAACTACAGTAACATCTCTTTATAAGACTTTTTTCAGGTTTACCGTATATTTCAATACTTCGACACCTCCTTAGTCCAAAAAGTGTCAAACTATTGACTTTTACTGTATTTGATGTGCTTTGTGTTTGAAATGTTTGATTAAAAATGAAAGTAAATTGCTTACTATGGTAAACTGAGGTAGACATGCACATGGGTCTTAGCTCTTAAACAGCTTTCCTTTCATTTTGAACATAAATCCTAGTCCTAATACGATAAAAATAACTTGAAAATATTTTATTAGCAACTTCTAGAGACTTGGTTGCTATACAATGTTTTGATTGGCTACAATACATTGTAAATTCCAAAAAAATTGGTAGTGTCTGTACACTTTTAAAGGTTTAAATTGTTTGTTAGGTTTGCCAACGAGGAGTTTGAGCAGAGTGTGTTTGAGGGGCGAGTCCATGACACGGTAACTCATGAAACAGTCAGACGCAGTGAATCCATCATAGAATTTGCCAACATAAGTGGGGCTGGACTTCTTCATAACCGACGTAGTCCAGCAGTACTTGCCGTCTACAAGTGTCCTGTACTCACCAATGTCAATATTTCTCACTCTGCTTCGCATGGAATTGTTCTCATTTCCCCTCAGGACACAGTCAGCCTACTTTTTAATTGGTTAGTGTATTTTTTAATTTATTATAGTTTGAAACTTATAGCCATTGATTGTCCCTGAACTCTCCGAGGATGTTTTTAGGTATTGATTGTGGGTCAAAAACAAAACATAATATTTAAAAATTCCAATTAACCTCCGATACCCGTACAGCCGACATTTTGTATTTTTTACATATTATTTTTTATTTTTAAAACTATTTAACTTATAGAGTTAAAATTTGATATACACAATACCAAAACCATTTTCTTACCGAATTTAAAAAAATCAAAAACCTTTTTTAATTATTTTCAAAATGGCAGCACT
Source organism: Stictocephala bisonia (assembly GCA_035578905.1). Taxonomy (NCBI): domain Eukaryota; kingdom Metazoa; phylum Arthropoda; class Insecta; order Hemiptera; family Membracidae; genus Stictocephala; species Stictocephala bisonia. Next base: position 1,228,766 of record JAQJVL010000226.1, read on the forward strand.
TTGAAAATTGTTATCCTTAATAACTTGAATGGTAAGGAATACAAAAAAATCACAAGAATACTTTTTTGCAAATTAAATTTGCAATCCAAAAAAGTAAAATTGAATGAAATCGGAAGACAAACAATTGAGATTTTTGTATTTAATCATTTTCGCGTCAATGTGTATAGCCATGGTGCCGTGCCGCGAAATAAATCAATATATATGGTCAGCTGATTCATTCCAAAGAGTAACAATATTTTACATGATTATTTGTTTGGAAAGGTAATTATATATCTTAATGGTTTGCACACTTACATCAACTCTTTTAGAAAACTTTGACATTCATACAAACTGTTTTCGATGACTATGAAAGTAATTACGCAACATCAAAGGGTTAAAATAATTATTTTACAAAAATGTTTTATATTCAAAGTATTTTCATAACGTCTTCAATATCTGTACAACTGATGGTGATCTTACGAGATTGAAATCGATTTTGTTTAGTAAATGTTTAATAGATCGCTATGTTATTTTTATATATAAGTATTATAGTTATCTTGTGGGTAAATATTGATGTGCTTTTAGGAAACTTCTTGCCTGATATGTTTCAGTACTACTTTATCATTATCTAATCATGGAAAAGTTATAATAGTTCAATTTTTTCTACCTGGCATAACGATTTTTAAGTACATCTGTTTGTTTTTTGGACCTTAAGGCATTTTTAAAACATATTTTCTTAAGATTATCCACCTATTTATCTAACAACCTTTTTTATTTTGGTGTGGTATTAGCTTAAAAATCCTATCTTTTCACAAAAATCATTTTTTGTTACCTATGGTTTTGGCAGAAAAAATTAACGTGTGTGTTTCTGTAAGTAAATTAATTTGATGTGCATTTTATTGTGTTTTATTGTATTGTACAAGTTTTTGACTGAATACTTCCTAAACTTTACGTAATATGTGTTGTCGACCTAATTAAGATCTTCTTACAAACTGATGATAGCAGATTTGAAAATAAGGCATTACTCTTATATATTTTCATCATTTCTATAATTATTCTATGCAGTTCTTTAACTTAAAGGAATGTTTGATTCTACTACACTTTTTGGTTTATTGTAATAAATAAATTAAATACAATATTTTAAATACTTTAAGTTAAAAATGCCCAGTGATTGAAAAATAAAGGTCTTAATAGGTGAAATATATTTTCAGGTATATCCAAACAGTTACTTAGTGATGACCATTTTCATAGTATTATGTAATCTTAAATGGTTTTATTGTATTTAGAGCTTATTATTAGACTTATTATAGCTTTATTAGATTTGAGGTCTTAATTTTTCTTTCTGTAGGAAAGAACTTTTTAATTCTACTTGTATTGAAATACAGCTTTTTCATAATTTAGTTTATTTCAGCCAGGAATGTAATGGAATAAGAATATTTAATGTTCTTTATGTTAATCAAGGGTCCAAGACACATTGGGAGTGGGGGTGGCTATTGCGTCTTTGACTGGAGAGGGCAGAGAGAGTGGAGAGAGTTCCTTCACCCCAGCTCGCAGCTTGCCCCTCCCTTCACAAATATTTGGTCTGGTTGATGTATGCGATCCAGCCAAGGAGATCGTTGTACAAGAACGAGTAGTACTTTACTATAAGTACGACAACAAACCAGTCAGTTGTGTGAAGATATTCTACAGTGCCTACCGTATCAAACCATTTGGTTTCAGGTAAATTTATCAGTTTTGCTCTGTAAAACATAAAATAGGTAATGAAATGAACTCTTGATTTTAAAGAATTTAAAAGAAAAGAACAGTTGACTTTAAGGTATAAAACTAAAACATAGGTAAAGTTATAGGATACTAGCCTAGGAATTAGTACTAAAGGAGAGATAATTCATAATTTATTTATTTCCACGCTCAAAAAATTTTAATAAACTTAGTCAACTTATTTATATTTTCTGATCAGTAGATGATAAAGTTAAGCAAAATAAATTAAGGAAATAGAACACACCTCAGTGTAGAGCACATGCAAATTAAAAGCTAAACACAACATGTACTAGCCATAACTAAAGAATTGAATCCTTGTCCAATTCAAATATTCAGCTAACCCATACATTGGGTTTCTCTCAAGCGATATTTTTCCTTGTCATAGGTAGTTCTTCCTCACACAAAGGCAGTTTATTGAACAATCCTTGTTCAAGAACACCTGAAACACTAAAACAATTTATAGTTTTATCTTGTCTGATTCTAGGTTAAAAACATTATTTGATCACCTAGTGTGATAAATCTGTATGTCATTATTTATGACATCATCAAACTTACCTGAGAAGAGTAAGCTCATTTATACAACAGAGATAAACAAATAAAGACACAACTCAATATTGTTAACTAAATAGATAGTCTGAAATTTTGTTGCTTATCTAATTCATGTTGATCATTGAGCACTCTAACCCCCCCCCCTTATGTTTATATCATTCCAAAAATCTATAAAGGCACCATCCCCTCCTGGTGTGCCTGTAATTCATTCCCTAAAGGATTTCTGCCTTTGTTAATGGCACGTTCTAACCTGTGGTATGACAGCTTCCTTATCACATTCAGGGCCCCAATTATTTTCTTAGTCTTTTCTGTTAAGTGTTCCCCCAACCTCTTCCTTCTAAAACCGGACTTGTTACCATTGTTCACTTCACACTAATATGCATAGCCAACTATTCAACCTTCAAGATATCCAGAAACCACACTTGAAATTCCACTAACTTAATTTACCAACCCCTGTGCCAACACTGCCCTGTTCATTATATTAATCTTATCAGTTAAACCTTCCATAAGACATGAATAGCCATAAACAGGATTGCATAGTTCAAAACCCTGAAAACACTGCCCCTATCCCTACCTTTCTCCATAGCCAAAATAGTGATAAAAAATAGATCACCACAAAAGCATATTCCTTCCACCCACTAATTCCATTGTTGGCACTAGTGGGGCAGTATTGTAACCCGGTTACCTGGAGACAAAGTGCTGTGGGGACTATAGGCGATAGGTTCTATACTCGGTCCTCTTAATACCAACACAGCATCTGCTCAGTGGTTGTCATCAATGTGGACACAACTAGAGAAGACTGGTGTCCATGTTGGGTGGTAATCAGAGTCCAGTTGTTGTATAGGGAAGAGAACTGAGTATCAGGCTTTTCATTAGCTAAAAATCGGACAAATACTGCTGGATTCAATGTAAATCTGTAATGCTCCCTTAGTTGCTCTGGCTGTTGGGCTATTGATAAATGGCTCTTTCAAAGGAATAGTATTCACCTTAAAATACTCACAAGGCTATGTTAGTGTCTTATATATGAATAATAATATACATATTTGACATAAATTATCCAGATCCTATTTTTTCTTTTTTAACTTGAAGAAATCATTTAACGTTTTGTTGAAAGTTTTATCAATCAACATTTGTGAAACTAATTGTATAGTTTTACATACATGTTCTAAATATACTCAGAAAAATTGATGTACTACTTATACAATTCTTAACATTCATAAATAGACATAATAGGAGCCATAAAAAACTGGAATATTCTCAATATATTCATAATAATTTACCTATTTTGATTTTAGTAACAAAAAATGTTGTTTGTAGGCTGCTCCAGTTGAATCTTCTGAATTCAACAGATAGCATATCCATCTACGACGGAGATATCTACAACAAAGCCTCAGTGCGACTTGTAGAAGAAATCAGGAATGACTCTCCATCAGAAAAACGCTTCATAACTACAAAAGGGCCAAGTCTCAGTGTTCGAATGGTTGCGAGTGGTGCAAGTGAAGTTTATGGTTTCATGGCAGAAATTGTCACCACTCCTATCTCTGCCATAGGCTTTAGTAAGAAACAATTCTTTCTTTATAGAAGTAAATCTAATTTACATTATTTGTATAAACATTATTTTAGTAAAAAATTGAAGAAAAGGAGAGCAGCAAAATTGTTAAACTGTAATAGATACAAACACACAAAACCAAATACAGTTTGTGAAACATTTCAGGGCTACTGGTTCCTTCTTTAACCCTTTGCACTTTGGACAAACATTTTGGTCGGTGCCAAAAACTCCAGTCCATGTTAGTAAAGTACTAGCGAAAAACTCCAAGCCCATTTTGCCAATATTGTAAGGGTTTTATAAAAAATTCATAATTTAGTTATTTTATAACTTAGAACTATGATTTACGTTTTGTTGTTTCTGTTATAATATTATGCATGTACAAAAAATAAAATTAAAATAATTTATATATATTTTTTTTATATTATTAAAAATGTATACCTAAATGTTTTTTAAAAAGTTAACTTTGAACCCTTATAACTATAAAAAATTGCATTGACCTATTATAAATCATTGTTATAATTATGTTCCTTGTATAATTACAAACTTGTATGCAAAATTTCATGCATTTAACTTCATAAATAAGTCCTTGGTAAGCATTTGTTGAAATCTTGACAAATTCTAAATTTTGCATATATACAGTGTATTATGTTCTCTGATCAACTTTGATCTGCAGCACTAGTCCCATTTATTTTATAACTTCAAATGATGTATAATGTATCAGTAACAATGAAAAATTCAAAAAAAAATATATTTAATTATAAAATGTTTGTTGCTAAAGCCACAAGGTCAAAAATCGTAAAATAATAAAAATTGTCAAACAGCTGATAAAATGAAATGTTATAGAAACTTGAAAACACATAGATGAATAAAGATATACAGTATTATATATATATATACAGTATTTACAAATAGACTAGGAAGTATTGATTTATTAGAATGTGTGTCTGACGGTTCCTGCGCAAAACTATGCGACTGTGTCGGTCCCAGTCGTTCGCACGCACCAAAACAGCTGTAAAAAACGACTGCTGAAAAATAATATTCCATAGAGTACACTATAAAGTACTACTACGCTAAACTATAACTATCGAAGTTTATTATATCGTAATTTGAGCGCATTTGGAAAGTATATAAAGCCAGCAAAAAATATATTTGAACGTCCGATCAATCGGACGTCAGAGTTTTTGGCACATTTAGTGATCGTCCGAAATTTCGGACGTCGGAGTTTTTGGCATAAATTTAATTGTCCGAAATATCGGACGTCGGAGTGCAAAGGGTTAATCAGTAGACAACAATATAGTAGACAGTTGCTTTGAAATATTTCACACACCAAATCGGTTTTTGTGTGAATATCTACGGTATCTACAATTTACCAGTTATGCTGTTTTCATTTCTTTTCATTTCTACTGAAATCCTAGGCATAGTGCCTTAAATGAACATATACCATCATTTTAAATTCTTGCTTATTACCATCTGTGAAATAATTGATTAATTTCTTTTTAGGACTTATAATTCAGACAGACTTATGAATATACCTATTCTCACTTAATCCAATTATTTATTCATCGATTGACAGTTTAAACTAAAGAAACAACCAATGACATGTCAGTTATCAAATAACTAAGACACACACCTAGATTCATTCTGTTCTTTTAGCATTAATCGTCTAAAAAGTCTGAACTGAATGTTTTCTATCTTTTAATAAACAGTGCATATACACATCTGTAAAAAATAAATTAACTAATAAATAATAATCAAATTTATTAAGACAAACTTACCTAGTGTCTGTCATAAATTCTTTTAAAATTAAAGCTATGTAGACTTTTATAAATTAAGTATTTTTAAGATTGATTTGAAAAAATTTTTAAATATTTTTTAAATGATTTTTCAAAAATATTTTAAAGTATTTAACATTGTTTTCACTCTTTAACTCTATAAGGGGTTTATTATAAATTGTCCCCATTACTTTTTTTCAAATATTGAAATTATGTTTTGAATGCTGTTATTTGAAGATTAGTTTTCGAAGAAAACAAACAACATTAAACATGGTAATTAAAATTCACTGTTAATGTTACAGATAGAGATGTACAACATAACATTTCTTACTCGTCACTGTCACGTAACTGGCAAGGGGCACTGCATTACGTTAGTGCAGGGGAGGTCAACCCTCGGGTCACCATGGAATGGAACCAGATCACTGACAACTGCGCTAAACTCTATGGCAACTTTACTACCTGTCTCGGTGCTGTCACTATGGATCTTCAGAACACTCAAAATCTTCATTTCAGAGTTAGTTAAAGATTCGCAATTTTACATAAATAATTAGGACTGTTTATATGAATTTTATAGCAGAATTCACATTATAAAGCTTTCAAACTAGTTTTCATTATTATTGTCAAAAGGAATGGACTAGTAAATAAATGTAATAACTAATTGTTTTATGAAATCAAATAGAGGTTGAGTCATGGTAAATAGAAAATATGCCTCTCCACAAATTCTGTTGCATTTTGAAACAATTAAATGAAGGTTTAATATTTTTTAAATGGATATGGTCTACTCGTCTATGGGACAGCCTGGGGAGATACTGTACGATCTACCAGGCGAGATCTTTGCCATCCTTGTCTGCGCCCAACAGGGCTAGCAAGACAAGTCAGGGGCAAACAAATTTGCATTATGTCAGACAGTCAAGCTGCTCTTCTAGCACTTAACTCCTGCCAATTCACACCTCACTTGAGAGTGATTTCGAACTTTGGGTGCCTTAGCCCACCTCAATAATGTCCAATTGAAGTTGGTTCTAGGGGACAGCAGCCTCACAGGTAATGAAGAGGCTGACCTCCTAGCCAAGATGGGAGCGAGGACTCCATTCGTAGGACCTGAACCAATGTATGTGGCATTGGACTTACCACTGCTAAAACTGAAATACTGAACTTGGCGAGAAAAGAGCTGATCTGTGGACTGGCAGATTGAAGTTATTGCCATGTCTTGTTTGACGTTCATGGATATCACCGTTCCTCATAAGATTTCCTCTGGTGACCAGTAGTATTACCTCAGTAATGTAAATTGACATCACTGTGAGTATACCCAAGTCCTTGAAAGCCTCTCTACAACTGTCTTGAGGATTTAACTCAGCCATGATTCGTTCGCACTGCACGCTTTTGCATCACTAGTACTCGCTGGAGGTTGGTGACAGAAGAACCTCCCCAAAGCACTATTCCATAGCGAACACGTGTCTCAAATAAAGCAAAGTAAGCAATTCTGGTAGCTTCTAGAGTGCTAATGAGTAACTCTTTTCAAAACAAAAAGAGCTGTGCTGAGTTTTGAACACAATATGTCTACATGTTGATTCCATGAGAGACGATTGTCAATTGTGACACCCAAATGTTTCGTAAAGAATACTTGTTCTAGGTTTAGTGGCATAGAGACATAGGTACCCCATCTAGTAGGCAACAGGAGAGCACAATAAACCTAAGGTTGAAGTGCAGTCTAGGAAAGGCCTCAGAGCTTTCCTTCCCCTCAGTAAACTAAACCCTTTGAGGAGTAACTAGTTTTACACTTAAATAGTAATCACACCATAAGACGTTTCTCTGTTAGAATGGGTAGTTATTCAGTTATTTCATGAAACTTGCTTTCTGTATTGATAAATTTGGCGCCTTTTTTATTACTGCATCTAGGTTATATAACTAAAGGTGGTTCAACCAATCTTGTCATGCATATTATGCAATTTGTAATTTATTTATTTTATTTGTAGTATATAGATTATGTCATTTAATATTATATAAATTATTTTCAATAATTAATCAGAAAACGTTCTTCCTCTGTTGACTTAATTGTATTAGCGACTTATGATTACACCTCAAAAGGTTAATCTACATTTATAATAATAATAATAATAATCACAGAATGTGTCCACTAGAACTGCATGTGCTGAATGGGGTTTTTACTTAGGGAAGTGTGGTTAGCAAGTTGGTTCCTAATGCCGTTGGATCCTTACATTTTTATTCTGACATATGAGACGCCGACACAACATTGTGCATATTTTAAGGCGAATATGAATGATGATAGAGTGTAGGATGAGTGTAGTCTGGTTACTAACTGAGTTCAACTATTCATCAGAAAGGGCAATTTATTAATAGCCCAACAGCCAGGGCAACTAAGGGACCTACAGCTTTACAGGGAATACGAACCACATAGTGTTGGTCTAATTTTCAGCTAATTGGCAAGTCTGATACTCAGTTATCTCCCCCACACAACATCCGTACAATGATTACCACCCAACGTGGATGACCAACGTTATTTACAAGGATTTGCTATTGAAGTCACATTGATAGGTTATAGATTTCTTTGTTTAATTTTGTTGTGCATTTTCTATCCTTTATGATTTATATTTTATAGTCATGCTGAAAAATAACCTGATTCGTTAGTGATTATTATCATAAATTATATTTAAAAAGTTGGGTATCACACAAACATAGGACGTGCTTGTTATGATAAAAACAGATTGAAATAATATAACACGATAAGTTATATTTGTAAGGTTAAATGTAGATTTTATTAAGAGCTATATTAAAGTATTGTGATCTAGAATTTGGTTTAGGTCACATATTAACTAACCAATTATGTTCTTTTTTTATATTTTCATTTAAGTTTATTTTAGTGTTTATTATTTATGGCTGTTAATCATTGGCCTATTTCAAGTTTACCAGCATTGTCAAATAATAAAGAAAATTAAAAGTAATAAATATGTCATAATAATAATATTTAAAGGTAATATTTAAATGCTTATTTAATATTGGTAGAATTATCGCTATAAAAGAAAAATCCAATTTGGTAAGAGTTAGTGACATACAAAAAGATTCACTATTAAGAAGATTGTTCACCATTTACATACAATTTACTTTTGACTTTTAACATTAGAAATGGTTGCTATATTGTAAATACTTATTTTTGCTATTCAACTTTTTATATATTGCCGGTATAGTAAAATTAATCTGAGATAAAAGTTGGAGTACTGTATAACCTGTCATCACTTTTTTTCTCCGTGTTTTGTTCACTAAAAATCAATATTTATACAACAATTCGATGAATAAATAAATTAACTAATGTTTCAGAACAACTTAGTGCGAGGAAACCAGGGTGGACTTTGGATAAGGGCAGACTCCCGCGGGTCTGCTACATCCCTCAAGGGCTGGATACATAACAACTTATTCACGGAGAACAACAACGGACCGGCTTTAAGTGTAGAAGGCCGCCAGAGCAGCCCTTACCAAGAAGTTACCATTTACCGCAACTACTGGGCTCGTAATAGAGGCTACATACACAACGTTATAACACTCAACCAGGTACTTGAGAGGATCCTGACTTAACTTTCTTGTAGGACTAACCCTATTTTAATTTAGGGCCATTTTAGATCATCAGATTAATTTTTTAGTTCTGACTATTCAGTTTTATTTTTCATTTCTATCAATGAATTCCACAAGTGTTTAATACTTGATAGTTTTTTAGTAAGTAATTGCAAATTAATCAAAACTATATCAGTAGTCTTGATTTTTGCATTGGCATATCAACTGAAAAAGTTCATTACAAAAATATTCATTTCAATACTTCAATGATTATTTGTTGATTAAAAAATTAATAGTTATAAGTTAGTGATTGTAAACATTCCAAGAATTTGTTTTCAGTGTTTAGGAATCTTCATGAGCAATATAGTAACGTAGTCTATTCTTATTTATAGGTGGTTTCTAATTTCACTTACAACTACCTACACAACAACCTCGGCAGTCACATCTTGGAGGTTTCTGGGTTTGAAAGAGTCCGTTTGCCATTTTATCAAACTACATCTCACAATGGATTTTATTGGTAAGGTTACTTTTAAATATAGTTCAATGAAAGTAATTTTAAGAAGTAAAATGACACTGAAATGAAATAATTTTTTCATTATTACTAAACAAATATGAAATAAAGTTGCTTTGAATTTGATAATTTTCTCATAGTAATAGTTTTATAATTTGTCTATGCAGATTATTTTGGAACATTTTTTTAAATCTCATTTAATATTAAAAGAACAATTATCTGGATATGTTCAAATTTGATTGCCAACAAGTGTGTTGGATGTCTTTGTTACAAAATGAGGTGTAATTTTTCTTAGAATTAGCAGGGGCTGTAGAATAGTTGTGTAACACAGTTAAAGTAGTGTGTATATTTTTTACAATATCTTTTCTCAGCCCTCTTAATACCAACATCATGGTCGTTCAGTAATTGCCATCTGTCTTATTAGTGAGGTCTGGTTTTCTGTGTTGGGTGGTTTCCAGGTGTAGGATGTTATCTTGTAGTATCAAGATTGTCAGTCAGCCGAAAATAAGATTGTATTTCTTTTTTTATTTATTTATTTATTCATAAGACACTTATCGTCAAGATATGGGCGAATATGGATTTCGAATGAGTGTGATGAGTGTAGATGAGCGAACGTAGTCATTGTTACAAACTAAGGGCGACTATTCCTTAGGAAGTGTCATTAATTAATAGCCCAAAGACAAATGAACAGCCGGTGATTATCAGCTGATCCTTCTTAAAATGTGTTGACTGATTAGGATCGAACTGAGAACCTTTAGCACATGAAGCTGGGATTGAACCAACTACGCTACTGACCAACTTTTGGATTCCACAATAAGTTATGGGTCCCGTAGTTGCCATGGATGTTAGGCAACTAATGTATTGCCTGCCTATTCTATGAATCAGTCGACCATAGCAACTAAGGGTACACTGAATTTATCTATACTCTCTTACAGTTCTTAAATAAATAAATAAAATTATTAAGATTAATGAGTGATGATTCAGTAAAATGATGACCATTTTTTTAAAAGTAATTTGTTTTTTTTACAACACATAGCGTACAATACAGTCAATATAGTTTATTGATATTTATTTAAAGTTACTGCAAATGGTGTTGTTTGCTGTAGTCTTTGATTAGATGTAGAAAATTGTAAAAGATATTAGTTTAAAAGTATTTCAAATTAAGAAAAGTCCATGTTCAGAGTTCATTTGTGACATATTGACAAATCTGTTATCAAGTTATCTGATTCTGCTTTTAGGAACTATGCGATTGAGAGGGATTCTAAGGGCACTATCATAGCTGGGACTGCCGGACAGCAATATGTGGACAATATCTTCTTTAATCCTGACAACGACTATGAGATTGTTACAGTGAACCGATCTCTGTAAGTAGTATTCGTATTCCTGCATCACATACATTTTATGAACAATGCACATTTAATATAAAAACATTTGAGTAATTATGTATATAATAAAAGATATTAGCAAACTAACCTGAGAAGACAAGTTTACTGGTATTGTACAGAGAAAAATGTATAAAAATCTTAATAATAATGAAAAGTAATTGAAAAGAAATAACCAAACGCATACAGTGGTATTGGCCCACCCACTCACCCTTACACATACAATGGTCTTGAATTATTAAAATTCTTGACGTTGAAATTAAATTCTCTATAGTAAGAATATATCATATTCAGTATTAATATAAACTGTATTGGAGTCAATGGTTCTTTTTATACCAAAGTAAACACAGGTTTTGTTGTTGCCTAAAACATATGTAAAGGTCTACTGCGTATGGAGTAGTTTTGATCTGAGTTTGGAAATAAGTTTTGTATTTTAATACTTTTACAACAATTAAAAAAAAAGCATTGCTTCAATTATTTAGTCTACGGGGATGTACATAGAATGCTACAACTCTTCAGCCACAATATTCGTACCGCAATAATTTAAATAATATTTGCGGCTATTTCTAAGGTTGCATTGGTCAAAAACAATTCATATATTACTTTACTGGAACAATATTCTGTTAAGAGTCCAGTAAATATCATGGACCAGAAATAACAACTTTAGCCCTCTAATTATCAAATTACTTGTTTATTAATAACATGTAAGTTTAATTTTTTATAATTCTGTAAAATTACAATATTAATATTAGTAGTACCAAACTCATGATAGTTTTAGTGTCATGTAATATTGAAACTGATCTTTACTTTTGCAATACAATAGCTTGATCTTGTGATTGATTGTAACAGGGTAGCTTTGAATAGAAACAAATTATTATTGAAGGTATATAATGACTGATTAGGGCAAAGACGTCAATAAATAACTTAACATAGTTGCAAAATTTAGCATCTATAAATAAACTTTCCTGGAAAAAATAGACCTTCCAATTAAGTTAAAGCATTAAATATACACATCTCTAGTTATAATTGTGATGGACATAATTTTTCATACTAAAAATTGGTTCTTTCTTAGATTTTGCATAATTTAACTGATTTGATAATAGTAAATAATTTTTTATTTAAGTGTTACTTAACTGTACAAGAACATTGATTGTTGATTTTGTTGTATGTTGGGGTTGCAGTGCAGGAATTAAAAGGTAAGCGAGATACAGCATTTTGATTGTCTCGCTTGCTGCTGTGAAAAAGCTTGATGTTTTACTCTTGTTGCAACTGTGCTTTTTCTGTGGCTCAATGTTTTAGTTTTAGAAGTTCATTGTGTTTTGAAATAACAGGTCTTAATGTTGTGTATAGTTTGTAAAAGACAATTCTTTGAAGTTATATTAAAATGAAATGATTTTTTATTGTTGTTTCCCAAAATAATAATTATAACATTGGACTATATAATAAAATAACAAAATATATTTATGAAAGACATTCAAAATAATAATGTAAGATTAAATTATAGTGTGCTTACGAACACGGATACATGTTGTATATCGTCCTTAGGAAAGAGCCTACATGGGCAGATGCCTGTATGTAGGCTCGAATTTGTAAAAATAATGTTCCATTGATGGGTGAATTATATATTATCTAAATGTATCCGTTATTGATGCAGACAATTTAGGCTTAGAAGGAATATTTATTGTAATTTCCATTGAGCATTGTAGCAATGCAACAAATTGGTTTCTGATACAAAATAGTGAAGAGATCCTATGTTGCATTGTTCTCTCCTTGGATGACAAGGGTCACTTAGGTTGTCCACCCATAACTGGTCCTGTTAATCTTCCTCTGATAATCTGTAATATGGACAATTTTTTAAACAAATATTACAAAAATATACATTTATTTAAAAAACATTTAACACAATATTTCTTCAATAGTATCTGATAAATTATATGTAGAAATTAGTCCAAGTACTATATAGTTAACAGTGACAATTGATTTATATCAAATTAATAAAGGAAATGCACCTATTACCTGAAACCAACTCATCCCATCACGAGTTCTGAATGAAGGGAAGTAATTTGGAGACATGATGAACGATGAACCTGGATTACATTGGATGCTGTGGTATTTTCAAGTATTGTATTGCTGGCATCTATCTACTATACATCATATCCAACATTCTTGCTACCATTTAAAAAAAATGTACTTTTCCATCTTATTACATTTGGCTGTTTAAAGCCAGTATATGATCGTAAATGGTTGTAAATATCATTGAACAAATCATGTGTATTCATTAAACAATTTAAGAGTTTAATTGTTTTACATTTTTGTTAATATTAGATTTTTATAGCAAATATAAATGATTTTAACATCCATAAACAATAAAGCTATTACTGTCAAATTGATTTCAGCATGATATTAGATAAAACAAAAATACCTAAATATATTTGCTACAGTTACTCTTTTAATCTTGTCATATACCATTTAATAGATTCTGCCTGGCATCTACTGCAATGTTAATAAACGATTTTTTTCTTTTCAATGGACAAATCTGACTGTTTGACTTGTACTTGCTTAGTATATTTAAGTCACAAGCTTGAAGCCTGTTGAAGTTTGTGTTTGATTAGGCTAGTAAAATAATGCTAATTTAACACAAAAATTATTTCCAATCATTAATGAATGTCTTTTGGTTTAAATTTAAAACTGATTTGATCTTTAAATGCTAATGTACACAATAGAAGTTAATCCAATCTAAATATGTAAAAAATAATAACATATAGATAAAATTACTTAAATAATTGTATTGACTGTTAGTAAAATATGGCTATTTTTCAATGCTTGTTTTTAGTATTTTGTAGTTTCTTTACGTTTTATTTTATAGTTTTAGTTTGTTGTGAGATGATGATTTAATGCTCATTTAAATCTTATTCTCTCTTTTGTTTGTACAATTTATTCTCTCTTTGTACAATTTATATATATTAATATATTTAAATATAAAACAGTAACTTTTTTCTAAATATGCAGGCTTGCTCTGAGTATAAATATTTCTTACAGAGCGGGTAAGATTCTTATACATGAGACGCTGACACAACTTTGTGTGTTTTTGTTAATACAAAAAGAAGTACCAAAAAGTAATGAGATCTAATGAATTGAAGAAAACAATATATCGAACAAACTTTGAAATTTGTATGCATTTCTTGTAGCTATTTAATTACATACTTCAGTATCTCGGAGACCAGATACATTCTGCTCTATAATAATGATTATCTTACTACTGTATACAAATCTAATGGTGCTTGTCTGTGTGTGTGTTATTCAACCTACTGGACCAATTCAGCTGAAAGTTTGTATGGACATCCTTAATGTCTCTGGTTAACACATAGGCCTATCTTTATTTTGAAATTCCATCAGTGCACTGCCCCGGGGGCTCTAAAAAGTATCGATACAAGCCCTATGGCAATATCTATTCGACACTTGTTTATAATTAATTATTATATTGGAGAGATAGAAAATTAGCAAACTAACCTTAGAAGACAAGTCCACTTACACCAGATTAGTAGTAAACAAATACAAAATAATCTCATTATCTCACAAATAATTTACTCTACCAATGGCACTTTCTTCAGGAGAGAGAGTGAGAGAGAGTGGGAGGGGGAGAAGGTGGTGGAGGGAGAGAGGGAAGAACTGTTTATAATAGTTTTCACAGTAACTTGAAAAGACAATAGGTATCACAACGAGACTGCACAATAGTCTTGTGACGATACCGAAATCAGGTGATTTGTTTATTCTATTAAATACTGGTAACTAAATCCACCAATTACATAAAAGCATTCAGCTAAATAGTAATCAAGTTATTTACCACTAATCAGGTGGAATTGTAACTACGAGAATTAGAACAGTAGTTTTGTGTTTATTTTTGCCATTTTGCCCATTTGACGTCATGGGAGATGCGTGTGATACTTACCGTCTTCTCTTCTAGATACAGTGTTCTGAAGTATAACCACAACGCACTTTTGCATTATACAGATGCCAGTAGGTACATACCATACCTAACTTAGAGTTAACTTATTTCATCCACATTTTATATTACTAAACGCAATAAGTACACATAAATCAACATAAACCCAATACGAAGGACAGGTACTGTGCTAGTTTACAAATAAAAGTTCAATTTTGATAAGTCGACCTTATGGGATGGTTTGGCCGCAGAAAAGTATCTTTATATCCATATTTTTTTTATTTATCCTGTTGGAAATTCAAACTACTAATTTTTAGATAATGGCTAATAACTAGGGGACACCCCTGCACGCTTGACATGCTAACCCCGTCACTCACATGTTTTTGTTGGTTTCTTTCAAAACGATGCACGGTTGCATTAAACTCATGTTTAAGCCTTCAAATAACATTCACATGCCTTTTAAAAACTACAGATTAATGACAAAACTTAAACTACCCAATATTTACTTACAGCTATTAAGGACTTTTAAAATATAGTAAAACGAACCTTTCATTGCTTTTGACCTCTTTTTTTATAAATTTCTTTGGAATGAATATAAAATTAAATAAACATTAATGCAAAACAACATTATTTATTATTGCAATTCCATTGCAAATACTTTTCTTCATCACTATTTTTAATTAAACAGAAGCACATATACCTTGTTGATAAAATGTTTAATTAATCTCTCCCTTTTAGTTATTTTATTGATTAATAAAAATGTTTTGTTTGTAATAGAATCATTTTAAAACAGGGATTGTCTTCCATTGATTGTGAAATCATTTTTCAGACAAGATGTTTGGAAAACTCCAATTGATGCCAAGAACAATTACTGGGGCTTCAATGAAACGATTGCTGTGAGTGGTCGGATCCGAGACCGTTCGGATGAACCTCACCTTCTGGAAGTGGACTTCCGACCATTCCAGATGAACAACCAATCCATCCTGTCTGGGAAGTGTCCTCCGGGATGGGACCTGGTGGCGGACACTTGTTACATTTACATCGGAGCACCCATGACCTTCCAGGAGGCCAGAGACTTCTGTCGTGTAAGTAATCATATTTTGTTCTTAGACTATTATGTTTACAAACGGTGAACATCACACGATACAAATTTATTACAATATAAATACAAAATGTACAAACATGAAGGTGATCAATTTCCATGAACTACAGTTAACTTCCTCAGACCATTGGGATTTACAAGAGAAAATATTATGAGATTTTTTATCAATTTCTTATAATCTTAACATGAATGTTATAATAATCTTAGTTATTTCATACATTCTTTTACATTCTTACATATGAGTCGCCGACACAACGTTGTGCGTATTTTAAGGCGAATATGAATGGTTTTATGAGTGTAGGATGAGTGTGGATGAGTGTAGTCTGGTTACTAACTGAGTTCAACTGTTCCTCAGAAAGGGCAATTTATTAATAGCCCAACAGCCAGGGCAACTAAGGGACCTACAGCTTTACGTGGAATCTGAACCACGTAGTGCTGGTCTGATTTTCAGCTAATTGACAAGCCTGATACTCAGTTATCTCCCCCACACAACATCCGCACAATGATTACCACCCAACATGGACACCCCAGACTTCTCTAGTAGTGTCCACGCCGATAGCAACCACCAAGCGGACGCCATGTCGGTATTAAGAGAACCGAGCATGCAACCTATCACCTACAATCTCCCAAACACTTTGTCCCCATGTAGCTGGGTTACAGCACTTTTTTTTATTTTTTTGTATAGCATATTATTATTTACACAATATTTCTTGGAGATGTGCAAAATTAAGGTTTTATCATTCTTGACATATATGTCAATAATGAATGACAAGAAACTTTTGATTGAAATAAAACTTATTTTATTCTTTACATGCATAAAACCTTTATAGTTCATTAAAAAATGAATTTTCATATAGGAAAAACATATTTTATAAAATTAAATTTAAGGAAAATTTATCATTTTTCATATTATATCATTTTTCATATTATTACCGTTGTTATGAAATGGATTCATAACTTTATGTTTGTTAATGTTACAGTCTGACAACGCATCAATGCCTTATGTAATGGGTAACTCCTTAGAAATATTCAGCTTCCTGAAGCGACAACAAGAGAAGTACAATTTCTATGACCGTGTCTGGGTGCAACATATTGATCGCATCAACCAGTGCACAGTGTTTGTCTACCAGACCATAGAGGTGGACCACTGTCTGCGGCTCAATCCCTTCCTCTGTGAAATGGGTCAGTTACTTTCTTTAGTAATACATACTTATCTACTTAAACACTTCTTGTTATTAGGAACATCGTATTACCAATAAAGTATTTAATTTTAAAATAATTTAAAATTTGTCTTAGTTGTAATTAAATCAAGCTATGGTAGATGGAGCTGTATTTTTAATGACAATTGGTTATTAAACCTGGGATGTTAGCATAATTTGCGTAACTAAACATGAATTTAATGTACATTTACATTCATCTGGTTGGTTATAAACAGAACAAACTTAACACTGGATGTCAACTGCTGTGTTTTTCAAATACAATATATTTTGTACCACATTTCTTTATAATGAGGTAACATTGTGGAACAGATGTTCTGCTGTAATAAGGTATCTACTAATTGATCATTAATATCTATCTGCTGCAGATCCGAAGGTGCAGATTTCGCTGATAAGTTGGAAGAACGACATGGTGACAGTAGCAGTTCTAGGCTCAGTGTTCGCCGCCATTCTGATGGTTGCCGTCTTGGTGTTTCTCTGGCTGTCCAAGAACCGACACAGGCACGTTGAGAGACTTCAACGACGCAACTCGATTCGGCAGTCCCTACACTCTGTGCGTTCCATAGGCTCTAGCCACGGAGGCTTTGCTACCATCAATGCTTACAAGCATAAACATACTAATCAGGTAATATTAGTTTATAAATATACCAGATTACACCATTGAATATTTCAAGTGCCAACCCAATTTTATATGTAATAAAAAGGGGTTTTCATGACTACCTTCTACATGTGACTAATTATAGTAAATTTACTACTTTACTAGTAATTAATCATAGTTATAAGGTAACAATAATTTTTTGCCTTTATAAAATGTAATAGCTACCAATCTTACATATTTTATTAGTCTTACATATTTTTTACTGGGCAGTAATAATATTACTGTGGATTATTCTTGCAGTTTCAGCAAAGTAGACATGATTTACTTAGCTGATAATATTTAAAATATTATAAAAATATGTTTGTGTTTAAATGATGCTTTTTACTTCTAAATATAAAGGCTCAGAATAAGTCTTATAAGAGTTATACTAAACTAAAAATTGTATGTTTATTTTGATCAAATAAAAATTAAGTACAATTAAAACAAAAATACAAAACTTAAGTAAATAGACACATCAAGACTATTAAATTGGTTATACAGCCTACCGGTCATGAAAAGTAACGGATTTTGTAGAACGGTTACTGGTTTTTTATCACGTAAATCGTCAAAATAATCACAAATTTTTAACTTACTATAATTTGTCCTAAAGAATTTAAAAAAATCACTATTTCTGTTATAATGGTGATATTTATTGGTAACAGTCGGACATTTATTTAAGATTTTAAGTCAAAATCATATCATACACGTAACAAACAACCGCGGAACCATTGGTCAACCAAGAGGTACAATTAATTGTTGTAATGTTCAGTTTTGTTTGCAAGGAACCAGTTTACAACAACGAATTCCATTTACCTAACAAAATTATCATATTTCTCCAGCATTTCAAACTTAAAACATATTACTGTTTAACTTATGCAGGGAACTAGTCAAAATGGTACTGTCAAACAGCAAAAAAATACAGTACCATTTAATAAAGTACTGTATCGCCATTTTATTCTAGGGAGTACGATCCAGGTTTAATATTCTCTTGGTTATGTTAGGTATACAATATTTTGGTTTGTAAAAGAAAGCAAGCAGTTTATTGTTATTGAGTTTTGGAAAAGATATGAATCTTAAATTATATTTTTGAGAATAAATGAAATAAATTCTTCCTCCTCTGATAATTATCATTTTTAAAAGGAGTGAGAAACAGTAATTTTGCGAGACCAGAAGCTTATAAAACGATATTGTAATATTAATTTTCTTATAATTAAATTGACATGATTAAGTAAACAACACATTTTTTTTTACATTTAAGTTCGTAAATAATTGAAGGATCATTAAAATTATAAAAGTTGTTTAAATATCGCGATAACTGCATTATTACAATATAATAATTGTGTTTTTGTCTTTGTTCGGTAGTAGTGTCGTATCAGTGTTTGACTTTGACTGACCAACATTGTTCAGTTAGTTCCGTTTTGTGCTCGATCTGATTCTATTACCATCGCTTAACTAATATTTCAGTTTGGTTGGAATTGTTGGCAACTCTGCCAATAACGGCACATGCTTTGTTCAAATCAAATGTGGAATGGAATAATGGAATGAAAAGTTGAAAGAAGTTCGCGTTCGCTCTGCCACTCTCACTGGAAAAATTTTGTCTAGTAATTTGAATATTTCAATCAATCAAAATTACTTTGTTCATGAAAGTACTATTGTACATTTGAATGGTGTCACAGTTATATTACATAACAATGTCACTAATATAACTACTAGTAACATTGATTTTACTATTGTGAGGCGGAAAGTGAATAGGGACAAATATTGAATAAATTAAACATCTCAAACTATGTAGATGTTAATCATCTTTAAATTAATTACTACATTTAAAAAAAACTATTGGCAGAAATTTTCTAGTCGTACAAGGTGTTTGTCATATGTATTTATTAATACGAAATGCCACCCACACAAATAAATGTAATCAAACCTTACACGAACAGTGGTATTGACCCACAAACCCACCCTTACACATTGACTGATATTGACCCTTCAACCCACCCATACACGTCCTGTGGTAATATCCCACCTAGTCACCCTTGCACGAACAGTGGTATTGACCCACAAACCCACCCTTACACATTGACTGATATTGACCCTTCAACCCACCCATACACGTCCTGTGGTAATATCCCACCTAGTCACCCTTGCACGAACAGTGGTATTGACCCACAAACCCACCCTTACACATTGACTGATATTGACCCTTCAACCCACCCATGCACGTCCTGTGGTAATATCCCACCTAGTCACCCTTGCACGAACAGTGGTATTGACCCACAAACCCACTCTTACACATTGACTGATATTGACCCTTCAACCCACCCATACACGTCCTGTGGTAATATCCCACCTAGTCACCCTTGCACGAACAGTGGTATTGACCCACAAACCCACCCTTACACATTGACTGATATTGACCCTTCAACCCACCCATACACGTCCTGTGGTAATATCCCACCTAGTCACCCTTGCACGAACAGTGGTATTGACCCACAAACCCACCCTTACACATTGACTGATATTGACCCTTCAACCCACCCATACACGTCCTGTGGTAATATCCCACCTAGTCACCCTTGCACGAACAGTGGTATTGACCCACAAACCCACTCTTACACATTGATTGATATTGACCCTTCAACCCACCCATACACGTCCTGTGGTAATATCCCACCTAGTCACCCTTGCACGAACAGTGGTATTGACCCACAAACCCACTCTTACACATTGACTGATATTGACCCTCCAACCCACCCATACACGTCCTGTGGTAATATCCCACCTAGTCACCCTTGCACGAACAGTGGTATTGACCCACAAACCCACTCTTACACATTGACTGATATTGACCCTCCAACCCACCCATACACGTTCTGTGGTAATATGCTTTTAATTTTAATTTATTCAATAACTTTCGCACTCTATTTTCACTATTATTCATTGTAAACACCGCTGAAATAAACTTCTAGTCGATCTACTATAGTAACATTCTAAAAGTGATGCAGTCACAGCTGATTGGTAGTAAAACAGCTGTTTCAAATGCTGCCAATACTGCTTTAGAAATGGTACCTATTGTCGTGATGGTTTTAACACACAAGAAACTGTCCTGCATTTAGGCAACATTTGTCGCAGTTCTCTAAACCGACGCTAGAATTCAGGGGAGGCTAGTTTTTAAAAGTAAAGTTTATTTTCTAGTGAATTTTTGAAAAGGGACCTCTTGTTGGGCCTATGTTATTTTGCCATAATGACAAGAGGTTCTTTTTCTCAGGCTTCTTGTCATTAATCAGTAAAATAATTCATATTCTTGCTTTCATGAAAACTACCAAAAAATTCATCTATTGTCACCATCTCCCTCAGCATAGTAATAGTAGTAATAATAGAAGGATATCTGAAGGAAGATTAGTAACATGTCACTCTCTACTTTCTACTCTCAACTTAAGTCATAGACTTAATTTTTTTAATACTATCATACAGGATGACAATTAACATAGTTATAAACTTTTTTTACAATCAAAACCAAATATATTCAGAGAATGAATAACAGTTATGTACGACATTAGATAATAATATTTGCAAATGTTCGTCACACTGAGCAAGAAAAAAATTACTATCACAATTACTGATTTATCTCTATAATGAATGTATATAAACTAGTGTTAAAATAGGCTGTGATGATTTAGTGTGCAAAATTCAAACGCCATTGTGTGTATTTTAGTGTAACCTATGGGAAGGAATGCTTCCGCTGGCACGTGTGAGAGTGATCATTTGTCTATTAATAGTTTAGTTATGAATTACTTCTATAAAGTTAGTTAAATATGGATTATATGAATTTGTCATCAGTTGACTTACTGATGAATTTTGTTACATACATTATTTTTACAGAGTCAAACTTCAACACCAACTCTGAACAAAAGCAGTGACTATAAAAAAATGGCAGGCAGCATTGACTCAATGGATAAGAGTCAGCTGAACTCTTCGTTGGAGGAAGAGACACAAAGTTATGACATCTACGAAGCTCATAATCCATCTGCTTCGGAAGCTGTTAATCCTAGCTTTGACCTGGCCTATAGAAACCAAGGTATAGTAGAGTTCTACTATGCTTGCAACTAAAGAGAAAAAATCTTAACTAACCCTAGACTGATGAGACAATTTTGCAAGCATTTCTCTTAAAAATACCTATGGTTGTCTGTCAATGTGTTTGTCTTGAGTTGGAGAATGATGAGAAAGTATTATCAGAAATAAATAAAATATTGATCATTTGTTACTACTAAATTGAAAACAAATTTTTATTTTTGAAAACAAAAACTTTACATCAGACCCCATACACCACATAAAAAAGCGAGATAGCCATTATGTTGTAAATTTTGTGTTGAGTTCAGAAATATACATACATATATATATCTATAGGATTATATATATTAGGTTCTTATGTATCCTTATGTTTTTATAAGCAAAAAACAAAGTTTACTGTAACCATGGAAACGACACATTGTTGTTGTAGACATATACACAATTTATTTATAAGTACGTTTTTCAAATAATTTTCTTGATTGAAACATTATAAAAGCATATTCATAATAAAGAATATAATAATGCATATATTGTAGAACCCTCAATACTAATATAATGTAAACAAACCAGGTGCAAAACAAGAACTGATTCCCGCCAGACACTACGGTCACGCTGTGCCTTGAACGAGTGACTCTGCACAGCCTTCTAAATCATGGCATTTTATCAGAACATTTGTTGTTTGAATACAGTAACAAAGTTATATTCTTGTTCTGTAGAATGTCTACTTTGAAATGAGACTAAATTTGAAAATGTAGGTTTAATTTTAGCAGCGTAATAGCGTTATTTACTGAACGATGTTTAATTCCTCGAAAATCAATGTTTATCACCAAAGCAACTAATGTAATGCGTTGATAATCAACGTTTATCAGTTTTAGCGTTAACATGATAATAAGATCGTTAAACTCATAGAATATTTCTCATATAAATCTTACGTTTCACTAAAAATCTATGTATTAAAAGAATAGCAATTTTACAAGCGCTTTGAGCCCTAATTATAAAACCCAACGTAATAATTTACTCCCAACTGCGGTTTGCATTTGCTTCAAACACAATAGTTATAAATAACCTGAAGTGAATGACTTTCCAAATCCATAATTTCAGTACTATTTCAAATCTGGATTAATTTCCCTTAGTCTCTGAATCGTCTTCTTTCAGCATAACTTCAATTAAAGCATTTTTAAAAGAAACCTTTCATTTCAACCCTACTGATTTATCAGAAAATTGCACAGTTTGTGTGTACAGTTTTCTATTACATTTGGAATAGCAATGATGCCAACCAAATGTCATGAGTTTCTTGACCGTAACAATATCAGGTATATAAGTATATTGGAGAGATAGGACATCAGCAAACTTACCTTAGAAGACAAGTTCACTAACACTAGAGTAGTAGTAACATACATAAAAGAATCACATGAATTTTCACTTCACTGGCACTTTCTTCAGGTGAGTGAACTGAAAATTCGTGTGATTATGTGATTCTTTTATGTATGTTACTACTACTCTGGTGTTAGTGAACTTGTCTTCTAAGGTAAGTTTGCTGATGTTCTATCTCTCCAATATACTAATAATTCCTCACCTAGTGCCCTTTAACCTAATCTGAAATTGTCAGGTATATAAGTATTGTTAGTTGTGCATTAGGTTCATTCCTTCGTTTATACCTCTGGTCTGAGAATGGTTTACCGAAATCGATCATACCCTAATATTTGTACATTTTGTATGTATTTAGTAATTTGTGTTGACTGATGCCCACTTGTATAAAATTTTTACCAACATCAGTATTGACCAATCTTTTGAAATGTACTAGAACTGAATCCAGTAAAAAGTATTTAGAGCTGTGATTTCTCTTACACAAACTAACCATTACTATGTAGAACATACAATTCCTAAAGTTCTTTTAGCACTAACAAACAAAATATCATTCTTACTCTGAATATTTGAATGAAATTAATTCCATTATTGAGTTATTGATGATAATCAATAGTGAAACCATCGTTATTAAAATCGTTAGGATCTGAATAGACTCAGAATTAAAAAATTGACGTGAGACATACATAGCACAGCAATTGGAGCTAGAGATGAGGCTTGCACGAGAGGGAAAGTGTAATATGATGTAGTGGGGCATAAAGGATGCAGACAATAGTGATTTTAACAAATAAGAGAATTAAACAAATGTTTAATTTGTTTTCAATTCAGTGGATTGTTTTCACCGTTTACATTTGCTATTATCTCTCCACTAGTATTTGACTGTTCAACTCTTTTCGTCTACCAATTAGAAAAAAAAGTACTAAGCTTTTATTTTTATTATAAATAAAACAGTCAAATGACAACAAAACCTGTACAGTACAAAAAAACTGTGTATCCAGGTGCAATACTTGTGAGCTCTACTGAACATATTTTATTTTTCTTGTTTTGTTTCTGAGTTAACAAGAAAATGCTTAAAAAAAACTATTGTCAATGTTAATTAGATATCACTAAATTATTAGCACAAAACAGTTAGTTGTTGTCAGCAGGTTCTGAATGTAAATGTGTTTTAATTTAATTTATAAGTTTATGTAAATATTATTTTAGTTGTGGTAATGAATGAACTACTATTAGTTTCATTTGTGAATGACTAAGTAGTAACATTAGTCAAGTAGCATGAATTTTAATATTAGTTATTTAGTTGAATAAAGTAAATGAATAGAAAAATGACTGACTGGTTTGATAGTTACTAAAATTAGCTGTTCCTACCATTGATGCTACCTCAGTGTTCGTAATTAAGGTATATTAATTTGAGTTAACTGTATGAATTAGGCAAGTGACAACCTCTATAATTAAGAGCCTGCCAGCAAGTGTGTGTTAGCGAAAGGTCGCTTAATCTCTAAGCTGCCTGTACAAATTAAAGGACCAATTGACAAATTATTGTCACTATAGTATAGCAAACCAAATGACGATATTTTATCATTTGGTTTGCTATACTATAGTGACAATAATTTGTCAAATGACGATAGTTTATCATTTGGGGTTTAATAATCAAGCTATAATTTAACTGCTTGTAATAAATGTACATCTTTGTAATGAAAAGTAGACATTCATGATTTTTGTTTTACAGCTTATGGGATATATTGTCGCTTATATTGGAAAAAAGTGACAAATTGTTAGCTGTCATTAAGTTATTTGTATTGTAATAAATTGCAATTCATCATACAAACACAATGAGAATATTACACATCTAGAAGTGAACAGTTTGTATTATAGAACGTTGAGATTATTCTCCGTCATCCACTCTAATGGAACTGTATGTCAATGATTGCTTCAAGAAAATGAAGACAATTATATGACATCAACTCAGTTCGCTGTAGTGTAATGGTGAGTAAGAAAACTCTCACCTATTTACACCTGATGAGACGAAACAACGTCGAAACAGTACACATGGAGACCATCTGGTCCACGTACCAACATCCTTTCGGTGTGGCCAATGCATAGCGACCAACTGTTGTCAGAAGGTGCCTTAGCAAGCACTACTTGGAGCGCTATTACTTTTGTTAACGCAGAGTAACCCGTAGACTGTTGTTACTCTGCGTTAACAAAAGTAATAGCGCTCCAAGTAGTGCTTGCTAAAGCACCTTCTGACAACAGTTGGTCGCTATGCATTGGCCACACCGAAAGGATGTTGGTACGTGGACCAGATGGTCTCCATGTGTGCTGTTTCGACGTTGTTTCGTCTCATCAGGTGTAAATAGGTGAGAGTTTTCTTACTCACCATTACACTACAGCGAACTGAGTTGATGTCATATAATTGTCTTCATTTTCTTGAAGCAATCATTGACATACAGTTCCATTAGAGTGGATGACGGAGAATAATCTCAACGTTCTATAAACTTACTCCACTACTAAGATCTTCGGACTAACAACTAGTCCATCTCGAGTTTGTATTATAATTGTTTTATTTCATTTACAATTTTCAGGACATTTTTCTGTTTGTAGATAGACATGAGACTCGAATAACATAGATTCCTATATTTTTAGTTTTCAAACTACAGACAGAAAAAAATATTTTTCCCTAGTTCATAAAACTTTGCAACAAATATATATAAAAACAATGAAATAGGTTCTCTTACTTTTGTCTCTATCCAAAACTGGTATGTCATTAAGTTAGGATTCAAATTTCTAAAAAAATCTATTTCATTGTCTATAAAAAATCTAAGCAGCATAACCATAATATTAAACATAAATATTTATAACAAAACGTTTACTAAACAAATGTTTAAGTGAAGTTAAGAATACAACATTTTTGTGTCCTCATATTAATTTTTTTAATGAAATTTATTTGAAAAATATTTATTTTTAGAATGGACATTTTTTAAACTTTAAAAATATCTTTGAAGATTTAAGAATATGTTGTTGAGAATGCTTTTTCAAAAGATTTTTTTGCCCTAGGTTTTCGAGACACGTCAACATTTGCATCACGCACAAACAGTACCTGGCAGTCTCAAGAGGATTATTTTAATAATGCCTCAACTCTCCCTCTCAATGCATCACTTGCACACACCACATCCACTCTGGATGCTGTTAAGACGGACCCTGACTTCCAACAAGAGCGGGAATATAATGTTTACTACGAGCGACCAAAGAGTGCGGCCTTGCTTGAGACTAATCTCGATGAGCCATCACCCCCACCAGTGCCCTCACCACCTCCTCGTCCGAAGTCTGAAATGTTATTAGAAACAAACTTGAACTATCCCCTCCCACCTCCTAGTCCTAGAGATTTACGCACTTTTCAGCCCTTGTTGAGTAAGAGTCAACCCTTAGAAACTGCAATGTAAGTTTATTTAGAGTTTCAGTTTCAAAAGACAATAAATTTCCGGTGTTATCAATTTGGATCAGTGTTAAAACACTGAAAATAATTTCCAATGATCTCTGTAAAATTATGAGCCAGTTTAACACTTAACAATTCATCATTTTTTAGGAAAAGCTTAAAGCTGAGGTTTTAATAAGAGGGCAGTTCAACTATCAGCTGACTTAGGTATTACATTATTAACAAGTAGACCAGCTTCTTCATAGATACAGATAGAAACGCACACACGACATTATGTACACATATGAGGGTTGTCCATAAATTAAAGGTCTCCACCGTGCTTCCGTCACGAAAGAGTAAGCTAGAGTGAATCTGAGAACAGTGATATGTTCTTCCCCACCACTGTTTCGGTCAGTCTCCACCCCTCTGTGATATTCTATCTTGGTTTAGCAGCCATTAACAATGGACGGAAATATCAATGTTCCCGCAGTCTGTGAACATTGCAGACAGTGAATTACAGTCTGTGATTAGATTTGCTGCTTTAAGAGTCTACAGAGGTTGTCGGCCATGTTGGTTTTAATCCCATAAGAACAATTTTATTTTCGAACTGGACATACGATCACGTGTGACTTGGAGAGAAGTGTATAGATATAAAAAATATGCTTAATTGATGTGGGGAGTTTGCAAAATGCTGAACAAACATACATGATTAGGCCGGCTGCGGCTGTCCATCTGCTTCAGACGAAACGGTAACGAGAGTTGAGGAACTTCAGCTTGCGGATTAGCATATGATTGTGAGAGATTGCTAATCAGATACAGGACTTCTCTGAGACTCTAACAACAAGATTTTGTTGGGCTATACAGAACAAAAGGAGAAGGCGGCTGACAAATGACATTCATTTGCACCACGACAACGCCAGCCCTCATGTCGGGCATAGCAACCACAGATCTCATTGCCAAAGTTGGTGGTAAATGATTGACCATCCTTCTATTTTGAATAGTAATGAATAAACAACTTAAAGGCATAAAACTCTCAAGTTACGATTGGTACTATGACTTGAGCATAAATAGCTCCTGAAACAATGCCAAAGGTCATGACGGAAACTGTGTTTAAAAATAGCTTAATGTCTAAGTTTTCGGAATCTGTATCGGGTTTCCAATAAAATGATGTTTACCGTGTAAAAAAACATTGTAGACCTTAATTTATGGACAACCCTTGTTTGTCGACAATGGTGGCGCAGCTATACTTTTGGACAGTGTTGTGGAGCTTGTAGGCGATAGGTTCTGTGCTCGGGTCCTCCTAATACTGACATGGTGTCTGCTCTTTGGTTGCCACTACTACTCACGTGGACACTACTAGAGACATCTGGAGTATCTGTGTTGACTGGTAAGTCAGATTCTGGATTTTGTGTAGGGAAGAAAATTATAAAGCTAGTCAATCAGCTGAAAATCAGACCAAAACTACGTGATCCGGATTCCACTAAAGTAGCAGGTTCCTTAGTTGATCTGGCTATTGATAAATGGTTCTTCCTGAGCTAAGTAGAATTTAGTAAGTAACAAGATTACACAAGTCATCCATACATATCGTACACTCAAGCGTATTCATATTTGCTTTAAAATACGCAGAAGCTGTGTTATCATCTCAAATTTGGACCTGAATAATGACTATTTCAAATAATAAAATAGGGCAGCATATTAGAATGTTGTGTGTGTTTTTCTATTTGTATATCTATGAAGAAGTTGTATTACTTGTTAGTACAACATAAGCTACTCTCCTCACTACAGTGATTGTCAATTTTACCAGTTTTGAAAGAAGTCTTTTAATTTGAATTAATAAATATTAACAAAGTAAAATCATTTTTATAAATTTTTTTAAGCATCTAGAATTATTTGTTAATAAATTTTCACAAAATCACCAATAAATAAAACTTTTTTCGAGGCCTTTCGCCAGCAAAGCTGGCATCATCAGGCAACATAAATTTTTTTATGTTGCCTGATGAAAAAAAAAAAAAAAAATATGTTGCCTGATGATGCCAGCTTTGCTGGCGAAAGGCCTCGAAAAGTTTTATTTATTGGTGATTTTGTGAAAATTTATTAACAAAGAAGAATACCAATATCAACTCAATCTGAAATTTACAATCTAGAATTATGTTAGAAATAATATATGAACAAAACTGAACAAAAGTACTGCTATCATGTATTGTATGGTCACAAATAATATTAAAAATAAGGACATTTTTGGATTGTTAGGAGCCATAAGCATGCTATTTCTTCAGATTTCAGTCAAACATTTGGTGTAATAGTTCTAAATATTTGCATCATTTTACTTCAATGTACCGGGAGACCAAGCTTCACTTAGTTGTATTTTGCAAGCTGAAGAGGTAGCATCCATATCTCCCAGAAGATTGTTTTTGTTGCTCTACCTTGTAGGTTATTAATAAAATTTAGTTTCTAGGTTTCCAAGCACTATACATTATAAGGGTTAACCTTATTTTGCAAAATAAATAAACTTTTACTGCTAAGTAACTATAGCAACACGAAAATGTCACTCTTGGAAACACTTCACTTAAACAGTGTTTGATAAGGTACCCATACAAAAATAAAACTAGTTGAGAAAGAAAACCACACAAAAATAATGAAAACCGAAAAATACTTCTGATCAGCTGTTGTTTGTTGATGCAGGTTGTACTCACATCAGCTATGATAGATATTTTTTTTCTTCAAGAAGTCGATAACCCGGAATGTCTAGGAGCCACTGGGGCAGATTTTAGAATTTTCCCAAGGTTGACACTGTTAACAATCAATTTATCGTGGTCGAAAACCCCAAAAATATTTAAAATCCTTGAAGCAAAAACCAATTTCTCCAGACACTTCTTGTTAGATAAGAAGATACTAAATAAAATGTTGCTATATGAACTTGCTTGTAATCATGGCATGGCTATAGCTGCACAAGGGTAAACATTTTGCAGTAAAATGTTTAACTTTGGTAAAAACCGCTTGATGGTTGTATTTTTTCCCTATAAACTATAAAACAACTCTGAATAACTGAAACTGTAAGAAATAGCACAATGTTAATTTAATTTATTGTCTCCAAGAGTTTTCATGGGTTTTATTTTGAATTTTGTTATATAAGTCGCTCATAATCTTATTGCTCGTCTCAATGCTAAATCTTGGAATCTGTTATAATATAAACTGAAAACTTAAATCTTTTCAAGGACTCTAATTTGCAAATAAGTATTTTGTATGTAAATTGTTGTTTGGTAATCTAATCGAGTCAGTTTTGTTTGAAGAAAACTCATGGAAACCCTAATGACACCAAAAATATCCTTTACAACCCACCCACCCACTCAATCCTCACTGTAGAAAGTGGTCAGGAACTTTTAACAAAATGTCAGTATTAAATAAATCTAATGGCTATTTATTATACTTACTGTTACATCAATTACTCAGGATGTATAAAACGTGGGTAAAACCAACATTGAAATCATTTAATTAATTTGAATAGTTAGTAACAGTTAACCATTTAAGAGCATTAAATGTTGGTTTGTACGAGGCGTGTTTTTAAAGTAAGTACCGTTTTTAAATTACGCCGCCGCAGCGCTGCGGTCGCCGTTTAGCGCATGCGCACCGTGTAGCCACATCTGTTGGGAAGCCACAGACGCCATTACGGAACCATCCGATCGAGTCTACATCTGTTTGCGTGATTTTAAAATGACTCCACCTATTGAGAATCCCGCCGACTGTAAAGTGCGTGCAGTAATACGGTTTCTCTGTGTTCAAGGCTTCAAAGCAGTTGACATTCATCACCAAATCAGTGAAGTCTATGATGAAAACATTATGAGTGATGGAATGGTTCGGAAATGGGTTAGGGCCTTTAAAGATGGCCGTACACACTTTCATGATGAGGAACGAAGTGGGCGACCTTCAGTCATTACCGATGGGTCGCGCACTTCGTTCCTCATCATGAAAGTGTGTACGGCCATCTTTAAAGGCCCTAACCCATTTCCGAACCATTCCATCACTCATAATGTTTTCACCATACACTTCACTGATTTGGTGATGAATGTCAACTGCTTTGAAGCCTTGAACACAGAGAAACCGTATTACAGCACGCACTTTACAGTCGGCGGGATTCTCAATAGGTGGAGTCATTTTAAAATCACGCAAACAGATGTAGACTCGATCGGATGGTTCCGTAATGGCGTCTGTGGCTTCCCAACAGATGTGGCTACACGGCGCGCATGCGCTAAACGGCGACCGCAGCGCTGCGGCGGCGTAATTTAAAAACGGTACTTACTTTAAAAACACGCCTCGTATATTACGTTTCATGAAACTTTTACAAGATCATAAATAATTGGAGTCAATGAAAGTATCAATTGACAAAGAGCTTATTTGTGCTTTATAATAACTGAATGTTTTTTATTTTAATAATTTTAGATAATATGATATCGGTGCAATATAAGTTCATAAAACATAATTTATTTTTAATTGGAACAAGTATTGTATTAATTCCAACTATTCAATGTAAACTGAAAAATTGTGATACTTATATATTGTCTTCATTTTGATGTCAATCATGACATTAGTATTATCTATTTGACTGTTATTAAAAATGTCATATATCTACTAGAGGGCAACAAGAACAGAAAGAAGGAAAACTAAGCATTTTAAAGGAAAGTTTTGGATCATTTAGACCCAAGATGGATTGTAAGTTTTGGGTTAAAATTTAAAAAACAAGTTATTTAAAACATTTCTCAAAATTCAATATTAGAATGTATTAATCTGAAGCTGTATGAAGTATTAAAATAAATATACCATTTCCCATCACAGAACCAAAGTTGTTTATAGTGGCTTATATCTTATTCAACATTGACTACAATTGAGTAAATGAACTGTCATTTGACACTGATAAAAGCAAAAATTACAGTAAACTGTGTCTTGAAATTAAGGATTGAAATAACTAAATCTAAGCTTTATGAAAAAAAACTTTTATGGCATTTGGAAAAAATAGTGATACTATGAAAACTATTTGCTGTGGTTCTTTATTTCTTACTGTTAGAATCATAATCCAAACGAGTACAACCATGAACTGGTATTGTGTTCATTAGGTACAGTAATTAGATGAAGATGTTAGATTTACTCATTTTTGTGATCAAACTTAATTATTACTTATTGTACTTCCTTGACAATTAATTAGTGAAATAATTTATTTGATTGTTAAATAGTAAACAGAGATATGGTTTCGAGGGGATCATCCCTTGTAAATGCTAAATACATGTATATTTTTATTTTATATTAAAATATGATATTATGAAATTACTATTTTAAGCATCACTTGTGCATAGTTATTTTGTAAATATGTATATATTACGATAAAAGCGAATTGTACATAATAGTCACTCTTTACA
Organism: Stictocephala bisonia; assembly: GCA_035578905.1. Classification (NCBI taxonomy): domain Eukaryota; kingdom Metazoa; phylum Arthropoda; class Insecta; order Hemiptera; family Membracidae; genus Stictocephala; species Stictocephala bisonia. The sequence continues at coordinate 1,260,982 of JAQJVL010000226.1, forward strand.
AATAGTATTTTATAAGAAATTTATTTCTGATTAAATATTTTTAAATAATTCAACTTTTTGTATCTGTACCTGTAGAAAAATAATTTCTCTTGATAATCACAAGACAAACTACATCAGACTAGTCAAGTATAGATGTTAGCAAATCTACCGGTGCTCAAGCTAGATTTAACTATTTTATGAATAGACAATACCCACAATTCATTCGCGTTAAATATCTACAAAATCTGAATAGGTGATAATTGCCTTGAAATTGTGCAACAAGACACTGGCGTGAGGTCTACTGCTCTCTCAAGTACTATTGTCGGTGCAAAATTCACACCATATATGCATATTAAAATATTATTCTTAACTGCAACACGTTCAGTGCGGTGTGAGCTGATTGGCGGCCAAGCCTTGGCCATTACGTAGTGTGCGGACACCTATAGGAGCTTCGTGCACTTGATCTTTTGGCGCAAAATAACCGCTGATGGTTATTGATTGAGGTTACGTTGTGATTCTACTAAGCTGTTAGTGAGTTGGGACGCATAATAGTGCATTTCCTTTTTAGTTCTATGAAAGTCACCAATAGTGAAATTTTCAGTGAAAAATCTAGCATCTTGGGAATAAAATGTGTCAATTTTTATCGTTGTACATAATGAACATTGGAAATATAGTGTCAATAAGTTTGTAAATAACGTTTTTGTAACATACATTCACATAATGTACCTAATAACTAACAAAAAAAATGTAGACGCCTATAGCAGTCTGAACCATACCCCTACAAAATTTCATCGTGATTGCTGCAGGCACCTATAGGCGTTGGCATATTTTTAGATCACCTCTGGCCTACAATAAAATATAATGTATGATTTAAATAACTGTTATCCTAGTTGAAACAAAAAAGTCCATTGCTAAAACAAAGCCATATTACTATTCATAAGATATGATGAATCAAAGTTTTCTAAAACCTTTACTGAGGTTATTTAATTACTCAAAAGAAATAATATTGCAGACAATATTAAAACCAATTATTCTCACTATTGGACAGTCCTAGTCAAGTTGCCCCCCAAACAAGCCTCTACTGAGTTTGAGCTAAAAAGGATTTTATGTGAAATTTTTTTTACCCTTTGTACTCAGATGGACAGCATTGCTGGACCACTGCCATTTCTCCAAGTGCTTGCATTTAGTTTTACAGTGACCGTACATTTAGATCGGATGGGCAGCACTGCTGTCCACTACAGTCTGCATGCACTCGCTTCACCACCAGCTGGGAATAATTTTGGATGATTTCATTTATAACAAACCTCTTAAATGGATTAAAATGCAAATAGGCAAGTAATAATTTAGTCAAAAATATCTAAAATATAAATTTAATTTTTCCACAAACTAATATGAAACAATGAAAAATTTAAGAACAATACGATGAATAAAATAATCTATTTATCATTGTTTTAAAATAAAAATTGTTACATTATGTATTGTTCAGCTGTTATCTTGTCAATACAAAACTAGGAAATAGTAACCCCAACTTACTAGTGCCTATTGTTTGCCTCTACTGTCTAGAATATGGTTACTTTTTTACAATGCCAACAACTAGATATTTATTTATTGATAGCTTTTTCTCCCTTTTTTAGGTTATACACTAGAGTCCATTTTAACCAAATAGAGAACAAGTCTACGATTTATAGCGAGCACACATTTCCAATTTAAAATGTTGAGATGTGACTGTAGTTTAATTAAGGGATAGGCAGCCGAAGGCCAACCTGGATGAAGCTCTGGAAAGAATCTCCACAATAATAGAGGAGACTACAGCCGATAAGCACCCACTGTTGATTATGGGGGATATTAATGTGGACATCATAAAACCTGACAACAATACAGCTAAACTGAATGAAATGCTGGCTACCTATGACATTGAGAGAATCTCCTTACCTCCAACCAGAGTGACAAGTACCACTTCCACATCTATTGACTGTGTTTGCACCAATCAATATACAAAAGATCTTCAAGTGGAAGTGTTAGCCACTGGAATATCCGATCACAAGGCCCAGATATGCTACCTCAAAATTCCTCAAATGAACTCAACTACACCTAGACAGATTACCCGACTTTTCCATGAAGAAAATTTGCTCCACCTGAAATGTCTCTTAGCAGAAAATGACTGGCTAACTGTTCACAACGCCACTAATGCTGAAGAAGCCTATAACAATTTCTACACATCATTGACTGCAAGTTTGGAGACTGCATGCCCCAGAAAGAAAAAAAGAGCTAGAAAGAAGAAAAACTCAAAAGTTTACAACAATGAAGAGGCACTTCAGTTGAAGCAACAATACCTCCATACCCTTTCTAGGTATGAAATGACAGGATCTGACAAGGACAAAGTGATCTGTGCAGCTGTAAAGAAAAATTATGACCTAAAATTGAAATCCTTGAGGAAACTAGCGTCAACAGAATACATAAAAAAAGCGCAAAACAAATCAAAAGCAACTTGGAATATTATAAACAGGGAGAGGAAGAAGCGTGGGCAGGAAGATTCTCAAATTAAGCTTAAAGTAGATGGGAAACTACTAAAAAGACCATCTGAAGTAGCAGAACAACTCAATAACTTTTTCATAACAGCTGCTGATGAGGCACTTAAGAAAAATAATATTTCAAGACCACCTGCAACAATTAATAACTTAACGGAGTGTAATAATTATCTTTCAGTTTTAAACCCTACCAATCCAGAAGAGATATTAAGTATATTGCACACATTTAAACCGAAATGGTCTGCAGGACTGGATGAAATATCTCCACAAGTTGTAAAATTATGCTCAATAGAGTTAACTAGCCCATTAACAACTATAATTAATAAATCTTTTAAAGAGGGCATTTTCCCAAGTCCTTTAAAATGTTCAAAGGTATACCCTAAATTCAAGAAAGGCTCAACTACAGATACCACTAACTACAGACCCATATCACTGGTCTCAACCTTCTCAAAAATAATAGAAAAAGTGGTGCTTGCTCGTTTAACCAAACATCTGGAAGACAACAACCTTTTAACCAACAAACAGCACGGGTTTGTAAAAGGTAAATCCACTAAAACTGCAATAACTAGCCTAATTGAGCATGTAATAAACCAGTTAGAATGTGGAAAATTAGTTACAGGAATACTTTTGGACTTTAGTAAGGCATTTGACTCCATGGGGCACGATCTTATCCTCTCAAAACTAGAAAGTCTGGGTATAAATGGAACTGCAAAAGCATGGTTCCAGTCCTACCTGAGTGGACGCAGCCAAGTGGTTGAAATAAAATGTACATACAATAACCTGATACAGTATGTGAGATCTGCTCCTAAGGAGGTCACCAGGGGAGTGCCACAGGGTTCAGTATTAGGCCCGGTCCTCTTCATATTATTCACCAATGATTTGCCAAAACACCTTGGTGATATATGCAATTGTTTAATGTATGCAGACGATACTACTCTAGTAGTCAGTGAAGACACAGCTGATAGCATAAAAGAACAATCCTCCCAAAGTTTAAATAAGGCCTATCAGTATTGCAAAGAAAATGACCTAGTTGCAAATCCAACAAAAACAAAGCAGATTTTATTCCGGAAGAGGAATGACGTAACAGGAGTAGAAGATATGGCACCTGAGGACAACGTTAAACTGCTTGGAGTCACTATCGATTCAAAACTCACATGGACACCGCACATTGACAACTTGTGCAAAACAATTTGCTCTGGCTTATATGCAATAAGGAGGCTAAAGCAAGTTGCGGACATCAGTACTGCCAGATCAGCATATTTTGGTCTATGTGAGTCACACATAAGATACGGCCTGATTGCTTGGGGAGGAACATCATTAAACAACATGCAACGAATACTGGTTCTGCAAAAACGAGCCATAAGGATCCTTGCAGAACTGCAACCAATGGAAAGTTGCCGCACTTATTTTAAAGAGATGAGGATTATGACAATATTCAATTTATATATACAAGATGTTATCTTATATGCAGAGAATCAAAACCCACTACGCAATCATAACATCCATAACTACAATACAAGACATTCCTCATATTTTGTGATACCTCAACACCGTCTCACTCTTTTTGAAAAACAACCACTCTACATCGGCTGCAAGTTGCATAATCACCTTCCTGACTATCTACGAAGGCAAAGAGGACAAGATTTTAAGAGGGAACTAAGAAGATGGCTAACTGACCGGCCCTTCTACAGCCTAGCAGAATTCTTCAATAGCAGCTGACAAAACAAATCTACACTTTATAACATTTGTAAACATTTGACGCCATTGTATTTCTCTACGAAATTACAAATAAAGTTGATTGATTGATTGGTTAAAGGGTACTAGGCTAGGAATTTAGTTTATTGGGGAAAGAACATCAGCAAACTTACCTTAGAAGACAAGTTCATTAACGCCAGAGTAGTAGTAACATATAAACAAAAATCACATTATCACGAGTTTTCTGTACCACTGGCACTTTCTACGGGGGGGGGGGGGGGGGGGGAAGTTTAATAATTTGCAATCCATGCTCATGTGTATACTACATCAAATAAATGCAAAGAATTTTATTATTTAGTAACAATAATATATTTTAGATCAGTCTTTAAACAGTTTGTAATGTTATCTGTATGCAAGCTCAGTGGCTATACAGCGACTTCTTGCATTGACTGTACATGACAAATTCTTGAGTCAGCTGTACACATGACACAAGTACCGACTCACTCGATTACATTTGTCTTTCAGTGCCAACTGCTCAGTTGGGATTCGAATTTGGTTCTTTACACACTTAGATAACAACCACTTTATCAAAGTTGCAAGTGATTCTTTTAGTGTATAATATTTTAGATCGGCAATACACGCACGAGAGTGCATTTCCAATATAGCATCATGGGACCACAAGCGTTCTGTACGCTTAACACAAGACTCAAGAAAGGATGTTTTCATAATGTACTCAATTTAAACTGAATTCCTTTGGTTCCATCAAATTTGGTATTTGAGATTCGTACACTCTCCCGCAAAGAGTTTCAACTCTTTTGAACAGATTTTATCCCATGTCTGAAAGTGCTTCAGTGGCCGAGTAGTTAATTGCCATCTCCTGGGGCTAGAAAGACGGCAGGTCCTAATTCGAATCCTAGTCTGATTGCAACAAGTTGACTGGTGCAACTTATTATTAAATTGGTCGGTAGAGTAGTTGGTTCAATCCCAGCTCCATGTGCTAAATGTTCTCAGTTCGATCCCAATCAGAGTCATAATACATTTTGAGAAGGATCAGCTCATAACCACCGACTGTTCATTTGTCATTGGGCTATTAATTAATGACACTTTCTAAGGAACAGTCGGCCTTAGTTTGTAACAATGACTACATTCGCTCATCTACACTCATTCGAAATCCATATTCGCCCATATCTTGACGATCGGCGTCTTATGAATAAATAAATTTCTGTCCTTCCAGAGGTACAGATCTATATGGCACGACAAGTCTCAGGCTTATGACTAGAGAACTGTGTGTTGACATAACAGAAAAGCGGTTTTGTAGGGTACAATGTAATGTTGTCAGTATAGCCAACAGCACCTGTCAACACCAGCTTTGATCATTTTAGCTTGAAACAGATTTAGTTGCCCTACAGGATTTTTTGTTAATTAATTTAGACACTAATGGATCAAGGTTAATTGTTATCATCTAAATTAAAAATTATAAAGAATAACTTCCTTTATAATGCAAAAATTTTAATTCGTGCATAAACGGGATGCAAATAAAGAGACAATACTGGATGAAATTTTATATTTTGCATAACCTAGCAAACAATGTTTAAATTATAAATTACACTGAAAATAAAACTAAATACCTAAGAATGAATTAATTAAGGCAACTAAATATAGTTATTTTACATTAATTAAAATTAGTTGTGAACTATTTTGAAGCTGGTTGTATAATAAATACAATATATTTGTACCATATTACAATATCACTTTTTGGAACAAAAACTACTTTTTCAAATATGTAAATTCATGAACATATTTGAATCAGAGTTATAACAAATTAAAAAAGAAAAATATTTATTTCTATTTGTGATATAATTAAGGGTTTCTTTGGGTAGTAAAAACCGTAGAATGCCCAAAATTGCACAATGACTGATTATAGAGAAACTTAATCCAAGTAAATTTGAATTAATTGTGTTGAATTCAGGATGAACAACTAATCCCTGTCACAGTTAACATACACTAGACAAATGCTGAGATAACCAACATCTTTACACATATTTTGTTTCACAATAAATTATGTACATTACATATTTTTCTAGTATGTACATAATAATTTTAATGTAAATTTTAAGTTTAATATGCAATTAAAAAAATTAACCAACCAATTCTAATGAAAATTTAATAAAAAACAATAACTTAAGCAAACTTGAAGCTAGTAAATTTGTAATGTAAAGATATTAATTTCCTCTTCATTTGTCAAGATTTTATTCAGTAGTAAAATCAAAATGAAAAACATATTTTACTACACATAGAAAAGTCCAATACAATTAGTATCCTACTGTAAAATGACAACATTCAACCTAATACTTGGGCATAGATCAAACTACATGATTACTCTTGCAAGTATCCAGTACGTCAGTGGTTGCAGTTCTAACAGCCAAATTCTGCCAACAAACAACATATGTTAATTAACAAGGACACAATTTTATTTAAGGTGGTGCAATCGGTTTATGGCGAGTTAATTATTTCCCAATTTTATAATCAAAATTAGTTCATGTAGCTTCATTTGAAACAGGAAAAATAAAAAATAAATTTTTAACCACTACAAGACAAAATTGTTCAAAGTACAAATTTAATTTTCTATAACTACGTTTTTTGCATATAACTGAAGGGATTAACACATTTTTCACTTTTTTAACGTACAAATATAAAATTTTAAAGATTAAAAAATTCCTTTTTTAACCTTTGAAATTATAAATATTTTACAGAAAACATATTAATCTCTTTAGTTATGTTTTTTTTTTCTTATCCACAAAAAGAAAGAGTATTCTTGGTTATGTTATGTAGGTTTGTTATTTTTATTCCCGTAAATTTAATTCCTTTTTATTTATAACACTGTTTTTAGCTTTAAAAGGTAGATATAAGCTAATAATCAATTACTTCATTTTTCAAACAAATTCCTTTGACAGGCAAAGTAAGAGAAGTCTTTCTGAGATTGAGAATTTTAATGGTTTAAATGTCATTACAGAAGAGAGAGAGATTATATAAGTTGAAGATGTTAACTCGGATAAGCTTAGACAGGCAATATCAAAAGGCACAATGGATTTAGAAAAAAAAAAAAAAAAAAAATATGTTAGGTGCTGAACTGGAACTGCTTTGTAAAGCTCTTCCTGCATTACATCCTAAAATGGGTAGATATATCTTAGTTCAAGGCATCAAGGTCAGAGTTTGACAAGACCGTTACGTGCAAAGAACAGTTCAGCTCCTTTTCAGAACTGAAATTATCATATATTTCTTGTCAGTCGATTGAGGTCTATTTTTTTTTTTTTTAATCTGAGCAGGGAATCGTCCAATGATTGACGTAAGAAAATACCGCATCGTATCATATAAAATATGGTAATGACATTCTAGCAGTGTATGACACAACATTATTGATTTATTTTCCGTCAAATAAAAAAATCGATATATTCCATGGTGAACGTCTATTAATTATTATTCTGTAAACACCTTAGATCGCCAAAACTGTGAAACATTTGCGCATAAGATATGTTTTCCTGTAAATTTGTTGAACGGTTTCCTGATTAGGTTAGACAATAACACAGTTGGAGTATAAAAGATGGTAAAGTACGATAATTTTGATTCGTAAACTCACTGAACGGTTCCCTGTTCACATTGACGTCGATGTAACTGTAAAACAATCATGAATCAACCCAAATGAGGGAGAAACATGTTGGAAGACCTTTTCTAAACAAAATACTACGAAATTAGATTCGGAAAATAATTTTTATTGAACCGAAGCCTTATCAAACGTCTAATTTTTTATTCAAAAGTTTATATTTCAGACTGCATCTCGTCGTCAATATCGGCTAGACCTATTATTAGCCAACTACGCCTATGGTTTTCATTCGATAACGCCAGGTTTTCATGAATTTCTCGTTATGAAATAATTATTTATCTGTTGTTCAGAGTAGCCTCATGTATTGAAATAGTTTCAAGTTGCACACATTTCATTACCAATCATAATTTAAAAACTATGATCATCCTAAGCGATTTTAAAATTTATTTTTAGTAAACCTGCTTTGTTATTATTAGCAATCGATTTAACTACAGTCTTTGTCATCCAGATTTTCAAATTTGATTATATAATTCACAGCTTATTTCCGGTTAGTTGTAACCTTGTTTTTACTGAATTAAATTACCCACAGAACACAGATCCACTCTGCTTCGCGTGTACACAATCAATTTTTTAAGGAGGCAATTCTGAAAGCAAATGACTGCATTTGGCGATGACGCCTGAATTTTAGCTTCAGTTTGGTTGGATGCAGCGAAGGTAGGAAGTAACAAGTTTTATTTATCAAATGTTACAGTTACAAACAAATCAAAATTATTGTGTTCAGTTTAGATGTATATATTTACAAATCTGGCAAAACTTAACATAGGCTTAGGATGGTGTCTGCCTTTTACAGTTGTCTTGGGTGAACAGGAAATCCTTCTGTAAATACTCGCTCGAAAATACTCGATACTCGAAAAAAATTCCAACTAATCGACTCGAACTAAAAAATCACTACTCGCACACCCTTAACTGTTAGTGTAATTATTTTGCTTTATTATCTATAATTTTTAATTGTAAATAATATATTCTTCATTATAAAAAGTGATGAACTACGAAATAGACAAATTGTGACTGTTACAATAGTTCAGAAGAGGACGAATACAACGAAAAATCAAAAGACAGTATAAACAATTTACAGTAATGAAAAGTTAGGTTAAAGGGCACTAGGCCAGGAATTAGTATGTCTGAGAGATAGGACATCAGCAAACTTACCTTAGAAGACAAGTTCACTAACACCAGAGTAGTAGTAACAAACACAAAATAAACACATAATCTCACAAATTTTCAATACCACTGACATTTTCTTCACCAGTGGTATTGAACATTTGTGAGATTATGTGTTTATTTTGTGTTTGTTACTACTACTCTGGTGTTGGTGAACTTGTCTTATAAGGTAAGTTTGCTGATGTCCTATCTCTCCAATATACAAGTAATGAAAAGTGCATTTTTTTTCTCCAAACATTAAATTTGTGATTGTTAGTACTCATTATCATTCAGAAAGTAATAATTGTAGCTTAACAAACATTTCTGTAAATGTAATATTCTATTGTTCTTATTTCTGCCTCATTTTAAGAGGAATTATCTCACTGAGCGACCAACTATGTATCATGATGTAACAGGACAGATCGCGGGTTAAATTAATAACACTAAAAATTAAATGAGTAGTCGACTTTTTTTTCATTTTTCAGATTAATATCAAGGAAGAACCCATAATGTAATGATCTTTTTGAAACATAAATTAAATTGAACTATAACCGTTAAATGGGTTTGAATAATATGATATTGCATGGTCTTACAAGTAACTGCATTGGTAAATTAGGTTTTGAAATACAAACAGTTTACAATACACACACTTCATGTGCTTACCTTAATTCATAGTGAGGTGTAACTGAAGTTGGAGGGATTAATTAGCCCTGAAACAAATTAATAATTGATAACAAAACATTTTATGAAGAATATCATAAAAACATAACTTGAAATTGTGATTTGTATACAATGTAAATTGTTTGTGATAAAAATATTTTCAAATGTCTGAAAACATTTAAAACTTAGACATTTATTTTAATCTAGGAGGTTAACTCTTGGACTTTGACAATAGTTGACTAGTTAACCATAACAGCCTTTTAAAATACCAATTTTTCCCTAAAGGTAAGGTTAAACATTATATTAAATTAAATTTGCGGCTCTTTTCAGACAATTATTAGACCTTCCAAATAACAATGTAACTATATACATTTTAATTCTATTTCCTCTTAAATCAGTAGAAGGTAATTGTATAAAACTACACCATAAGTTTGCATTTACTTTGAAAATGTTATCGACAGCATCTTTAACGCAGCAACGAACATCTGTCTTAAATTACTGCAAACTCAGGGATAAAGGCATTTCCTTTAATGATCAATCGTCTAAATCACATTGTACATTTTTTCTTTCAAAATTGGTAATAGTATTAATTGTAAGATGATTGGCCTTTTTTTATAATAAACATGAAACAATACATAAAATCTGACAACATAAAACTTCTTGTGTGACAATCTCATTATCAACTAAGGACAATAAATTGGTTTATTTAAGTCTCTAAGTGCAATAGTATAGGGGATGAATACATACATCAGAGCAAAGCAAATGAAGGAGTTTGAGGGGAAGGTTTAAAGCAATTGCTCACAACTACCTGTAGGCATTGTGTTAATGCAGCAAGAAATAGTCAGCCAGTAAGAATCACTTTCTGTGCCCATAAAAAAAAATATATATATACATATATATATATAATATATATGTATATATATATAATATATATGTATATATATATATATATATATATATATATATATAAATGGTAGTTAAGGAAATAAATGACATATTACTGTTTAATATTAATTTGTTCAAAAGCAGATTTAGGAAGTACCTTACCTCCTATATGGACTGCTTCTATTTAAAATTTAGAGCAAGAGAAAACAAATAAATTTACTTATTTTAAAACAAATGATCGAATAAATGTTTCACTCTCTGCTGGAAACATAAAACTGTGCACACACCACCAAATCTGTTTATTTCCAGGTCAACCACAAATGAACAAAACAAAAATGCTTTTGTAACTTGATCAAGAGCTTAACTTTGGTAATCTATACATTATTTAAATGAACTAAAATATAAAACCGAGTTTCTCAACTCTGAAATTTAGCTTGATGACATCAAACATTTAGTAAATCAAATCTGAATGGTTAATGTAATAAATTTAACAGATTTACTTTGAGTATATTTGTTCCAGATATATATATATATATATATATATATATATATATATATATATATATATATATATATATATATATATATATATATATCTGGAACAAATATACTCAAAGTAAAATATATATATATACACGAGGCGTGTTTTTAAAGTAAGTACCGTTTTTAAATTACGCCACCGCAGCGCTGCGGTCGCCGTTTAGCGCATGCGCGCCGTGTAGCCACATCTGTTGGGAAGCCATAGACGCCATTACGGAACCATCCGATCGAGTCTACATCTGTTTGCGTGATTTTAAAATGACTCCACCTATTGAGAATCCCGCCGACTGTAAAGTGCGTGCTGTAATACGGTTTCTCTGTGTTCAAGGCTTCAAAGCAGTTGACATTCATCACCAAATCAGTGAAGTGTATGGTGAAAACATTATGAGTGATGGAATGGTTCAGAAAGATGGCCGTACAAACTTTCATGATGAGGAACGGTAATGACTCGGTAATGACTCCAGATCATCGGTAATGACTGAAAGTCGCCCACTTCGTTCCTCATCATGAAAGTTTGTACGGCCATCTTTAAAGGCCCTAACCCATTTCCGAACCATTCCATCACTCATAATGTTTTCACCATACACTTCACTGATTTGGTGATGAATGTCAACTGCTTTGAAGCCTTGAACACAGAGAAACCGTATTACAGCACGAACTTTACAGTCGGCGGGATTCTCAATAGGTGGAGTCATTTTAAAATCACGCAAACAGATGTAGACTCGATCGGATGGTTCCGTAATGGCGTCTATGGCTTCCCAACAGATGTGGCTACACGGCGCGCATGCGCTAAACGGCGACCGCAGCGCTGCGGTGGCGTAATTTAAAAACGGTACTTACTTTAAAAACACGCCTCGTATATATATATATATATAAAAGCACTAGCACTTTAAAATGAGTGGTTTGAGAACAATGAGATGATTCTTGTAAATAAGACATTACTTTTTGGAGATTACCTAGCTATTATTTCTTCACGTATAATAACTCATACTTGGTACAATAACAATAATAATTACTATTTAAAATATATGACTCTATAAGCAAATGCAACAGTTCAAAAGGCATTAAAATAAAATATGACAAAGGCTCTGCTATTGAGTTTTGTAGTACATCATTAAGACTACTGTAAGCAGGGATGATTGAGAAGCGCAGTACCTGGGGTGTAAGTTACCTGCTGCGGGAGCGGGACCTTGACTTGGAGCGGGACTTGCTACGGTCCTTGGGACTGCGAGACTTGCTGCGGTTGCGGGATCTGCTACGAGATGCACTGCGACTGCGAGATCTACGATCACGGGAGCGTGAACGAGACCTGGATCGGCTGTTTGACCTGCAAAGCAGGCCAGAAGCAATGAAGTTTAAGCAATAGCAAGTTGATAGTTCAAAAAATATATAGAAAGTTTTAAGCTTATCATGTTTAAAGAATGTTAAATAAAAGCTGATAAGATTGCATTTTAACAAAATCAAGATTATACAACAATTATGCCAGCTTTTATACATCATTTTTTATTAACAAGGTAAAAAGTATCAATTCATTTGATTTACTTACAATACATAGCAAAAGTAATTTTGACTTTATTAAATTATGAAAAAAGCACACAAAAAGCAATCAGTTTTTTAACATCTCATTAAAGAGATGTTAAAAAAGCGTGCCTGTCAATGTTTAACATCTCTGTTTAAATTATTTTACTATCTTTTATTAATATGAAATTAACAAAACTATTTCTAATGATTTTAATTGCAGGACCCAATCAAAAATAACCCAACTTTCAACTTTATATACAACTAATGTCATAACATGATTATTTGGCAATTCTTCTTGAAACATGCTTCCACAATGATTTTTATGAGTAAAAATAGTGTTGAGGCTATGAAAATACCAAAAATATGATACATCATGCAGGATGGTCTTTAAATTTTGATAAATGAAACATTGCTAACATTCAAATAAATGAACACTATGTTCCAGTTTTGCAATCAGAAATTAATACACTCTTAAATATATACTGCACAATAGAAGGCCTAAAAAAATAGACGTTGAGAAAATAATTTCCTTTTAACAATTTATTAAACAGTATTAATTAATAGGCAATTCCGCTCTGGATCTTTCCAGCATAATGTGAAATAAAGATTTTTAAGAATTTGTAAACAGTAATAAACTGAAGAACGGTAATTAGCTCAAACAGAAATGTAAACTTTAGGTTATGTAAAATAAAGAGAGTAGTATAAGGCACTTTGCTTGGAGATAAGATGGTAGAGCATTCCCCACCAATTGTGTTATAGAGAACAATAACATAATGTGGGTGTCCTTGCCACTAATAATAGATGCCTTTCACTTGCGCACTGTACAGGAACCCTTCTAGATGTTTTTGTCTACGTTAAAAGTTATTGTGTGTTTAAATATTTAAAACATTTATAAATCAATTTTTTCAAAATGGCTATGAATCTGTACTTTTTATTAGGCCCCTGATAAATAAATATTAAATTTTAATACTTTCAAACAAAATGGTGTCTTACTTTCTAAAGACAATAAATATTCACTGTCCAGAATGGCTTTACTACTTAGAAAAATACACTCTTTCAGACAAACGTTTAACTGTTACTTGAACAAAACTTAAAATTTTGCAACCTACCATCACACCAAATACCTTCTTTTCAATTACAGGTACATATTCAAAATGAAATCTTTATTTTTTACTAAAATGAAAAATAGGATGACTAAGTTATCCACTACTGTGATTTATTCTAGATTCTTGTTTTATAAAACGTCGGATTTAGAGCAAATTAGAAAAGATAACACTTGAATTACATGATACAAAAATGCAACTTACTTGTAGATGGGAAAAATAAAACTAAAATGATATCACCATATGAAAAAAGTGAAAGCAAACATAATTGCCACCAGTGTATATGGATGAATGAGATAGCATTTTGTTCACTAGAAAAATTAATGGAAATTTACAACCTGCAAGTCCCAATATTAAATTTACCACAAACACTATGAGTCATCTACATAATTCATACATCTAAGTTAAAATTAAATACTGTGTTACCGTGATTTCTGGATTTTCACTTTAAGGATGTGTCTAAACTCACATATTGACAGAGCGAGCGACTGACTCTATATCGTAGATTGAGAACCGAAGATTGAGTGTTGAGCTACGAAGTCTACAATACTTAGATGCAACAGTATCTTTCTTTCATTGCCTCCACCAATCATCTCTCAGATAGGGTTACATGAACGATTTGTATCTTTTTCTAGCACATAGAAAACATAATTTTGAAAAGCAACGCCTTTATTTACAAATATTTACTAGAATATTTAGCAAAGAACGATTTGTATCTTTTTCTAGCACAGAAAACAGAATTTTGAAAAGCAATGCCTCTATTTACGTATATTTAATAGAATATTTAGCAAAGATTCTGAGTGAAATTGAGCCCGTTAACATCATACCAATGAGTCAAATTTGCCTGAACTCAACATGTCTTTTTCTTTTTCCCAACAGAAAAAGTGGTTGATTTTTTTTCACACGTTGCTTCAGATTCCTATTAAGTTAATGAAACATGAAAACCGCATTTTGGGCTTAAGTTTTCATTTGTTAATGTTAATGACTGTCCCAACTAGTACTTTGAAATATTAAAAAGTGAATACATTTCTTTTAAAGTGTACAATGTCTTAAAAGACTTTACATCACAACATTATTTTGAATTTAGGAATGATATTCCAAACTGATATCCTAACAAGGAATGTACTAAAGTACTTCATGAACGATAAACTGATGGGAGTTCAAAATTTGTGTTTGGGGTGTGAAGAGATGATTGGCAGACTAGAGTGTAGTGGCGAGGGGCGCTGTGATCGTGCGTGAAGCGGAGTAGTTTCTACGCAGTTCTGTTCACTTTACATGACTCTGCGTCGTTAGAAGCAGGCTGTGTGCTGTAATCATCACTCAGCCCGACTTCCTACAAAAACGTCAGGAAGACATTTGTTTAGGATTTCTGACTTCACCCGTAACCCTAATCCCAATTAACATAATAATTAAGTTGAGGAAATCAAATGTGCAAAACCCGCAAAAAAATAAAATGATAATACTTTAATAATCACAATTAGTAGACAATATTAAATTAATAGAAGTAGTATAATTTATAACAGTTATTCACTCATATTGATTTTAAATAAAATATATATGGTTTTATTATAACTTGCACAGAATCACTAACCAAACAAAAACTACATTATAAATAAATTGAAAGCATGTAAAAAATGAAAAAAAAATTAAGTTCTCTTGCCCTGTAAAAAAATAGGCTATTACTTCCTAAGAAAATGAACATTTAAAAATGAGAAATATTAACATTCATTGTTATAAATAAAGGTTTATCCATATTTAAAAAAATGAAGCCCTTATGGATTATTTAAATGGGCACTGGAGATTATCTAAACATGCTGAAATTATAACCCTCAATATTATTTACTGAACTCAGTTTTATTATCACATACAGATGTTACCATTCAATGATATTGCAATATATACATAATTATTTAGATAAGGCTTTTCACAGCAACCAATCCCACAAAAACTGGTATTGTCAATCGTTATAACCTTATCAATCAGTTATTAACAATTCAATTTAACATTTTAACAACTTACCAAATTAAAATTCTTCAAGTTTAGAATTTTTTAAATGTTATAACACTGAACATAAAAAAATCAAAAAGAATGTTGTGAACATATGAAGGTAAAGTAAAAGGAAGAAGACACTATTATCACAATTAAAACTAATGAAACGAAAATACATGTTTCTAATATAATTATATATATCTAAGTCCTTTGCAAAGATTTGTGACAAAATTATCAGATTTTGTCAAATGTTAAGATAATAAGAATGCTCCAAAAATCAAAGTGCATCTAACCTGCGCCTGCTACTTCTTCTATAACGTGTACAGTCCCGGGCGTAGTGCCCACGTTCACCACATTCATAACAGCGGTCTTCTGGATGGAAGGGACGCCCTCGTCTAGGTGGCGGCCCACGGAATCCACCCTTGCTTCTAGCTCCATTTGACATTTCCACTCTCACTCGGCGACCACAAACAGTCCTAAAAGATACAAATTGAAGGTTTATTTTTATCATGTTTTAATAAAATATTATTTTATTGAATATTCTAATAAATGGTATAATGGCATTGCTGTCAGAAAAATTATGGGCTCTTGAGATCGAGTCTTTCAGTAATTAACAAGTACACAGACAAAGTAATAATTTACACCATTATTTATGTGATAAAAATACCAAATTAGGTTTTTCTAGTTTTCAATCAATGCACCAACTTTTTTAATAATAAAGTTTTATTAGTAAAAGGGCCGTTGTCTGACAAGTAAAAAAATTGTTTATACATTATCAACAAGATATCTTTGAATCAATCATTAAAATTATAAGAATTATATCTTGTTGAAAAAAGATAGTTCTTATAGATTTTGTGGAAATTTTCACTTTTACGCCCAGGCCTATTAAAGCAGAAACTTCCACTCTGCACAGGCTCATTTTACATACAACTGTCCGTTTACCCCATAAATATCTATTAAATACATACCTAAGCATTCCACACAGCTCGTAAGTATTTGTAGGATGCTCAGGGCTCAGGTAAGAGTCTGTTTTAGCCCTTAAAACACGGAATCTGAATATATGCTCATAACGCGTAATCCGTATATTTACGCAAGTCATTATTTATAAACCTACATTAAAGTTAAGACGCAGTAGCGAAATCTACGGTTCAAGGTTAACACTATAAGGTTATTATTCAGTAATGAATCGTATGAACTGATTACTATGCAACGACTGTAATAAATATGATGTTTTTACCCGTTACTGCCATTTTCGAGGTTACCGATAGCGCTCAATGCGTATATATGCGGAACGTGAAAACAGAGGACTCACCGCTCAGTCGCTTGTTGTTTGTGCTGTGTGTCACTACTATACGTGTATGGGCGGGTATTTGGGCCAGTTCAGCGTACATGGATGAGGGTAGGTATAAATTGTAATGTTTTAAGGAGAATATGAATTGATATATTAGTGTAGGATTAGTGTGGATGACCTATGTAGTTACTAACTGAGTCTGACTTATGCTCAGAAAGGACCATTCATTAATAGCCCTATAGCCAGGGCAACTAAGGGCCCTACATCTTTACGTGGAATCAGAACCACGGAGCATATACAGGTGGGTCAATACCACTGTAAGTGTGTGGGCAGGCGGGTGGGTTGAATATAATTTATTTTATTTGTAAATAGTATAGTAGTATTCTGTAGGATTGTAAATATTTTCATAATGACTAACCCGGACGATTCAGATTTTGATGAATTTGTTGCTGGTACTTTGGACTGTACTTTTTCTAGTGCTATGCAAGACAATGACTTAAGTGATAATGAAGATGTAATATTACACAGTATTAGTGAAAGTAGTGACAGTGATAACGAAAGTGTAGACTTGGGACAACATCACAAAAAAGGAAACCAACAACATAATACAGGTAGGCCATGGCTTGATGTTACATATTAAGTATCCAGGGTCAAGTAAAACAATCCCCATTTACAATATCAATGCAGGCGCAAATTTACCTTCCCATTTTGACAAAAATTCTATGCCTATAGACTATTTTGAGCTGTTTTTGAACGATGATATATTGGAATATATATGCCAGGAAACTTTACTTTTTTGCAAATAGGAAAAAACAAAATCACTCTCCCCATGCAAGAATAAAGAAATTGAGTGATATTTCAGCAGTTGAATTGAGAGCATTTCTGGGAACTGTAATAAATATGGGTCTAATGCCATTGCCTAACATTAAAACACACTTATCAACAAAACGGGAATGTCACACTCCTTTTTATAGAGATGTATTTACAAAGACGAATTCCTTAATATATTTTAGAATTTACATTTCAATCATGGTCCTCAAGGTCGTGGTGATGCAAGACCTAAAGATTGTTTGATTAAACCTGTGGTAGACCATGTCCAGTCCAAGTGTAGGCTATTTTACAATCCAAGCAATGCTGTCGCTGTAGACGAGAGCACAATTTTATTCAAAGGGACAATTAGTTTCAAAATATATAATCCTCAGAAAGCAACCAAGTTTAGTTTGAAATTGTTTGTTGTATCGGATTATATTAATGGATACATTTTTAACTTTTTGCTCGACTATGGTAAACAAGAGGTCATTCAAAATTCTTCTCTTCTCAAAACAACTCAAATTGTTAAGGCGTTGTGCGAGTCCGTAATAATGAAAGACCCAGCTAACCCAGTAAAAGGGTTACGAGTGTATACTGATAGGTACTACAAAAGCCCTGAATTGGCAATCGAGTTATTGGAAATGAATTGTCATCTTAACATGGACCGTTATGACACAGGGTTGGGCTACCACCTGGAATCAAGCAGTCAAAAACGGATGAAGAAAGGTGATGTCATTTCATAAAAATCTCCTTGTCCTTTCCTGGAAGGACATGGTTGTCAATATGCTGACCTTAAAAGGTAAGGGTAGTAAATTTGACATGACAGATGTTGCAAGTAAGTGGCCCAACAGACCTCCAGTGTCTAAACCTTATGTAGTCCTGGATTATTCCGCACATATAGGGGCCGTGGACCTGAGTGACCACTTAATTTCCTCCTACCAATTCATGAGGACTAGGAAATGGTATAGGAAGATGTTCTTTTGGTTACTCGAGGTTTCTGTTGTAAATTCAAATTTGTTATACTAATTAGATCAAGAGAAACCTTTGAATCACAGAGCTTTCAGAACAGGTCTAGTTACTTCGCTTGTACGAGAAAAACTTGCACTGAGGCCAACACAAGAAAGCGAGGGAGACGATCTCAAGAACCACCTGAAGAGCGACTAAATGGAAAACCTCACTTTATTGGCAAAAGAATCAAAGGAGCAGTTAGGTGTGCAGTTTGTGACAAGAGGAATTCACAAGGAGACGGTATACTATTGTAAAACATGTACCCTGCCTTGCACCAGATACTTGTTTTGAACTGTATCACACTGCAGCAACCATATAACGTTGGAAAATTATCCTTTTCTTTGGTTGAATTATGATTGTAATTTGAATAGTGTAGATAAATTAAATTTTCATGCAATATTTACAAATATGCTCTGTGAGTAGCCCACCTGCACAAGGGCCTAAATTGGAACCGTTGTTTTTACTGATATTTATTAATGACACTATATCTTTCTTGAACTGAGTAGTTCAGCTCTAAATAAAATAGGATATATTAAAATGTCTATGCATAATGCTAATACAAGAGACTATCTGGCTCTTCAATTTTGTATTGATTCGGCTTAAGGTGGGCTAAGATATTTATATGCGGCTGAACCTAAAGAAAACGGTTGTTTTCTTTCATGTGTAAAACAAATCCGTCATTCTTCTTTCAAGAGATTAGTGGCTATAGAATCCAAAGAGAGCACGGTGTTTATGATCTCGGTGTCCTCATTGACTCAGAGTTAATCTTTAACTATGTTGTATCAAAAGCTACGAGAACTTGCGTCTCTGCATTGCACTGTCAGTGAAATGCCTGGCGTATCACTGATTGCCAGGCATTTCAGTGATAAGCACGCTTGTTTATCTCCTTACAAGTCCTTGGTTTGAGGTCACCTTGAGTATGCCACTGTTAAATTCCTCTCATGGATTGAGTGAAAGTTTCCAGAGCTTGGTGAAGTGGAAACGTGTGCAGAACTAATTATATCAACCTTATTAGCTCGTCGAGCTGCGACTGACCTGCAAATTTTTTACACAGTGCTTCATGGTTTATAAGGATGCTGAAAGCAGCATAGGAATATCGAGTGTGTGGCAAACCTCATTTCTTAAGTGTTTCGGACACTTGCGAGTTGAATTGAACAGCGTCATGACCAGTGGGTTATTAAAAAATTAATTATGGACTATCTCAAAATATGAGACGGCAATTTTAAAAAAAATTATCAGCTTGCCTTTGCATACTCAAGGTCATTTGATCATTCTGTATGGTTCTGACAGTGCAGTTAAGAGGTAAAAAATTATTTAACAACTGATTAACTTCAACTTTAGCATTACAATGAAAATATCAATATGATGAACATTTTTTCATGTTCTGTTGTATATACTTGATGGAATAAATTGGATTTTAAAAAAGAACACATTTTTTTAATTATTTCACAAATTTTAATTTAAAAAAAGCGCTTTCGCCAGTTAAGGCATCATAAAAACTGATATTTTAACCGGTGAAAGCGCTTTTATAGTTAAAATTTGTGGAATAATTAAAAAATGTGTTCTTTTTTTAAAAATGATGAACATTACTGGAATGAACTATTAGTGTCCACTTTAAGAAATTTATATTTATAAAAGTTACACAGTTAACTATTTTTGTTATTATCTGGTCTGGAAAAAAGATACCTAAACACAATTATTAATCTCATTAAGTTTATTCTATAATTAGATACAGCTATAGCAGTTTATTAGTTAGGTATAATTGATAAGCAACATGGGTGTTCAGGAATCATTTTTTAACGAATTTCACTTTTGAAAGGTACAGTAGAGAATATTAGCCATTCAGTTCTAGTACATAATAAATAAATGATACTTTATCAAACCTGCTACACATTGAAAACTGAAAAGTTAAAGGAAATAAGCACAAAATAATATCACTATATGACAACAACAACAAATCATTTTTAATATTAAGCCTTAGACTACAGAGTACAAGCCCAAATACTAAGCTGACAAATCAGTTCTTCACACAATGAATAAAGTTCAGTTGCAGTCCAAAAATGTTACAGTAAGTTTTTAATGAAAAAAATAAACTAGTCCTTACCGTAAAAAAAAAATAAATAAATAAATAAAATAAAACATCCAATAACCTTACCGTCCATCTAAACCCCTAACAGCATCTTCAGCATCTCTAGGGTCTTCAAATTCAACAAAAGCAAATCCTGGAGGATTTCTTGCCACCCACACATTTCGAATTGGTCCGTAGTATGAAAATGCATCTTCTAAATCTTGTTTTGAAGCTGAGGAGCCTAAAATACGACAAATTACAATAGCAGATAACAGCAGAAAATCTCAAAAAATTTTTATTTCATTCCAGCAGCCTATGTATGACACTGGCTATAGAAAGTCTTCTACTTAAATTTTACAGCCTAGTTCGTGTCTTCACTGTTGCAATTTCTCAATTCCACCCTCAGTAACATATTAATTAAACAATATATTATCATATATGCAGAAGATATTATTGTTCTGGCAGCTCAACACAAGGAAATATCAAAAATACAAAGATCATTACTGACTTAAGTATAGTTTGTTGTATTCAATTAATTATACAGTTGCCCTGGCCATCGGGCTATTAATAAATGGCTCTTTAGGAGGAACAGTCGACCTTAGTTTGTAACAATGACTACACTCATTCACCCTTCATATTTGCCCATACCTTGACAATCAGCATCTTAATAATGAATTATTTTAGAACCTAGGAAGCCAAAGGTCAACCCAACAAAGTCAGGTGACGAAACCTTGACTTAACACTGTGATGGGGGATCAACAATGAACACTTAATTAATAATTTTTAATGTGATGTTTAATTGTCCCCCCTTTTTATTTTGAAAGTTGGCATTGAAAGCTACATAAAATATATACGTTACTAACATGAGGTGAGTTTGTTGCCTATAATTTAATATAATGATTACAATAGATTTGCAATGAATGATTTAAGAGCATAATTTTCTTTTTATTCTGAATGAATAATATAATATTTATTTATAACCCGTTATTGTTGAAAATTATTTTACATTTTTTAATACTACATGTGTGGGGGGAACCAAGCAAGAATCTGGCTTGTACTGAATATACAAGGCATTTAACAAGACTCCCAGTTTTCAATACAATCAAATGTTACTGAAGTGCAAAATTGCTACAGTACTCAAGACAAATCTTTCATTCCATAACTATAATGATTTAAATATTAGAGGGCGCCATGAATAGAAAACTGTTAATCAATCTAAAATGAAGTTATACTGCAAATACTGCTTACCTAAATCACCCACATATATCTTGCAGTCTGCATTACCAGAATCTCTATAACGTGACATGACGTTGAAACCCTGAAACCAAACCATCATTATGAGGTAAATAAACAAAAATTTCATAAGAATAAGTTTTAATCTTATGAATTGTGTCTCTGCTAAGTAACAAAAAGTACCTGTCAGTGGTATACATCTTAAATATAACATAATAATTTTAGATATTCATATATTGTAAAAAATTCAATTGAAACAAAGTTGGTTCATTGATATTAACAGAAATAATGGAAATTTAGAGGGAAAGGCAGGAAATTGAGCGGGCAAATAATTAAACCGCTTAAGCGAGTTAATTCATATGGCATAGGTAGTTTAAAACTGGTAGTAAAATTTATATAGCGATTGTTCCCAAATATGGTGCCTAGGCATGTATATATATATATATATATATATATATATATATATATATATGATGCATGAGGCATGTGTGGAGCTGATGGACCCACCCTTTCCTCCTTTAAACTTACAAGTCCTGTCTGTCAGATGTGATTTAACAAGGTCTCCTACTCGACAGACAAATGATTTAGTCTCTTCAGTATCAACTTCAACTATATGGCTATACTTTAACGAGATATACTTATTATTATGAGGTTTTCACTAATTTTGTCCAAAAATTAAAAAAAAAACCTCTCACAACCTTAAGTATTTTTGACATATTTCCATTTATTTAAATGATATTTTAGTCACTTTTTTTAATTTGAAGAGTATTTTGATCTCAAACACCTAATTAACCTATATTCCTGCTGAATATAAGAGACCAGCCAACCGAATTGTACGCAAATTACTAATTTTTGTTGAGTAAAAAGGAATTGAAGTTAGGTTATATAAGTAAAGTGTAATTTGTTGGTCTGAAAAACTATTTTTATCGAAAAACCGATGTTATATTTGTGTTCAGCATAAAAAACCACGTAGAATGTTGTAAAAACTGTTGAAAAATAACTCTTTTGGCATTTAAATACAGGTTCTAGACACTTCGCTTGAGTCTGACTTTTTTTATCACAAGTGAGTAGAATGAGGGCTAATTTTCTGAGAACTCATTTTATTCTAGGATAATGTTTTATACAAAATATTCAAATATTTCAATTTTTTTTGTGATTATTCAATTAACACTTTCACTGCGGCAATGACCGATCGGTCACGGCGCTTGGCGTACTTCGGACTCGGCCGTGACCATTCGGTCACCCCTGCCCCTTGCTTTATTATTTGTTCATTAGTGAGATAGCGTCGGTCAGGGAAGGTTGTATTTGTTCGTAGCGTGTAGAGTATGAGTTGTTTTATTATTATTTAGTTCAGTTGTAGATTTAGATTTTTTTTAGTGTTAGTGTTAGTGTAAGTTAGTGTTAGTTCTGTACATATTCATAATCAAGTGTGTTATTTTATTAAGATGGTTGGGCCATCAAATATTCGTTTATTTGAACATGTTGTGCAAGAAGAAGACAATGTAGACATGGATCCAATGCATAGTAGCAGTGACAGTGATTCAAGTGTTAGTGATATAGGTGAATAGGTACGGGTGTGTTTTAGTAATTTACCTATTTTTTTATTTGTTATATATAGTATAGGCATAGTGTATTGACAATATAAACATGCAATTCATACTTTTCATGAAGTTTTGGGACTTATAATTGTGTTACGCATTACCCACATGCTGACGTGACCGATTGGTCACGGAAATATTTTCATCACTTCCAGCCTCCCAGACTACGTAAATCCACTTCAGATGTCATCATGGATACTCACTATATACAAGTAAGTTAATTTCATTAAAAAAATTTTTCAGCACCTGGGGCATTTATTCTTAGTTGTAGGCGTAGCAGCGAAAGTGTTAAGGCCTATCTCCATTATTTTTCATAATTTTACCTTTTTTTAATTTTACATAGTTTTGCTGAACAAGGATTTGAAAACTATTATGGTCAACAACAATTATTTCTCAAAATATGGCAGAAAAACTATGTTCACGGTAAATCATCTTTGGTGCCTTTATGCACAATGTTAAAGAAGCTAGGATTAGCCACAAAAAACAAATTTGCATATAAACCTGCCAGAAGGAAGGTTGTTCTGGAGGCCAGGCACCCAAACTGAAGAGGAATTGCTATTTTTTGTTGAATAAATAGACAATTAGATAAGTTAGGTTATGTCTGGTTAGGAACCACAAGTAAAAAATGTATTTTCTTTTATAAACAAGTAAAATTAAAAAAAAAAAAAAAAATTAAAAATGGGTTTTTAAGGTTAATTTTTAGAGCCGAAAGTGAACATTGTAAAGGGAGGAGATATATTCACCTCTAGATGGGAAACAATTTTCAAAGGTGTACGGCAAGGTACAATTTTGGGCCCAAATATATTTATTCTTTAAATGAATGACTTAAGCTGGTTTTCCTAGTGACGTGATTTGGCTTGTTGCGCAGCGAGCTTCGGGGTTGGCAAAACCACCGATTTCATATAGACAAATGAGACAGTTTTCCTAGCACTGTGAAGAGCAGCTATTTGTTAACCGTGCAGGATGTGCAAGTTGGGAGCACTACCTCGAGAGCAGTCAGTTACTAGCAAAGCTATGCAACTAACGTCTGCTGTTGTAAATTATTGAGAAATCTACAACTGATATATAAGAATTCAGGGGGAGGAGTATTGATCGCTGTCCGCATTGATCTGCCTTACTTTGAAATCGGTTCTTAAGCTGATAATGTGGAACACCTCTTTGTATCTGTCAGGCTGTTGGGTCATGATATGCTAATTGGTGCAGCATATATTCCTCCCAGTTCACCTTTATACATTTACTCCTGCTTTTTTCATGCCAGGAAGGAAAGAATTTGCTGACAAATTCCAATTTTTTTAGTTTTTCTCACTTTTACATATAAAAAAACTCGTTATTCGATTATTCGTAAAAAAACGAGTTTTCCACAGTTAAAAGCAACATCCTCAAGAATTGTAAACTCATATTTCACCACTTTTTACAACAAGAAGTCGCTCTTTCAGAGGCGTCTAAGAATGTGCATATTAATCAAGTCTGATACTGTCATCTGCATTTTATGACAATAAAAATAAATTGAGAATAGGCCTAGACCCTATATTAAATTCTTGATGCTTCTTTAACCCTTTTAGTGCCAACGTCCGATTTTTCGGACATAGAATAACCATAACTTAATTGCCAGCGTCCGAAAAATCGGACGTCGGCTTTTTAGCGCTAAATTGCCAGTGTCCGATTTTTCGGACATTTTGTAAAAAAACATATAATACAAAAATTATCAGAAATTAACATATGTTTACTGTTTTTTAATCAAGATAAAACTATCTTTATGATGATCACATTATATAGTGTCTAGGTAATATGACGTCATCGTAGTTCAATTACGAAGTTGGCACACCTGACTGATCAGTAGTCAGATGGCGCCAGTTGTGTTGCTTAGTTACTGTCAGTGTTTAGTGTGTTTTGTTTACTGTGTGCGTTGTTTTAGTTTAAATTTAAGACTCTTTTAAGGTTTAATTGTTCTGCTGATCTTGTGAATTTGACTTATGTGGCAAAGATTTTTACTATGATTACTTGAAAATGGCATATTTGCTGAAGTAGTGCTTTTTGCGAGTAAGTAGGCCCCTACACATTTTTCTATTTTTTGTCAAATCTACATTTTTTTAGCTATCAACTTGAAATTTGGTTTACATGTACATAAATAAGTGGAGAACATGATAAAATGAAGGATATTCCATTTATTAATAATTTTCTATACTTTAATGCATTTCAAACAGAAAAATGTTTTAATTTACAAAAAATGTAATATATATTTTTTAAATATTATACATAAAAATATTACGAAAATTAATCACAGCTTTAAATAATGAATCTCCTTAGTAACAAAACAAAAAGAATTATTATTTTATTACCGGTATTTGAAATAACGATTTTACAGAACTTTTTCGAAAACTGCAAAATATGGCAAAACAGCCTGGCACTTTAGGGACAAAATAGTGAGTCAAGGCCTGGCAACTTAACCCTCCGATGGTTTAATGTCGAACGATCGACCTTTACAACGTATCTGCCATGGTTTAGAGTCGAAAAATCGACCTTCACTATTTCGTTTCTTATGGGTGTTCATCCTTCACTAAACATCCTATATCATATGTCATTTGAAACAGCTGGTTCTACTGTTTAGTCTGGTGAAAGTCTTATTTGGATGGCGTTGGCCTAGACTAAAAAAAATACAATTCCATAATTGACAGTTCCAACTGTCAGCGCGCCATTGTTGTTTACTACTGTGTCGCATCTTCGTTGTTTTAGTCGTAATGTTTCGTTTTTAGTGGTTTTTACGTGAAAATGTCTGAATTACATACGAGTGAGATTGATAGGGAGTTGTTCAATGATTCTGGAGACTCCAAATTACAACACTTCTGGAGACCTGTTACAACACTAGGGGTAACAGGAAAAGAAGAGCTCCCATCAGCGGGAGTGAGTCAGATTGAGCGGTTTTCACCATTGCGCCTGTATATAGTTTTTGTACATAACTTATTTATTTTAGTAATGAAGTCCTTACAAGTTTATATTTTCTTATTCAGTTATAAATTTTGCACAAAGAGGCTATCTTAGAATTTTTGTATTGTACATAGTGAAAATTTTGTGTGTGTGTAAAGTGTGAAAAACATATGGATTTTCTTATTCTTCCTCATTCTTCCTCTTCTCTCTGTTAAAGAAAATCCTAAACTACTTGTCAAGTCATTTTGAAATACATATAATAATGCTCCATAATTTTATGAACAAAATGATGTATAATAAACCCTATTTAGATAAAAAATAATTTTTTTACAGATTTTTAAAAATAAGGCTGCATATTGGCAAAAATGGGCTGAACCACCATAGGTAAAATAGTGAACCATCGGAGGGTTAACCCTTTTACCGCCAAGGGCCTATATATAGGCTCTAATAAGTTGGGCAGTCGACCGCCAAGGGCCTATATATAGGCCCTGGGAGTAGTGACGCTCGACTGCCAAGAGCCTATATATAGGCCCTGGGAGTAGTGACGCTCGACCGCCAAGAGCCTATATATAGGCCCTCTGCATTTTTGTTGTTTATACAATGAATTATTTAATTTTTTCAGCATAAATATATATCACTATATTCAGAACAATATTTACAACAAGAATATAATCTACTTTAGTTGAATACAATACTTTTGCATAGTAAACACAAAATATGTGAAAAACGTCAATTATTTTTGTCAGTAACCAGCTGATTGAATGGTGAAGAAATCAGTTTCTGTCTGTTGTGTTCCTGAGATTGGTGTTTTTAGGTTATGATACAAGTATGTATAGTTTATTCAATCGTGTTTATATGAATTTTATTATTATGTAAGTATATTTTTGTTTTATATTTATACTAGTACAGTGTCAAAATGTGTGATAAGCGACGTTCACCAGTAAGTGAAGGAACACTGATAAACAATGTTATTCAATCAGGGACAAACATTGTAATTGATGATAATGTTTATGATAGTATGGATGATTCTAGTTCATCTAGTATGTTATGTATAAACGCCTATAGGCTTTTCTATTCCTAATTCTGATTAAAATGAGTTGTTGTACTATTTTAGTCATATATTTATAAAAAAAATTCTTAATTTTTTAAAATGAAAACTTACTCAATTGTTCTTTATTAAATTTCAAACCAAATTATATATACAAAGAATTTTAAAATGACATTTTTATTTTTCTTATTAACCCTAAATTTGGCAAACGACGATTCAATCGTTGTTTAAAATTGTCACCCCACTGGCAAACAGCGATTCAATCGTCGATTGAACAAGCCTATTTTCAAAACGGTATTACAAATAGTAAAACTTGTTTAATCATATCAGTATTTATACTGGTTTACTCAGAAAACATCGTAGATTACACTGATATAAAGTTTATTCATCAATGTTGCAAAATAACTGCATAGCGGTTTTTCAAAGTGTCACGACAGACGCCGCGTGCGCCGCTGCAACTCAGCTGACGTGGCGGACCTGACAACTCCGCGTCTTTACCAGCTGATTTATACCGGGTTAATTTCGTTCTAAACCACGACAGTTGGCATCACTGTTTGCTACGTCTCTTGTCTACAAGGACATATCTGACTCTACTCTGTGGCTTCTTCCACTCAGTAGTAATGATTTATTTTCAACTTGATCTTTTTTGAGTTTCTCAGCTGGCAAACAACGATTGACCAATTGTCGATGGTTTTCCTTTGTTTTGAAGGCTATATCGATGTTTAGGTAGTAATGTTTGGTACCAATCGAATCAGAAAGAGAAGCCGGTTATGTTCATGTGTATGGAGTGAGTGTTTGGAGTGAAACGAAGTTATTGATTTTGTTCTGAAAGAAGTGAAAGTTTGCAACTGCTGCACTACTGACTCGCCATTGTGTTTCTCGCTGCGTCCTTACCGACATTGTTAGTTTGTGTTAGTCACAAAAAATTGGGTTATAGTTTTATGTAAAGAATTTAGATTGGTCAAAACAAATATACCCTCAAAATGTGGCCAACAAATTTGTAGTACTTTCTTTTTCCAGAGCTCTGTTTTATACATTTGAATTCCGCTTCTAAGGACTTTTGAGTTTTCAAATTGTTCTAGCTCAGAGCAGTTTTATAAATATCTTACTCAAAACAGGTTTTTTATGTAAAATTTTGTATACTTCAAGCTCAATTTTTTATTCATTTTTTATTTTGACATATTGAGTTTATACAAGAAAGTTATTTCAAACGCGTAAAAATGATGAAATTTGCCAACTTTCAGAAAAAACATTGTAGCCATTGCAAAAAAATATATACAGAGGTTTGAGTTATGGTTTTATGTAAAAAAATAGATTGGTCAAACATTGTATATCTTGAAATTGTGGCAAAAAAATATTTGGTATTTTTCCCAGAGCTCTGTTTTGAAATTTCAGTTCCGCTACTATTGACAGAGTATTCAAAGTGTCCAGACTCACAATATTTTTTTTTTTTTTTTTCAGGTAAGTAAATATTATAAAAATAAAGCCTGTTTTGTGCTGAAAACAAAAATATAAAACATGTTGGGTATATCTTCAATATTATGAGATCTATAGGGGTTTTTATGATACAATGCGCAATGGGCTAAAAAGGGCCTGCCAGTATAGAAGTTTCTGATGGCCAGATCTATGGTTAACTTTAAAATTTAAAAAATTTTCTAAACTTTATTTTGCATTTTATTTTTGCTCCTACGAAACATTATATGTTAGTAATAGACTAGTAAGTCATATCACATTTAAGATAATTTCTTAATGAATAAAATGGTGAAAACAGAATCCTTCTATCTTTCAAATTGATGTAACCACAATCGTTTTTGTGAACGGTTGTAAAAAGCGGCAAAATGTTCAGGCGGCCGGGTTACACGCTATGATCCTAGCGTCTGGCGGCTGAGTGACACATTGACCCTCACCTACTATGGCGGTCGAGCGCTCGACCGGCAATAATTGTATGGCGGTAAAAGGGTTAAGAGCAAATTTTCGCCTGGCACTAAAAGAAGGGTTAATAAATTCAATAGGCCTACTGAAAAGGGATAACCTGAATAGATACCTAGCCTTCAGTACAGTAATAAATTGTAGCCTGTTATCACGATTTTAAAGGGATCTAGAAAGTGTACAAACACCTTGATTGCAATCACTGTATGAAAAACTGGTCTTTACGTCTTTAACCCTCCAGGTGCTGACATCGCGTAGCGCGATGTCAGCGGTCGCCGTTGTAGTGCTGACATCGCGTAGCGCGATGTTAGGTACACGATCTATTTAAAACGCACTAGCGGCTTTAAACGACTGAATATTACAAAATTTGTTATATAGTATTAAAGTAGAAGAAACGCGGAACATTTTATACTCTATGGAGTACGTCTTTGCTTCAAGACTGCCTCTATACAACAGTTGTTTAGAAGCGTATGTTTTGTTTTCAACACACACTGAGTCACCGATTAGTTGTTCAGTGTATTGCCGCTCGGTGTTTGTTTACATTGTAAGTTTGTTATTGTAGTCTATTATTATTGTTTTATTTTGTGTTTTATTGTATTTTATCATAAAAATGAGTGAATTGAGTAGGTCTAGTGCAATAAGAAATGTGTTAGACTAACTGAATGAACAATCAGTAATTGACTCTGAGTAAATCAACTTGTCATTGCTCCAGAATGTAAATTTTTGTAAATAAGATATATTTTTAATTAATTATTTTAGTTTTTTATTGATTTTCATTGTTATATTTTGTGAACTGAAAACATTTTGAGTTGTAAAAGTGAAAAAACACTACATGTTACAATGGAGTTTGTAACTTGTCATGTTTTAGTGATTTTTTACGTGGGACTATTTTATATTTTATACTCTAACTGAATGTGTCCAAGAAGATAACCTATAAGATGTATATATTTTTGTGTTCATTATTAAATTTTCTACAATTTGTATATCTTGGATTTTCAATTTTATGTCTTTGGTGAACTGATATATGACCACAAAGTGAAAAAATTGAAAAAGAATTTTCTTCTTTGTAAAGAATAACATCCAGCAATAGTTTACCATGAAAAGGTAAGACCTATATAAGTATATTTTCTTATTCTATGGTTCTTTCTGAAAATAATGATATGTAATATGTACCACTTTCATTAGGTTTACAGTATTTAAAAAAATATTTTATATACAGCTGCAAACATGATGAAAAACGCCTAGCACTTCAGAAAGTTCAACCCAGCACCTGGAGGGTTAATAGTCAGAAAGAAACTGCTGTCTGAAGGGCAGTTTTGGGATTTATTCAGAAGGCTTATAGGCCTACTGATCATGTATGGATGGAAGACAAAATAAACAATTGAAAAGAAAAATTCTAAGTTCAAAATATGCTTGAAAGCACTATATCGTAGCACATACATATTTAGTGTCAAATACATGAATTTAGTACTTAATAATGCATATCTACAGGCCGATAGGAAATTTCAAGAAATTACAATCGTTTTAAAATTTCTTTTAAAACATGCGTTTACTTTAATTTATTACAAGAATAGGATACTTCTGTTACTTACTTATTTTAATATTTGAGGTGTAAAATAACAACTTCAACACTAATTAACTTTTACTAACATGTACTAAACTCATTAGAAGCGTCACAAAATGGCTCCGCTTCTACATCAACCATCAACCGGGCGAAGAGGACAGTGGATGACGCGAGGAAAGGACGCTCGTCTCCGGAAGTGAAATATAAAGGAAAGGGGTTCACACAATATCACAAACATAATGTATAAAATTAAAGTAAACCGAAAATAAGAAATAATATGTAATTTCTGCCAATTTATTATATAAAAATAGCATTAAATTAATAGCACTAATTATATTTAAAATATTACATAGTATAAAATATAATTTTTATAGTAAATATTTTGTTAAGTATCTTGTTTATTAAGTGTAGAGTTATTAGGTTGGCTTAATTTCTTTTTATTCATTTATTTAATTCAAAGGTAAACCTTTTTGTGATGTACACATATTCTACAGAATATTTTAAGATACAATATTTTAACATTAATCAATTTGTAGTTTATTTCAGTTAGTTAATTTAGTTAGTTATAGTATTGATACTGATCATGTTACAAAATCACAGAATTGAAAAAAAAACAAAAAACAAATTGCTTAGTGTGATAGTCACGATCAGATGTAGTAACAACTTGTATACAGGATATTCACCACTTTGTATACTTACTTGGATACTTGGAGATTCATCTAGATGGCCTTTGCGGCGTTGGATGTCGTCAGAATGCCTGACTCCAGTTAGGACATGAAAAAGGCCTCTCTTGTCTCATCGGTGAGGTTATGTTAGGCAGGTTAGGTTGGATTATTTCATAAAAGATGGGTTTGTTTGAGGAGTTATTGACTGTACAATTCAAAAAAGTCTTCTAGACTGTAGAAACTATTTTCAATCAAAAATGATTTCAACGTTCTAACAAAGTGATCTTTGAAGTGAGATCGTGGAGGCAATCGTAGCATACACCTTAAGGCTTTCTTTTGCCAGATGAAGATATGTTTCAACTTTGTTTCAGTCGACCCCCAAAGAACTATTGAGTAGGAGATGTGGGACTGAAACAAGCAATAGACAGCAGATTTGAATGGTTCAATGTTGTTGAATTTAGAAAGGCTACGAAGAATAAAAGTGCTCTTAGCCAATTTCTTCTCAATTTTCTCCAACTGCCCGCTCCCGTCCAACCTCACACCTAGAAAGTCAACTTGATCTGAATCGTTTAAGAATGTTTCACCAATGAAAATGTTTGGTTTTTGAAAGAATTTTGAATGTTGCTTTTGAGAGGTCTGAAAGCAGACATAATTGGGTTTTTTCAGGGTTCAATTTCAATTTGTTTGCTCCGAAGAATTGGGCCACTTGGTTAATTTTGACAACAGAATCGATTTCAAGTTCGTTTGGGGTTTTATGTTCTGTAACAATGGTTGTATTCAAACAGAAACAGGTTGCTCTCCAGGATCATTTATGTGCATGTGAAAAAGGACAGGGCCCATTATTGAACCTTGCGGGACTCCACAAGGCATCAACCGTTTATTTGACTGAACGGACTTAATTTTGTATTTTATTTCGTGATGAATCTCGGTCACTTGGCTTCGACCACTTAGATAGGATCGAATCCAGACCAAAGCGACACCATTTATGCATAATTAACCGAGTTTTTCTAATAATAGCACTGTATCGACGCAGTCGAACGCCTTGGTGAGGTCGGCAAAGCAACCTAAAACCTGCTCACCTGCGTCCCAAGCCTCGATATAACCGTTAACGAAATCAGTTAAGGTCAATTTAGTGGACTTTTCTTTTCTGAAGTCATATTGCTTACAACTAAGAAGGTTATTTCCCTCCAAGTATGCAGCCAGCTGGTCACTTACTTACTTACTTACTTCACTTATGTAGAGGCACTGCGTAGGACCCACTCAGGGCATGCAGTCTGTCATTTCTGGTTTCCACCGTCGTCACTCTTCTTGGAGGGAGGACAGGGAAAAAGGATAACTAAGGTTAGGAAGGCCATACACGCAATTTTCTATTAAAAATTGTTTTAGCTTAGATTTAAAGATTGAAAATGTGCCGATGTCCTTGAATTGTGCAGGTAGTGACTGATAAAATTTTCTACCTGCATACTCTGGTTTAGTTTCTGTCAACTTTAGGCTATGTTGCTGAGAAGATTTGTAACCTCTATTTCTTGTATTGTAAGGATGTTGATGACCTTCAATCAGATTGTTTTGTTTTACATATATTATCGTTTCATATATGTAAAGAGCAGGGACGGTCAAAATTTTGAGGCTTCGAAACAGATTCCGGCAGGAGGCCCGTGGCGGCACGCCAGCTAACGCTCTAATGGCTCGTTTTTGTAAAATAAAGATACGTTCAAGATTTTGACGGGACGAGGAACCCCAGAGTACTATGGAATATTGTATGTGAGATTCTATTAGGCTAAAGTAGATTAATTTTGATAAGTTTATGTTACCTAGGTATGTGAATCCCCTTATCACATACAAACCCTTGGCGATCTTGGTAGACAGCTGCAGAATGTGTTCATCCCACCTAAAATGGGAGTCCACTGTAACTCCAAGGAAGTTTGCATAATTGGACTCAACAATTTCAGACTCCCCTAGAAAAACATTAATATAATTATTAGGATTGCGAATTTTTAACTGAGAGGTTTGAAAATGGACAAAATTAGTCTTACCAGAATTTATTGCAAGCTTATTATCAGTGAAATATTGCGACAGAGAGTTCAAAAGGTTGAATGTGCCGATCTCCAATTCCTGAATATTTTTACCTTTAGAGAAAAGAGTGGTATCATCAGCAAACATTACCAGACTATCCGTATCTAAGTGCTGTGAAATATCGTTGACATATAGTAGAAAGAGAATTGGCCCTAAAATGGACCCTTGTGGTACACCACTTGTTACATCTAGTTCCTCTGAAAAATAATTTACTACTGACCTGGATGAAGTTTTATGCTTAATTGATGTTATTTGTTTTCTATTGCAAAGATAAGACGATATCCATTTCAACACATTACCTCCGATGCCTACTGCAGCAATTTTCTCAATAAGTATCGATGCGTCAACGCAGTCGAATGCTTTCGACAAATCCACAAAACAACCAACGACTGTTTCACCTTTTTCAATCGAATCTATACTGTTCTGTATGAAGTGAATTAAGGCTAATTTAGTAGATTTGTTTTTTCTGAAACCAAATTGATTTTTAAAGAAAAGATCATTACCCTCTAAAAATCTTAGCAAGTATTCACAAACTATTTTCTCAATAACCTTTGATACCGCAGGAAGCAATGAAATGGGACGGTAGTTTTCCATAAACTGAGGATCACCCTTCTTGTACAGAGGCCTAACAATAGCTAACTTACATTCACAGGGAAAAATTCCCGTACTAAGAGACTTGTTTACAATGTCTGTTAACGGATGCAAAATTTCCTGTGCACAGTACTTCAATATTTTGATGGATAAGCCATCAAACCCAGTGGAGTTCTTTGACTGCATTTTCATTAGAGTTCTATGCACAGTTTCCAAAGGTATAATGGGAAACTCACTCAAAAAAGAATGACTTACATTTGATTGGGGATAACCTGAAAATTCTTTTGATGGCATATTTAAATCTACTGTTTTGTGCATGTTAACAAAAAAATTATTAAAACTATTGCTTACTCTTGCCGGATCTGAAGTAACATCATTGTTTATAGCTATTGAAAGATTAGCACACCCTTCTTTTTTATTTGTGGTAGGTCTATTTCTATTAATGATCTCCCAGGTAGTTTTGGAAGGATTATTTGATTGTGAGATTTTATTCATGAAAAAATTTGCTCTTGTTTCTTTAACTAGTTTTCTATGATTTCTTTTTAATGAATTGTATCTGTCTTTATTTACTTGAGACCTATTGACCTTCCAGGCATTGTAAGCCTCCATAACATTTACCTTAGAAAGTGTAATTTCCCTAGTAACACACTTTACCTTATTTTTACCAGAAACCTTCTTTATGTTTTTAATTGGGCAAGAAACATTAAGATAAAACACCATAGTAGAAATAAAATTTTCATATTTGGCATCAACACTATCTGCATTAAAAACATCATACCAGTTTTCTCTACTTAGTCTATACCTTAACTCTTGCATGTTATTGTTGGACATATCTCTAAAGGGCATTGACTCATAATTATTATTAGTGTGAGGTAAATCTAAGACTATATCAATACTTATTGCAAGATGATCTGTAATTAAAGGGTTATAAACCACTTTTTCAATTAATTTAGAAACAACCGGTAAAAGTGGGATTGGATGGTAGTTGCACAACTCCCACTCATCCCCCTTCTTGAATAGGGGTGCGACTTTGGCAACCGTGCAGCCGTCCGGGAAAATGCCTTCCGCAATTGAAAGATTTATCAGGCGAGTGAGTGGTTGTATTACCTCGTCACTACATGACTTCAACACCTTCATGCTGAGATAATCCAGACCAGATGAAGTTTTAGGCTTGAATTTTCGAGAATCTTTTTAGTTTCTCGAGAATTTTTTTAGCCTTACATTTATTTAAACCTAAGTGAGCTTCATGGACAAGATTTAACATAGATTTTCTTAATTCTAATGGAACTACTATTTTATGACCAACAATTACAATCCTTTTTAATGCAATATGTTGTCTTTAACTTTGAAAAAATATTTTTTTTACCAAGACAATAATTTATTATTGCTAGGCCATCCTACGTGTACATAATTCATAATTGTTTGCAACAAAGTATCTTGTTTCATTACATTCCAAACTTTGTCTTTTTAACTCTGATATGGGAAGCTGGTTACTTAAGCTATTTTATCAAAAACATCTGGTTCATCAACTACTTTCTCACTTTTTTCTTACGTAGACAATATATCAGCTATTACATTAGTTTTACCTGGAAGATCATACTTCATTAATTGTAGTTTAAATAATTTTCATTCTCATGTTGAAGTCATATGCGGTCGGTTTAGCTCAGGAAAATTCCTCCTGCGCCGCCTATCTAGGTTTGCCGGAGTGGAGGTAATGCCATATACCTTCTATTATACGGTATAATAGAAGGTCTATGGTAATGCTTTCTACCTACTAGGTGTTGTTTACTCTCATTTAAACTATACCGTATCGATTTGGGGAGCCGAAAACTCAAGGACCTTCTTCATTTTCAGTCTCCAGAAACGCGCTGTTAGGGCAATATTTGGTCTCCAAAGATGACAATCATGCAGTAAAATATTTCGTGCCAATAACCTGTTGACATTTCCCTCGATGTATATATTATATTGTTTAATATTTGTCAAGGAGAACCTTTTATCATTTTCTAGCCCAATTTCATCTGCCCATAACCACTATCTCCGAAACAGTACACATTTGAAAGTTCCTCACCACCGCTCGTCTTTTTCAAAAATCACCCTGTTTTTATAATGGCATGAGATTTTTCAATAAGTTACCTCTTGAACTCAAGTTAGAGTCAAACCTTTCAAAATTCAAAAATAAGTTCAAAGCCATACTCGTAGATAGATCTTACTACATCGTTCATGAATTTCTTGCTGGCGGTTCAATGTAAATAACTCAGCACATGTTGTGCACGTTAGATTTATATTTTTTAGTTTTAAGTTGTAAATAGTATGGTATAGTATACATTTCATTTATACTACTAAAATATTTTATTTTGTTTTTGGTTTGTAAGACTTATAAATACTAAGAACTATAAATATTGACGTAGTTAATGCAATGTTGTATTGTCACTTAAATTAAATAAATTATTTACTGACTTAAACTTTAGTAGCCTACTTGACACATTATGCATATTTTGGTCCATTATGCCCTCAATAAAAAAACCAAAAAGACATATCCCTCAAATGTATTACAACAAAATATTACACACTCACGCATTGTCATATATGAATGTTGATAAACTTATGGTCGAGGTCTTCATCCGTGGTCCTCCCTTTTCGGATTAGGAAAACCAGAAAGACCGCTGACGAGAAGACAGACCTCAACCTTCCCACCTTTACAGACCCGATCTATTTCAGAATCCCAGTATTTCAACTTTATAACAAGCTAACACACAATAAAAAAGTAATACTATTCACAATATAATAGTACTGCTAAATAATAGTATAATTGTGGATATTAATAATGTTGTAATTTTGAAAAACATAAAATTGTTATACAGTAGTACAAAATTGTAGACCTTTAGAAGAACATATTCTAGTTCTAAGGTTTAATAGTTTAATAATATAGTTTAATAAGGTTTAATAGTTTTTAAGGTAAAATTTATATTATCATAATAACATATGACACTATTCTTGGTATACTATGCAAACTTCAAATGAAGAATATTTGTTTGAATTGGAAAAAAAACCCTGGCTGTTGGGCTATTAATAAATTGCCCTTTCTGAGGAACAGTCGAACTCAGATAGTAACAAGACTACACTCATCCACACTCATCCTACACTCATCTAACCATTCATATTCGCCTTAAAATACCATCATCGTTGTGTCGGCGTCTCATATATATAAATAAAAAAAAAAAAAAAAATTGAGCTATATGTATATGTACATGTCACTAATACAACTAATAAGTGTTTTCTATCCAATTCCAAATCTATCTTATCAAATCGGCCACAAGACAATATCCAATCAAAAGTAACTCGTCAAAAGAATAGAGTACATCGTGGCTTCATAGCTCCAAAAATTTAGCCTGCCTCATATAAGTGGCAAGAAATTTAAAAAAAAATTACACAACACTACAGTTCTGCTATGAGAGTCCGAGTCCGTCTCCGTCAGACATTAGGGATGGGAAATGTAGTTCATCAGACGGAGTTAGTTCACTCCGGAGTTATAATGACTCGGAGCTAGTTCCGCGGAGTAGTTCCAACTCCGAACGTCGTTCCAGTTCAACGTGGAGCGAAGCTCAAGTGAGTCTCTCCGAGTGGATGCGCGCGCATCACGTACTTCACTCCTTTGTTTTGATCGTTCCAACAACTCCGGAACTATGTTAGTTCCATAGAGTGGGGAGAGATACGTCGACAATGCAGCCGCTCTGACAGTGGTTGCGCGCGCATCTCGTTCTCACTCCTTTCTGTTGATAGTTCCAAAAAGATAGAAACTAACATATGATTTTTAGGTTATATCCAGCTAACAATTTGAATTGTGTATTTTATTTAATTATTTTACAAAGAAAAAGTATGGATGTCTTAGAAATTTTCCAGCAGAAAGTAAAGTATTGTATATTTTATATGCCTATATTTATGACATAATACTCATTTATTCTAGTTCCGAAATGAACTAGCTCCGCACTAGCACTCGGAGTTGGAGTTGTAACTCCTTAACCGGAGTAGTTCCTTTGTTGTCGTTCACTCCGGAGTTACCCATCTCTATCAGACATATACATCTGTGTGGCGTGTGCGTTGGTGTATTGTTATGGAAATACTAAACATAACCTAACATTATTTTAAAATGACACTGTTAATTTGTGTTAATTTACACCTCGTACCCATTAAATAATGAATTTTCTGAGATTTCTAAGCCAATAATTGTTACAATACTCTATAAAATGGAAGAATGTAATATGGTAATCAGTACTTTTTGTGAAATGTGGTCCCAGGAATTGGATATCAAGCTATGTGATAAACTAGATAGTCTTGTATCAAATTTAGCGGAAAAGTATGTTTTCAGTAATTGCAAAGATTACAAAGTCTATAACTTACTTAAACAAGCATTATTGTTAAGGACCAAAACGGATAATGATATGTCAACATTGTCACCCACTTGTAAATATCTCATTACTAATGTAGTGAGTACATTTTTGTTGAACAATAGTATTGAAACACTGGATAGTACAACTAAAATAGAGAATAGTTCTTTACTGGATATACTTGGAATAAGTTTAGATATTCTATTGTCTGTCGGGGAGAAAGAATTTTGTTTTAATATAGTTGATCAATTGATATCAGATTTACTTGCCAAAGAACTTTGTGTTGTTAAATCTTGTCATTTTCAGGCTGTGATGATGATAGTAGAGTGTTTATTTAATTGTATAATTTCTTACAACTTGGCCTTAGACTGTGATAAGTTATCTACTAAGTTATTTTACTATAGTGACAGCTTCCATAACTTACTTTTGTACATATTATTGCAAAGTGATTCTAAGACTGTCTCTGCATATATTTTATTTGCAGTTGTTCCTAAGTATTTTGACGTTTCTGATAGAAAAAATGTTTTAGAGATATTTTGGAAAGCTATGATTTTTGATGCTACTAAGGAATTTATGAAAATTAGACTAGATGATAAACTACATGTGTTATGTGGCCTGAGTAATTACTTTATTCCTGAAGACATGACAGATTTCTTCATTTTAAAATCGGATCAGTTTTGGAATTTAGTTCAACAGGGTATAATTTCAAATGATCCTTTACTAAGGAAAAGGGGCCTGTATCTCCTTAAACGGTCAGTAGATTCTGTTGCTAAGTTCAATTTTCAAGTTGATCTGGAATTATTTTCGTGGAACTATGCTCTAACAGATAAGCTAAAACATCTCTGGGATAAAATGTTTATCCTTTTTGATGTCTTGGATGAGAAGCAATCCCACTTGGTGATTCCAGTATTACACGCAACTTTAAAACAAATAGAAGATATGAAGCTTATACATACTAGCTGGATATTAGTTGTTTATTCAAGACTTTTAAGTCATGAATCACTGCCAGTTGTGAAGACTGGAATATTATTATTTTTTAATATAAGTGTCACTGTTTACATAACAAGTTCTCTGACGTCCCATATAGTAGATCTATTATTTCTTAAGCTCAATAATATGTTGTTATTTTCGTGCCAAAAAGAAGATGATACCAAATGGTCTATTGTTGATTTATCACTACGCACTTGGTTTAAAAATATTCTGTTAAATGTAACAGATAGTAAAAGGATTTTCAATGAAATAGTAAACGCAATTATGAAGATTCGATGGTCTACTGTTCCTTTATTTCATGTCTTGTACAATATGTCATTGCTGCCAGTAGCTGAAATATTTGATCACCAAATTTTATTAAAACTAAGTGAATTTCTTAAAGAAGTTATTCAAACACAAAATGTGTTCATCAGAGGTGCAATCCAATGTGTTTTATTGAATATAATAACAAAATATAGCAACAGAAACATTGATTTATTAACAGTTGCTAACACTCTAATCATTTTCAAACAATCAGAATGCCTTCAACGAGGGTTACTTACGTGGAGCATTTCTAAACAGTGGATTTTATCATGCTTGTCCTTAAAAGCAGAAAAACTTGTAGCCCAGTTGTTAGTGAAGGACAGTAATTTGTCATTGGAGTCTCAAGCAAGAGTATTAGTTTTATTAGTTGACTCTGGGTTAGTAAAAACAGATTTGATGTTTGAAAAGAAACTGGAAGATTATTTCAATGTACTGATTGATGCTGGAAGCCGTTTATATGCATCTGTAGATGAAAGTGACAGATGCTTAAAAATGATCAATCTTATTTTTGATGAATCTAGAATGTTTTCATGTGATAAGGACTTAAAAAATGATTCCCTTGTGAGGAGCATTTTGCCATATGTTAAAGAAATCTTTCAATATGTGTGGAAAATGTTTCATTTAGTAGATTCACTTGAGCACTTTAGTAATATTGAGCTATACTTAAGATCTTTATATAATCTTTCTGAGAATGGCCTTATTTACATATCTGAAGCTGAATTGGAACTTTACTTTGAAGTGGAAAAAATACTCACTTGCCAGGACAGCTTATCTATTCAACGTTTTTTTGCTCTTAAGCTGGTCCTTTGGTTTATTCAGACTATAAGAAGTGAAAGTGGAAATTATGGTTTAGGAAACTATTTTAAATCGTTGTGTCTAACAATCATTAACAGGGGACATCTTCTTGAAATACTACCTAAGGATAAACCCAAGTTTAGTGAAGATGTAACAAGAAACCACAAAATATTGTGGGGAAGGTTGACCTCAGACTACGACAGTACTATGTGGTGGATATTACAAAAGTGCATTGAAAAGGGGTTAATTAGTGCA
This sequence comes from Stictocephala bisonia, assembly GCA_035578905.1. Lineage (NCBI taxonomy): Eukaryota > Metazoa > Arthropoda > Insecta > Hemiptera > Membracidae > Stictocephala > Stictocephala bisonia. The sequence continues at coordinate 1,302,214 of JAQJVL010000226.1, forward strand.
GCTACAATAATATCTTCTGTTCCTATTCAGAACTTAATTTTAATGGCAACTTCTTCAATTGAATCAGGAGGAAGAGATTCTTTGAAGCCCATATTAAGTGTTGTTAATCATTTACTATCTAAGACTGCTGAACACTCTGAATTACATAAAAACCTAGACTCATATGAAAGATTTGTAGAATTTAGTTGGAAATCTTGTTTCGAGTTAAGAAAAGTTTCATCATTTTGGCCAGTTTTCAAGTCATGGATAGAAATGAGTTTTAATACGTACTTGATTTCGGAGAAAGAACTATTACCTACTTTACTGAAGGTAAGTCCATTGATTTTAAATATCAACTAGTTAAACTCATATGTTAAAAATGTACGTTTTAAATATTTGTATTCTGCATAAGTTGATTTTTAATATCATAGGATGTGCAATTTATGGTGATTGTATTGTAGGCATCCTCAGCTACAAACATTTCGAAATACAAATATATTCAATAGAAACAAGCCTTTGTTCAGATACAATTTATAGATAACAGAAGACAACTAGGTAATAATAAACAATAAAACAAAAATACTCTAGACAGTTTTTATAGACAACTAGGGTATACCCCTGCATGCTTCGTGTGCCAACCCCATCACTCGCTGTACTTATGAAGTTAGTTTGGCCTGCAACCTCACTGTGAACTTTCCTTTGTTCTGAGGCCTCTTGAGGAAGTTCGGCCTATGGCCTTGCTAAAACTCTCTGCTACAGGCCTCTTTGTAGTACTCGGTCTGTGGCCTCACCAGTATACTCAGCCTGTATGATTAATTTTGGTTTTTGGGACAGTGGAGCCTATAAACATATAATCTGGACTCTTCTTAAATCTGGTGTTACATTAAGAATTAAGGGAAGAATACTTTTAATATGATATCTCACTTAGGTGTGTTAGTTTAACAATACCACTCATTATAGGGTTTTGCGGCATGTTTTTTTTTTTTTCAGGAAACAGAACTCGTAAACGTCTTAATATATATTGGTATTGAAATTTAGGAGATAAATACCTATAGTTTGATACCGCTTTTAAGTGTTTTATTTTAGAACTAACTTTGCTTGTTTTACTATTCAGATACTTTTTTGTATTTGGGGAATATACCCCATATTATTTACCCTTTCCCAAATCTGATGGTATATTTTGATTAGGAGAAAAATAAGTGTATTGAAATATTCTATGAGTGGCTAACGGTAGTATTAAAAAATATTACATTTTTGTGGTTTTTGGGCCCCTGATATTCCAAATCTTTGATTTTTATAAACTGAAATTCAAATATAAGGTGCATGTTTGCATTGTGCTTATACGTGTCAAGTTTTAAACATTTTATTCAAAATTTTTCTGAATTAGTTAATAAAAACAACTTTTTGTTACCCGTAAAAAATATATGGAGCAAAAAAGGGCATCTTGTTTATGAGTGAAAAAAGTCAACTTTGGTAATTTTCCTGGAGGTTTTAGACAGAGAGCTTCAATTCAAGTATACACATGATTTGGGTAGGACGCCAGGAAGTGCCTCAACATTTAGTGTCAGTGAGTCAAGCTTTATAATACATCAAGCTTTATAGGATATATATAAATAAATAAAGCAACTTACAAAAAGTATAACTGCTGTCAGTATGAGGGTAAAGAAAATGCCTAGGCCAATCAGCTTTGGAATATACTGATATGATGATATGTTATATGCTAACAATTGTATTGCTATTTGATAAAATTACTTTATCAACATTTCTAGCTGTTGACAATAGGTTATAGCAGAGATGTTTGCTAATTGTGTGATTTCAATTTCATTCCCAGTCCAAAGGTATACATTTTGATGCCGCTAAAGAATCCTTTTACATAATATGTAAAGCTTTTTACTTAATTTGCTCCAATTTTATTCAACCTCTATACCGCTGACATCCCAATCACAAAGTCTAGAAAATTTATACATGCAGATGACATAGCTTTAGCTTACCAACACAAGAACTTCACAACTACTGAAGAAACACTCACAAAGTGACCTTGCAGCCCTCAAAGAATATTTTAGAACCTGGAAGCTATAAATCCTAACCCATCAAAAACCAAAGTAGCCTGCTTCCATTTCGAACAGACTGGCTAATCGAAAACTGAACATCTTTCTAAATGGTGTAAAACACCATCATAATGATCATCCACAGTACCCGGGAGTAACGTTAGATTGATCGCTGACCTTTAAAAGCTATCTTTAAAAAACAGCAGCTAAATTCAAAACAAGGGCAAATGTATTACATCATATTGCCGGAACAACCCGGGTAGCCAACAGTCCTGCATACAACTGCTTTGTCACTGATCTATTCAGCTGATGAATATAGTGTCCTGTATGGCTAAATAGTGTTCATGACCCTATTAAGTGATGTCCAACTTAATAGGGTCATGAGAGCTATTAGTGGCACCCTCATATCAACTCCACTTCCTTGGCTCCCGGTGCTGTGCAATATAGCTCCTCCAGAGATAAGACGTCAGGAGGCACTACTTCAATAAGATATAAGAATTCAATAAGAACTTGAATGCCTCGCACCTTCCAATTATTCAGGATCTCCCACGTCAGAACGGTCGCTTACAATCTTGAAACCTACCTCTATGTAATGCTTTCCAGTTGAGTAGATCAAATTTCTCACCTAATACTAGCTGGACCGTATAATGGAACAGTTATGATGGACAAAATAAGTTCCTTATTAACGATCCGTCAATACCTTTAGGTGGGATGAACCTCCCTCGTAGGAAGTGGACACTCTTGTATCGGTTCCAGACTGGCGTTGGCAGATGCAATTACTGGAAGTATAAATGGAGATTGACACTAGATCAGTCATGTGATTGCGGGAAGTCTATCCAAACAAATATCACATAGTTACAGAGTGCCTCCTGTGCTATTTTAAGGAGGGATCAGCCAGCATAAACAGAATCAGTGAGGCAGAGTGGCTCGATGGACTTAGCTTTGTGACAGGAGATCTCTTAACATTTTTATTCAATTAATATGCCACATGACTTTTGGATATTTATCCAAATATACATAAGCAGCTTTTTAAACTTAACCAACGGTAGCTGACATCTAACCATGTACAATATATATATGTGTGAAGCCGTTTACTCCTCCCGTATTTTTTGATCAATTTAAAAGATTGAGGTGTCAACAAAATTGCTCCTATTCGTAGATGTGCAGTAAGATCTTCAATTTTCAATATTTTCACACTGAAAGCCCTCAAATTACGTTTTTTGGCCGTAAGAATAACACGGAGAGAGATTTAAATTAATTGAAATGTTAATAGCTGTTGGAATGTAAAAAATTATGTTTATAATAATGAGAAGGATATATATCTTTCATGATTCATTTCAGAAGGATATATAACAGTCAGATTTATTGATTTAGTAGAAGCGTTGTTTGATCTATAAATATATAAAAGCGAATCCATGTGTCTTTATGCGTCTTTATATTAATACACCATTTATCGTTATGAGACTTTGGGAAGCTATGTATCTTTTCTAGGGAATGTTTTTAAGCATGATTTTATTTGCATCCGACTGCAGGTCTTTGCCCCATTGTCCTTTAAACTTTCAATGGTAATCTAATGGAGTTATTTTATTTATTTATTAATTATGGTTATTATTTAATTTATTCAAATAGTAACCATAATTAATAAGTACATTTAAATAATTTGGTTTGTATATTATCTATTTACTTAATTAATCATCAGTTGTGTAACCATTAATATTTATAGGAGAGAGTCAAATGCCTAGGAGGAAGGCTGAAGTGTCAGAAGTGCAGGGAGTGACAGGTTGGCACGCAAAGCTTGTAGGATTGTCCTCTAGTACAAATTATAATTATGGTTGTTGTTTTCAATGAAGTATCTCATACCATTTAGATTACTTAGTCCTTTTTGTAAATTGTAACTCAGTATTGTATTTATGGTTACAAAATAATATAAATGTAAAATTTGTTGAACTCAAGTTTGATTAAAAAAAAATAAATATTAATTATTTATAACTGTAAAGTATATTCACTAATCATCTGATGTCATAGTTTTCAGAAGAAATTCTGAGCCAGGGAGAAGTGGTAAATGGTCTAGCTAATGTCCTCTTGACACATCTAAAACACGAGTTGAAGAACCCAAAAATGACTTTACAACTGGTGGAGCCCCTCATATTATCCATTATGTTTGGACCAGTGCTTCGAAGGGAACAGAGGTATATATACTATTATGAATTTTTAGCAAATGTCTCGATTAATAAAAATGCCTACCATATATTAATTTATTAACTATTTATGGCCCAGTGCAGGTCATGGTAGCACATAACCTTATCAGATTGATAATTTATGTAGAATAAATTTTAGGGTTGAAGAATTACCTATAAAAGCTGATTATGTGTAGAACTAGGATAAGAATCCTGAAGATATGAATCTCCTTGACAATTTAATCAGCAGTCTGAATCCAACCTGATGAGTTTAACCAAACTGGAGTTTTAATTTGGTTGAAATTATAATTTAGAATAAAAACAAAGTCTTTTGGAATTCCACCGTTTTAGCGCAGTGTTTGGCATATGGCGCATGCATGCTGTGGCAAGCTACCATTGCCATTACAGTACCATTCTGGTTGGTTGGTTCCTACCAATTTAAAGGTTGTTTACAAGTGTGCCACTGACTGAGAAGTATGCTCTGTGATATGTGTTATTTATGCTAAAAGTGTGAAAGTAGCTGACATTCACAATGAGATCTGTGAAGTTCATGGAGATAACACAATGCATGATGGGATGGTATAGAAATGGTTGAGAGCTTTCAAAGATGGCTGTACGAATGTGTATGATGAGGAACAAAGTGTACGACCTTCATATATTTCTGATGACTTTGTCCAAAAAGTTGATGAAAAGTCAGAGAGGACAGATGCTTTACAATTTCATTGTTGTCTAGTGAGTTTTGTTAAGTGTAAAGAAATGTGATTTATGAAATTGTGACAGAAAATTTGAAGTACCTAAAGAAAGGTATGCTCATGCTGGGTTCTGAAAATGCTGACATAGCGTGTTCATAACAAAAACAGAGCAATTTTCCAAATGTACTTGCTTTTACAAAATTAAAAATGTTATAGACAGATTGCTATTTATAGGGGTTACTTCACCACATAAGTCAGTCTAACCCTCTGATATTGACCTTTTAACCTTTTTATCCCTCATTAAAAAATGCCAAGGTCTGAAAAAGAGGCCAAAACTAGCAAACGCATTTTCAACCAAAGTGTAACAGAAACTATTGGAAGTCATGGATGATTCCAACGCTGATTTGTGTCTCAAAAAAGTGGATATTGATAATAATAAGTATTTCAACCTAAATTTATTCCGAATTCTAAAATATTGATCCAATAAGCCTAGGTGACTCCGTAATTGTCAGGCATTACACTTGGCTTAGCAGTTTTGAAAAGGCCATCTTAAGTTAGTGTATTAAATATGCTTTTACTTTAATCCAAAATACTAAAGTATAATGTGTCATTTTTAGTGTTTTGGTCTTGTTTCAGAATTGAGAATGAGACTTCAGATCAGATCAGAAGCTTGGGTTCTGACTATGCAGTAAACAGCTTAATTCCAAAGTTCGTAAATACAGACTTTGTAGTACTATTTCTAAGATTACGTAGTTTTCAAAATATGTGGATATTCAATAAAATTTTACATATATGTAAATTTTTAGTTTACATGCCTAAATGTTTAACTAACTCAACAATTAGACATTTTCATTGCAATAGCCTAATTAAAATACTATTTTTTTGTATAATTTGAGTTCTTTCTTTATTTTAGTTGTGCAAGATGCGGGTTGGAGAAATAAAATTTCAGTTCTTTTATTATTATATATAGGCTTTTTTGGAGTGACTATAGCTAAAGGTTAAGGTTGCCTTGTAGCTGGTCTGGGTTTTATTCCTGGTGAGGCCATAAAGTTTTTACTCCTGTACTGCTCCATTGGCTTGGAGGTCATGCAAGCCTGTTGTCCAATGAGCCTACAAACAGGGCTCATCAAAGCAGAGAGGGGTGATGTGTCTTGCTTAATTTAGCATCTCTCCTCATAGCTGGTTTGGGTTTTATTCCTTTTGAGACCATAAAGTTTTTACTCCTGTGCTGCTTCAATGGTTTGGAGGTCATGCAAGCCTGTTGTCCAATGAGCCTACAAACAGAGCTCATCAAAGCAGAGAGGGGTGATGTGTCTTGCTTAATTTAATATCTATCCTCACTGAATGCTATACACAATTTAATTTTTCTACAAGCTTATTTATTTTTTTGGTATTAATAATAAATAAACATCCCTAAATTTACTTTGAATTTCTATTATAAATTGTGAATGATTAATTGATTATGCTATTGCACGTAAATGTTGTTTTGGACGAATAAACATAACAACTAATTACATTAGATTGAAGTTTGATAAGTACTATAGAAATGTAATCACCATACCATAGATTTGTCACATTCTACAGTATTATCACCAGAGGGTGAAGTGTTGTATGGCTCATTTGTCTAATGCTTTCTACAACTAATGTGACAGATCATGTTTCTCATACACCACTGTTGTATTGATTCATTCTGTATTTCGCTATTGAATACCAGCAAAAATATTTGTATTGGATGGCCTTGAATTCTCTATTTTATTTCAAGAAAGATGCCGGACAGAAATGTTTCATTGGAACAGACTGGTATGTAACTTCTATGCCATATCGAAAAGATATAAAAGATAAAATTATAGACGATACAAATGCTGCTTTGGTTTTTATATGTTCTCAATTAGGAGCTAAATTTATTGATATTAACCATACCATTGATGACACGAGCTATTCTAGAGATGACATATATCTAAACAGGAAAGGAGCTCCAAATTTAGCACACTTTTTAGTAAGTAAATTAAACTTAGCACATCTAAACAATCCATCAAGCTATAACGTGCAACCCCACTCCCAGCAATCTATACAGGAATTGGAACAAAACACTAACCTTCCATAGGATCTAGGCCTACTATCTTCACAAATCTATTATAACAGAAATAGAATAATAAACAAACTGCATAAATCCATAAAAGTACTAACACTTTTTCACCTCAACATACAGCCCGATCTACAGAATAAAATTGAAAAACTTCAAATAGAAACTCTCACAATTAACCCTGACATACTTATAATAATTGAACATGGATTATCAGACGAAAAACTTAAAACTAAAATTGAAGAAGATTTTACCCTTTTTTTGCAGTTTTTCTATAACTATTCATAAATGGGGTGAAATTGCCATCTACTTGAGAGAAACTTATAAATTCAGCTCAAAATATAGACTCCTCAAGGATCACTAAAGAACTTGTATCAGAAATAATAGCATTAGAAATAAAAAAAGAAAAACTTGATAATCATTGGAGTCTACTAATCACCAAAACAAAACTTGGTCTGATGAGCTTCTCACCAACCTAGACAAACTACTGTCAGACTATACAAATAAACAAAAGGACATAATCCTTATGGGAGACACAAATATAAATATTTGAAACAAACACGATCAAGATTTCATAAAATTTAACAATTTCTGTTTGGAACGTAACCTTCCGATTATGGAATTAACCTATACCAGAATAACGTCAAACTCAATTAGCAGCATTGGTTCATGCGCCACTAACCTCAACCCGATATTTAAAAACTGAAACTCGCAAAAATTTAATCTTAGATCACCACGGAGTCAGTTGTACCCTATTACACCACACAATAGATAAAAATGCTCCACTAAAAAAATATACAAAATATATATCTGAAAACAATTAAAAAAAATTTTAGCCTTCACAAATGGGAAATTTTATACAAATCAAATTCAATATATGAAAAATACAGAAACTTTATAGACATAATCATTAGGAAATGGACTCAGCTATACCTACAAAATGTAGAACACAAACGAAAAAACACAAATTTGGGATGAGAAAACAACAAAATAAAAAAATGCAGTTACACTAGCCAAAGATTAATTCTTTATTACAAATCTACCAGATGATAAAATAACTTATACAAATAAAAAAAAAAAAAAAAAAAAAACTATGACAGACATATTAGAAAAATATCCTCTCAAACCATAAATAAAACCAAACAAGCAAAAAATCAAAATAAGGAAGTATGGAAGACTATAAATGCAGAAAGAAAAAAATTAGTACTTATATAAACAGCTTTCCAGACAAATTACCTCTGGAATACTCATGTATCATGTTTGCCGATGATTCAAGACTAATTACTCCAGTTACAAAAAAGAAGAATAACATACTAAATTGGAAGAAACACTACAATAGCAACCAACATTTGTCAAGATCATAACCTAAACATAAATAGAAGCAAAACAATCCATATACAATTCACCACTACAAATCATCACCAATCAATTGATCCACATCCAAATCTAGAATTCAACACTAGCCTAGCTGATCATACAAAATTCCTGGGAATCACCATCGATAAAAACCTTAATTGGCAAGAACACAAAAAATCTACATAGAAAATTATCATCAACTGTCTTCGCACTAAGAAGAAATAGGAAAATAACAAATAAAGAAGTAACTATCATGCTCTATGACACACTATTTGCAACATACATAAATTTTAGAATTATAGCCCGGGGAGCTGCACCAGAAAATTCAATACAGAAAATTTTAATTCTACAAAAGAAAGCTCTGAGGATCATAGAAGATGCATTTTTTCAAGAACATTGCAAACCACTATTTCAGCGTAACCAAATCCTGACCATCACCTCTACATATATCCTAGAATTAATAAAATGTATAACAAATCAACAATCACTTTTAGAAACGAGTGTCACCAATATAATTTAAGAAATAAACTGAATCTATACATAGAATAACATAGGCTCTACAAAACTAGTAACAATCCTAGGAATCAAACTATTCAATTTATTACCAAACGACCTAAAAGTAATCGAATATAATAAACATTTTTAAAACAAATTAAAAAAATATCTACTATATAGGCCCTATAATAACCTAAAAGAATACCTTGAAGAACATACTCATAGGATTAGGTTCTAATAAAAAAATTATGCTCACAACAACCCAATCCCTAGAAAAAGAAGAGGAAGAGATGACGATTCCCCGATCTCTATGGCTATCTCTTTTATGTTAAGCTAGTGGTCTTGGAACTTGATGTTGATGTAAGTTGGAACATGTAAGTTGATAATGTTGCTAATATTGAAACTTTGTTGATAGAGACTGTACGCGAAGTAGTGAAGAGGTTAGGTTGACGGCTCTATCAATTGTCCTGTCCATGGCAGAGCAGAAGGAAGGAGAGACTTTGGTGATTAAGGTTATAAAGCTACTACTAACTAAGGATGGTGAGTTAACATCTCGACGACAGAGATACTATGGTGACTCACTTCACCACCGACTTAAGCATAGGATATTACAAGCGGTTTTAGTCCTGGAAGCAGTACTTGAAAAATCATCATCCGTGGAGGCTCAGGTATACTGTTATGGTGATTAGTTTTGTTGTAACTATATAAAAATTACTAATTAAAAAAACTGAATATAAGTTTCTTGTTAGGTTTATTGCTTAAATAACTGACTCATAAAAAAAGACAAAAAGACTTTTGTATTATTGTGTTATAAATAAATAAAATTTTACTGTCATTAGGCTACATCAGCAATAGACAAAGTCAAACAAACAATATACAAATACTACATAATAAACATACAGTGAAATATATTTACTAGTCCTACCTAATGTATTAAAAAAATATAGAATTGAATTGAATAATACAACATAATGTAGGAATACGGAACAATACAAATTTACAACTAAATAAACATATTACATAAAAATAAATAACACCTTGCTGCCGAATTCTAAATATACAATGCGTTGCCAATAAAACCATATATTTTAAAAGTCATGATCAAAGAACTCTTCTATTGAATAAAAAGGTAATTCTGTGAGTAAATTGTATATCTTTTTTTTTAAATAGGTTCTCAGGAAGGTCAGTTATTTCACATGGTAGTCTGTTATATAATTTTTTCAAACCCAATACATCATAACTATTTATTGATTTTAACAATCTGTTGAGAGGAACATCAATTTTATTTCTATTTCTAGTATTATAAGTGTGAATTTCTTGTCTCATAATTTGCTTTGAGATATTATGTCTTGTATATTGTAACACATTGTATATATACAAATTTATTACTGTTAAACATTTTAACTTAACAAATAATGGTTTGCAGTGTTCTAAGTTGTGTGAGTCAGTAATAACACGAATCGCCTTCTTTTGCAACAACAAAATTTCATTAACATGGCTGCTATTACCCCACAATAAAATACCACATGAAATAATACTTTGGAAAAATGCAAAATATGCTGATCTTACATAACTAGTCGGGACACAATTTTTTAAGCTTCTCAATAAAAAAATTACCCTCTATATTTTGGCCGGTATATATTTTATGTGTGGTTCCCATGACAACTTACTATCTATATAAATACCCAGAAATTTTACGTTTGTAGAAATATTTTGTATAGGCAGTTCTCTTAAAGCTAAAATTTATATTTTGAGTTTTATTATCATTCAGAAGAAATCCATTAGCTCTAAACCATATAGATGCTTGAGATATGGTAATTTCTGTTAAATTTTGAAGGTTTTTAAAATCTGAACTGTGGCTGAAAAGAGTGGTATCATCTGCATATAAAATAGTGTGTGAATTTAAAAAATATGGTAAATTGTTAATCATGAGAATAAACAACAAGGGCCCAAGGGCCGATCCTTGTGGAACACCAAACCTAATATCTACTTCAGATAACCCGGGCATACGTGCCCAAAACTATTACATGAGATTTATTTTCAACCTAAGGCAAAGAGATTTTACTCCATATTTCACCCAACTATCCATTTTAAAGGTAAATACTCTCCGAGAATTACATATACTGATTTTGTTAACAATATTCTTTTAAAAATTAATTCCATATTTTGCTTTTGTTGTACAATATTCTTCAAAACCAAACTCTTATTTACCTGTCAGAGCAATTTGTTTAATTGTCTCAAGTTAGTGTGGAAGACGTGGTCAATAGAACCAGACGTGGAGAGTCAATGTTCAAGTTCACTGCTCGACCACTTTCAATAAATCTTTCATTGTCTCTGCGTATTCCATATTGAAATTATCGTATCCGTATGACATTCATCATACACATTGGCGACGAAAAGACTGATTGATTGCAGGGCCTCAACAGTACTGTTGAGGCCCTGGATTGGTTTATCATTTAAATTTCGCTATCAGATAAACAACTGTCAACCTTTTACCATTCATATCAAAACACTGGAACAAAATATTGAACAATAACAGTAATAACAGTAAATTACGTTAATATATCTAATACTGAATTGTAAAATCAAGAAACTCAACACACTAAAACAAGCACATTTAGTACGAGAGCAGATTCAACAAAGCCAGTCAGGTGGTAATGTATCATTAGTGAATGCATTTGGGTGGAACAATTTTTCCTAGGATTTGTAGTAGAGTACAGTATCATTATAATAAATATGTAACGTGACCGCCCTTTAGCGCCTTAAATTAGCACCAACAGCCAATAGATACACTAATTGCTTGTCAAACGATGATTATTATTATGTGTTGTGCTGTAGTTGTCGTCCTTTTATTAATAGCTTTATGTTTATTTTCCATCTTTTAACTACTAGCTCGGTGGATCAGGACTCGGATAACCAAGATTCTACTGTATGACAAAATTTTTCTTTTGCATCACTTTATTTCTTACAAAGATATCTGAATTGAATTAAGTTACATAAATTGTAAAAGAATAAGAAATGGCCATTCATTCTTTACAGTTTCAATTTTCTGTATCTGATTATTTGATGTGAGAAAGTTTTTCCTCAATCTCTTGGCATGATTGACATATTTATATTTCCTCTTCCAAGTATTTAATACATTTACCAAATACACTATCTATGACAGTTTTACTTCAAATGCTTTATTTTTTACTATAGAAAACAACAACAAAATGAGAGCATCTATTCTCCTTTTTAGAAAATTAGGGGAATTTAGTAAAACAATTATGAAAAATTTAGTCATATGTCTGTAACATTTGAGTGGAATGGAATCATGTTATGGAAAAAAATGGAACACTCGCTCATCTACACTCATCACACTCATTCGAAATCCATATTCGCCCATATCTTGACGATCGGCGTCTTATGAATAAATAAATAAAAATAAATAAATAAATAAATCGGAAGAGTTATATTAATAATCAACGTAACATCAAAAGCATTATCGAGATCCAAATAATTACATTTTTTTCATGGTAAAACCTCTGGATAACCTTATGAAAAATCTATGGTTTTAAAGTTACCTTAAATTCCGTCGGGTATCCAATGTTACTGTAAGCTACAGCTGTTTCGAAGTATTCAACACTTCATCATCAGGCCTTGGACGACGCACATCACGAGAAAACATAAAAAACACATAACTCTTGTCCTGTACAGGTACTAAATACTTTATTATTTTAAAAAACGTGTGGCCGCAGTGGTTTCCTGGTATAGACTGGCACTGGAGGGTTGACCTTGTACCTAGCTGTTATCATGCTGGTGACGCAATGTTGTCTCTCTCTGTTTATTTATTATTTCTATGGACCTATCGTAAATTAGATTTGATGGGAATGAAGTCTGTTCATTAAGTACGTTATTTTTGTCTTCTTTTACAGCTTTGTAAATTTGGAACTCTTCTAATCAGTTGAGGAATTTACCTTTCTTACAGATATTTAGTATTTTTAAATTGCTGTCAATGTTGTTATAGGAATGGTTTTCATTTGTTAGATGAGAAGCAAAGGTAGATCTTGAATGATTAGATTTAGTCGGTGGGTGTTCTTTAAATCGTTGGCAGAAGGATCTGGTTGTTTGTCCTACATAGTATTTTGGCCACTCACTACAAGTGATTTTGTAAACACCAGCTTTTTAAATGTTATCAGTTGTGTTTATGTTATTATTCTTCTGTTTAAGTAAAAATCGAAATTTATATGACGTTCTAAAAGAGACTGAGGTGTTTTTTTTAGCTAATTTGTGCTCTAGTAATTTACTACTTATGTTGAGTCCAAATTCTGCAGATACGTAGGTTTTTTCATTGGCTGCTGGTTTCGAAATATCTTAGCCATGATTTTAGAGATATGGGAATCCATTGCAAGACCGTTTTTTTTTTGTATAGAATTTGTTGTTAAATTGGAAGTAATTTTGTTTTATTATGGTCTTAGTACGTAATATGAGCAGCCAATGAAAAAACCTACGAATCTGCAGAATTTGGACTCAACATAAGTAGTAAATTACTAGAGCACGAATTAGTTAAAAAAAAAACACCTCAGTCTCTTTTAGAACGTCAAATAAATTTCGATTTTTACTTAAACAGAAGAATAATAACATAAACACAACAGATAAGATTTAAAAAACTGGTGTTTACAAAATCACTTGTAGTGAGTGGCCAAAATACTTTGTAGGACAAACAACCAGATCCTTCTGCCAACGATTTAAAGAACACCCACCGACTAAATCTAATCATTCAAGATCTACCTTTGCTTCTCATCTAACAAATGAAAACCATTCCTATAACAACATTGACAGCAATTTAAAAATACTAAATATCTGTAAGAAAGGTAAATTCCTCAACTGATTAGAAGAGTTGCAAATTTACAAAGCTGTAAAAGAAGACAAAAACAACGTACTTAATGAACAGACTTCATTCCCATCAAATCTAATTTACGATAGGTCCATAGAAATAATAAATAAACAGAGAGAGACAACATTGCGTCACCAGCATGATAACGGCTAGGAACAAGGTCAACCCTCCAGTGCCAGTCTATACCAGGAAACCACTGCGACCACACGTTTTTTAAAATAATAAAATATTTAGTACCTGTACAGGACAAGTGTTATGTGTTTTTTATGTTTTCTCGTGACAAATTGTGTAAAATGACTTTATGTGTGAATGTCCGAAGCCTGATGATGAAGTGTTGAATACTGCGAAACAGCTGTAGCTTACAGTAACATTGGATACCCGACGGAATTTAAGGTAACTTAAAACCAAATAATTAATTTCATGGTACTTGGAGCATGATGGAGTAGCAAATCACCTATTATCTCTATATTTAACTACACTATATTTAATTACACTTATAATTTTGTAAATAAACTTTTTCATACTATCTAATCTAATTCACATTACTGGCACTTTGTAGGCATGTGTGACAGAACTGATAAAGTGGAGCAGTTGCGCTCTACAAGGTGAAAGTCAGCAACCCAGTGTTCGTTACCAACTTGAGTGGCTTCTGCTTCGCTCACTTCTGCACTCACCAAACCATCTCAACAACTTCTGGACCATATTTAGTCAGGTATAATAATTAGTAACTAGTTGCATTTAACACTTTCAGAGCTTAACTCTATGTTTAACTTCTAAAATTTTACCAGTCAAATTCTTAACTAGTCTAATCAAGCACTATTAATGTTCTTCCCCACTTCATTTAACTAATTTAATTTAACTAAAGATTCTAAAAATATAATTTCAAATAAGAACAGCTACAGTATATGACAAGGAAAGATGGAGTTTTACTCTGTTTATTAATATCTTGTCAAACTCATTGAGTGAAGTGAATAAAAATGAGTAAAAGCTTTTACTTGCGGTGTGACAAGGAAATACTTGCGAGTACGTGAATAAAACAAGTAAATGCTAATAGTAATTACTAGTCAATAGTACTTACTAGTCAATAAAGAATTTGTTTAAAAATGAGGTGAATAAAAGAAGTAAATTCTCACAAGGAAAAGTATTTACTTGTGGATTTGCGAGTCTGTCCTGACCCATGCAAGCACCTTTTACTAATATGTCATTGTATTAATTTTGATATATTTCTGTCACTTGTAATAGTCATACAAATGTACGGGTATGTTTATTAATAAGTTTAGTGACACATAAGCTTTTTTGAGTTATTATTTGTGAAGAAAAATTAAAAATATTCTACAAAAGAATAAGTAGAACTTCTAAAGAAACGCTGGGAAGTATTTGCTGTATGCAGATAATACTGTTCACTTGAATTTTGTGTCATTCGAGTCTTAGATGGCGGCCTTCATGCACCCACCAATTTGTTCAATAATGTTAATATAAATGTACCAATGCATCAAGTATTTATTATTTGAATAAGTAAATAATACTTTATTTGAATTGAATAAGTAAGTAAAAAAATTTGAACTAGTAAATATTAAAATAAAACATATGAAAAATAAATATGAATTAAACATGAAAATAAAGAAATGTAATATGTAATTTGACAAAACTAAAAAATAATTCTTAAAAATCCCCAAAATATTAATGAAACATAAAGATTGGAGGCTCTCACTAACACGTTATACACGTACAAACCTTCTGGTGCTATACATGTCTCAAACACATTCGCTTATAAACAGTGTGCTTCAAACGTGAGCAGGTACCAGCAGCATGCGCACACCCACACGTACAGGTAGGCACCCGTAATACACACAAGTTTACGTACTCATGTGCACGTAAGCACTATAGTAAGTCCTAATTTTTATTTTTCTATTTTTGTATATTATTTATTTCATTTTTTAGGTACAGTATAACAGATTGGGTGATAGAACATTTATTTTTTACAAAAAGGCTAGGGCTTTTATAGCAGAATCTTCTTCTATGGTAGCTATAGAACCATCTTTTACATAGTTGTCTTTAAGTCACATCTTTTTTTGTTTGATTTTTGAATGGGTCAGTTTAAGATACCCTCTGAAACATCTACAGGTGAGTCGGTGCTAGATATCATTATTCAATCCCTATTCAAATATTAATACGCATGTGGTAAGCAAGCGTGGCATGAACGGATGCTAAACAAGCGTGTTAGACCTTTTTACAGATTAGACCTAGATCTAAGTGTTACCTTAAACACTTAGATTACATTGTTTAAAAAGTATTTACTTGGCTCCATGAAGTTGTAAGTATTTACTCGCAAGTATTTCCATAGTAATTCCTCGTCAACGTTAAGTAAAAGGTTTTACGTTATTGACTCTTTAATTCACTTGGTCGACACGATTATACTTTACTCATGAGAAAATACTTCAAGCTTTTACTTGGTTTTTATTCACTTCACCCATTGAGAAGATACATTATGTAGAGTCTGTTGCCTTTTGTTTACAAGCTTTCTGTTGGTCCATTGCTAATAGTGTTATAAAGGAAGTATTTAATTAATATCATAAGTAATGAAGTAAGTTTAAATAGTACAAGAAAAATGTAAAAAAATGTAGGAAAGTTCCAATTAAATAGAAAGATGATACAATGATTTACAACCTTTTGCAACTTGTTAAGAAAGGTGTCAACTCCAGAAATATATTTGTTGTAAAGTCCGGAAATAGCCAATTTACATAAGAAACAATCATGACTATGATTTTAACATATAAAAATATAAAACAAAATGGTGGATGGATAATCGTGCTTTTCCTCAATTATCACGATTTTTATGGAAAAATGTTTACAAAATCTGTACATCCATTTTGTTTGTATTTGATTTATATTTAAATACTTATGAATGTTGCAAATTACTAGAATTGTGAGTGCTGGAAAATTTGGAAAATCAAGATGATGGATGGGAAAATTATAAAAATCATAATACTAAAAATGCTTCTTCAAAATAATAAACTAGGGTTTCATGAGTGGCTGTTTATGATTTTAGCTAGAAGTATGATATATCAAATCAGCGGATGAAAATTGATGTTTTTCCACTATTTTTTTACAAATTTTAAGTAAAAAACTTATAAAGAAATATGACTAATCAGAAATTTCTGCATACAGATTATATTTATGGATTTACAAAAGTTTTAAATAAAGAATTGAGTCTGTGACATTTCAAAAAATCAATGTGGTGATTGGACAATTTGAGAAAATCATAGTTAAGTTTTTTAGGTTCTTGATCATGATTTCATCAAAAACAAAAATATACAACAAAGTAGTAAATGGAAAATTTTGATTTTCTACGTTTCACTACTGTTGCAAAAAAAGTTAAAAAAAAACATGTAATCTTCAAAATGTGTATTTTTATTTGGAGGAGTTTATTGACTCACTAACAATGGTTCTTTCAGGATATTGATTTATGTTCGGTAACTTTTAAAATTGATAGTTTTTAACTACCTATGTAAACTAAAACTATTGTGCAAGTCAATAAGTATATTGACACAGTGACATTGATTGAAGGAGTTAAATAACCCTATACAAAAGGTTCTTAAGTATAGTTGTAACAAATATGTTAAATTTATTAATCAATATATTGGCCGATGAATTTAATTTAATTTATTATCTGTTGTTTTCAACAAAATATTTCAAAAAAAACATTTTTTATTTTCAATGTATGACCTAATTAATATATTTGCCTCAAAGTCATAATAGAACAATATTGAAAAATTAGTTCAAACGTTTGCTGTCTCTTATTTTATTATTAAAGATTATTTGTTGGTAGCTGTCAAAATTGAAAATATGATATCAGCTTTTATCTGCCAACTTTAAAATAATAAATTATTGTTGAATTTGAAAATTTGTTTTTAAAAATTCATTATATACGAAGGGTTTATCATGTAGTGTAAAAAACCATTTTCATCAATAACTTTATTTTTGTTAAATATATTTTGATGTGTAAGATAAGGTTTGTATTTGAAAGGTAAATTTATACCTAAAATAATAAAATTATCACAACTTTTTCAATTAAATTAAAAGTTGTTGATATATTTGAGGTTAAAATTTACAATTTTAACATAAAAAACCTGAATCATTAGATTATAATGCTCATATACTGCAGGGAGTCTATCCAAACAATGGATCACATAGTTAAGAGTGCCCCCTGTGCTCTTTTACGGAGAGATTAGCCAGCATACGCAGAATCAGTGAGGCAGGTCTTGATGAATAGGATTTAGCTTTGTGACAAGAGATCACTTCAAATTTTTAATCAATGAATATACCATCATTACTTTTGGATGTTTATCCAAATATATATTGCAGCTTTAAAATTAACAAATGGTAGCTGACATCAAATCATAAGATATATATGTTGGTATAGGCGCATCAAATTTATATAAAACATTATATTAATGGGTAAACTGATCACTACAAATTCAGTCTAAATCAGTCAAACTATGAAAGTTTTTTTGAAAAATAAAAACTTATCATTTTCCAAAGTGCCACTATGTTTTTAATATGGGTCGAAAACGACCCAAACATTTTGAACACGGTATAGATGTATGACTTTTTACTATTGAATTTTTTTTAAAACCACAGTTCAATAATTGGAAACACTTTATTAGCCACAAAAAAATTGGCCATAATTAATTTGAATTTTGCGTTGTCAGAATCAGAATATATCTTTATTTACAAAATCATAAAGAAATGTAATACGCAATTTAACATTAAGCTTAAATTAATAAAAGTGGGAGGGGATTATATTTGGTTCCTAGAATCTCTTTGAGTCTTGTGATTTAAAATAAACTTCTCAAAAACAGGCAAAAATCACTTAAATAAAAAGTAAAATTATTGTTGAATAGATGATATATTTGCCTCAGAAAGTCCTCAGAAGTCATTAATGAGGTTAAATTGACCAGTACTTGCTGGATCCAAACAAAGTTGCAAGACTTCAAAGACAATTCCTTTCATTCTAGTGTTCAAGTCCATTAAAAAAAGATGGTAGTGAAAGTTTATTACTGTAGGTAAAATTTGTGACAAAAAAGGAACGGATTTGACTAGGGCCAGATAAAAATGTCTGTCTTTTTTAAAAAAAATGTTGTCAATGTCTTCTTTCGAAACAACATTTTTCAATTAACTAACCGAAAGTAGGTCTGTTTACTTATAAAGTATACGTTTTAAACAATATTTTCCCTCTGTTTCTTCATGCTGGGTGGATACACCTGGCTCATCAACAGAAAAGAAAAACAGTTCACAGTTTTTACTATAACTAAATAAAAATTTCAACTTATTTCATCTTTGAGAGACCTAATGAAGTTAAAACAGTAGTTAACTTTATCGTGACATGTTCCTGTTGGCTCTGGTGCATCTGCATATGTGAAATGGTAGTACACTAAACAGAAGTAGATTCTCCAGTAGACATGCTTCCCACTGGCAGCAAGTACATTCTGGAAACTACATAGAAACTATTTCTGTTCTGACCTTAGCCAAAATAGAAAGCAACCAATCAGCAGGCTTTGACCAAACATCCAACGAGTTTAGGCTCGGTTGTACTAAAGTTGAAATAAACATAACCTAAAGCCAGCTAGACTTGCGCCCTATCATCTGTTGACTGCCAGGTTACCCAGACTGTCAAGTTATCGGGTGTCGAGTTAGTGAGATTTTACTGTAGTAAGTAAGATTTCTTGAACTAACAAAGACCTTAATGATTAAGTAAATTGATTAAAATGTATAAATACTAGTCAAAATTAATATTTCAAAATATTCTCTTTTGTTTTAAAATGAATTCTTACTTCTTAGGAAATTAGTTTATTACTTTGTTCATTTTTAGGCTAGTGATGAAAGAACTGGCAGTGTTTGCTCTTTCATCTCAGTTGCTTATCATTTGGCAGCCACCTTGAGAGATAGTGATTTTATTGACCGTTGTGTCAGAGAGATTTTACCGTGGTGTATGGCTCAACATTTCAACTTACGTCTTTATGCTCAGGTTAGTATTTTACCGTGGTGTATGGCTCAACATTTCAACTTACGTCTTTATGCTCAGGTTAGTATTTTACCGTGGTGTATGGCTCAACATTTCAACTTACGTCTTTATGCTCAGGTTAGTATTTTACCCTGGTGTATGGCTCAACATTTCAACTTACGTCTTTATGCTCAGGTTAGTATTTTACCGTGGTGTATGGCTCAACATTTCAACTTACGTCTTTATGCTCAGGTTAGTATTTTACCCTGGTGTATGGCTCAACATTTCAACTTACGTCTTTATGCTCAGGTTAGTATTTTACCGTGGTGTATGGCTCAACATTTCAACTTACGTCTTTATGCTCAGGTTAGTATTTTACCCTGGTGTATGGCTCAACATTTCAACTTACGTCTTTATGCTCAGGTTAGTATTTTACCCTGGTGTATGGCTCAACATTTCAACTTACGTCTTTATGCTCAGGTTAGTATTTTACCGTGGTGTATGGCTCAACATTTCAACTTACGTCTTTATGCTCAGGTTAGTATTTTACCCTGGTGTATGGCTCAACATTTCAACTTACGTCTTTATGCTCAGGTTAGTATTTTACCGTGGTGTATGGCTCAACATTTCAACTTACGTCTTTATGCTCAGGTTAGTATTTTACCCTGGTGTATGGCTCAACATTTCAACTTACGTCTTTATGCTCAGGTTAGTATTTTACCCTGGTGTATGGCTCAACATTTCAACTTACGTCTTTATGCTCAGGTTAGTATTTTACCCTGGTGTATGGCTCAACATTTCAACTTACGTCTTTATGCTCAGGTTAGTATTTTACCGTGGTGTATGGCTCAACATTTCAACTTACGTCTTTATGCTCAGGTTAGTATTTTACCGTGGTGTATGGCTCAACATTTCAACTTACGTCTTTATGCTCAGGTTAGTATTTTACCCTGGTGTATGGCTCAACATTTCAACTTACGTCTTTATGCTCAGGTTAGTATTTTACCCTGGTGTATGGCTCAACATTTCAACTTACGTCTTTATGCTCAGGTTAGTATTTTACCCTGGTGTATGGCTCAACATTTCAACTTACGTCTTTATGCTCAGGTTAGTATTTTACCGTGGTGTATGGCTCAACATTTCAACTTACGTCTTTATGCTCAGGTTAGTATTTTACCGTGGTGTATGGCTCAACATTTCAACTTACGTCTTTATGCTCAGGTTAGTATTTTACCGTGGTGTATGGCTCAACATTTCAACTTACGTCTTTATGCTCAGGTTAGTATTTTACCGTGGTGTATGGCTCAACATTTCAACTTACGTCTTTATGCTCAGGTTAGTATTTTACCGTGGTGTATGGCTCAACATTTCAACTTACGTCTTTATGCTCAGGTTAGTATTTTACCGTGGTGTATGGCTCAACATTTCAACTTACGTCTTTATGCTCAGGTTAGTATTTTACCGTGGTGTATGGCTCAACATTTCAACTTACGTCTTTATGCTCAGGTTAGTATTTTACCGTGGTGTATGGCTCAACATTTCAACTTACGTCTTTATGCTCAGGTTAGTATTTTACCGTGGTGTATGGCTCAACATTTCAACTTACGTCTTTATGCTCAGGTTAGTATTTTACCGTGGTGTATGGCTCAACATTTCAACTTACGTCTTTATGCTCAGGTTAGTATTTTACCGTGGTGTATGGCTCAACATTTCAACTTACGTCTTTATGCTCAGGTTAGTATTTTACCGTGGTGTATGGCTCAACATTTCAACTTACGTCTTTATGCTCAGGTTAGTATTTTACCGTGGTGTATGGCTCAACATTTCAACTTACGTCTTTATGCTCAGGTTAGTATTTTACCGTGGTGTATGGCTCAACATTTCAACTTACGTCTTTATGCTCAGGTTAGTATTTTACCCTGGTGTATGGCTCAACATTTCAACTTACGTCTTTATGCTCAGGTTAGTATTTTAATCATATTTCCACAACAGTTCTATAGTATAATAACTGTCCAGGTGTGTGAATAAATGTTTCAAATGTCATTGCATCATCAGTGCTGATGGTTAGTGATCATTTTGAAAAGTTAATGTTTTTTATATCTTAGAACGCTTGTTATGAAAATCTAGCCTTTAGTGTATTAACAATTACAGTTTAATAGAAATAATTAGTATAGAAAATGCAGATTTCTTAACAGTTAGTCAGCATTTAGTAAATATCTTGTACGTGGTTCCAGGTTGTAATGCAGAAGCTTTGGCCATTGGATCCTCATGTAGCAAGCAAATATGAAGCCATATGTAGCAGCTTGACCAAAAGTCTTAACCAAGGAAATGCTGTGCGAAATGCCGAGAAACTTAAAAATGATTTTTACTTTACTGATTTTCATCCTCTCAATCACTTTTCATTTGAGGTTTGTATTTCTTCCTTTTTTTTCTTGCATTTTCCTAATATGTATTGATTGTTTTTAAATAAATATGCAAATAAATTAAAGGTAAAGGCTGTATTTATTCTTTATTTCTGAACATTAAGAACAGAGAATGATGTCAATTATGTTGAAATTATTAAACAATTCAACATGTTGAATAGTAAATTGTGGTCATGTAATCTTCTTTAGTTAAGCATACTGTCTTTGATCTTTTCATCAACTCTTTGATCGAGTAGACTGGATTATCTGTCAACCAGGAGTTCAATGTGTTTCAGCGCTTCCCCTATCAGTAGCTTGAAGTCAGCAGGAGATCAAATCAAATCAAAAATTCTTTATTTGTGTTGTACTATACATACAGAAATAGTGTCATATCTAATTTCGCTAAGATTAATACATATATATATATATATATATATATATATATATATATATATATATATATACACATACACATACATATATACATACACACACACATATACACATACATAAACACATTATATTCATTTCCACTTCACTGTTACATATTATCATACATAATTTAATCAATTGATAGCTAAAATACTAATTTAGCATTATTAAACTAGTATGTTACATTATTCTATGTTAATTTATATTTAAATATTAACCATACTCAAGTATAAAATACTCGTTTCCATTAACATTGAATAGATATTACCAAACTTGCATGAATGTATAGTAGCCTGTTCAAAAAATAAAAATTGACCATTCAATCAAAAACTGTCTTTAATCGTTTTTCCAAAACTCAGCTAATGAGTAACAACTCTTCTTCAGAAGAAATTCTTTAAGTGTTTTTTTAAAAGAAGTGCTATTTATCTGATTTTTTACAGTAATTGGTAAGTGATTAAAAAATTTAACTCCCATATGAGATGCTTTTTTTGTATAGAAACTAAGATTATGTTGGGAGGTGTCAAACTGGTTCCGGTTCCGAGTGTTATAAGAATGAATGTTACTCCTTAAAATAAAATTTTGTAATTGATCGTTTACTCTAACTATGCAGTCAAGTATGTACTGGTCATATACGGTTAGGATATCCAAACGCGAAAAACAATTCTTTACTGAAGTATCATATTCTAATTTCAACATTATTCTAATTGCCTTTTTTTGAAGAATTAAAATGTGATCAAGGTTTCTCTTTGAAGTCCCCCCATAAACTGCAAGACCGTATGATATATGTGAATGGATGTGAGCGAAATAAATCGATTTTAATGTATCTAGTTCACAGAACAAGGACATTCTTTTTAAAATATATAACCCTGAAGAAATTTTTTTTGTTATACATTGTATATGGCTGTCCCAACTAAGATTGCTGTCAATTGATAACCCTAAAAACCTTGTGCAGTTAATTTGTTCGATTTCTTTAGAAATAGAAAAAGTAGAATTTTCATTATTTTGCCTTGTGGAGAAAGTCATATATTTAGTTTTGCTAAGATTTAAAAACAAAGTATTTTCATGAAAATAGGTTTGAATGCTTTCAATTTGTTTTTTACATGCTACCTCCAAGTCTCTATAGTTTTTGGCTGATGTAATTAAGTTGGAGTCATCAGCATACAATACTAACTGGCTTTTGGTACCATTTAATTTTTTTAACGTTATTGGCATTCCTTGGATATAACATATAAATAATAGAGGTCCAAGGATTGAGCCTTGTGGGACACCGTGTTTTATTTTTAAAACCTCTGATTTATATATCATTACTTTATCGCCCTCTAAGGATTTAATTTCAACATACTGAGTTCTGTCCGTAAGATATGATCTGAACCAATTTAAACCGAGCTGTGATATTCCTAACATTTTTAGTTTCATTAAGAGTATTTCATGTGATATGCTATCGAAAGCTTTTGTCAAATCCATGTAAATTCCAGCAACTTTCTCGCCTCTATCCAATGAATCAATAATACTTTCTGAGAACTCTATCAAAGCCGTCATTACTGATCTACCTTTACGAAACCCGTGTTGTTCTGTGTCAAATAAATTGTTGTTTTGCAAATGTTTAACCAATCTGTTGTACATTACCCTCTCATATATTTTAGATATAGAAGGGAGTAAGGATACAGGACGATAACTACCCAGTTCTGATTTTTCTCCCT
The DNA here is from genome assembly GCA_035578905.1 of Stictocephala bisonia. Classification (NCBI taxonomy): domain Eukaryota; kingdom Metazoa; phylum Arthropoda; class Insecta; order Hemiptera; family Membracidae; genus Stictocephala; species Stictocephala bisonia. Next base: position 1,326,458 of record JAQJVL010000226.1, read on the forward strand.
TTTTAAAAATAGGAACTACTTTCGAGAATTTTAGATTTTCAGGAAAAATTCCAGTTATGATTGAGCTATTAATTAAGTGTACTAATGGTTTTAATAAAGGTTTTGCAACATATTTAATTAGTTTAAGAGGAATATTATCATGACCACTAGAAAGCTTATTTTTCAAAGATGAAATTATTTTTTCGATTTCATGTTCTGTCACTGGTTGACACCTAAATGGATTCGATATTGGGTTCAGACGAGTATTATTCTGCAGTTTTTGTAATAAGTTGTTAAATCTCAGGTGCTTTATGAACCAGTTCTTCAATTACCCCTATAAAATAATTGTTGAATGCATTGCTAATTTTCGGAGGATCAGAAATTACATTATTATTAACTTTAAGGGTTGTAGTTAGTCGCGATGGGATGGTTTTTTCCATAAAGAGCTGTTCTGTGTTTCACAACAAGAATTCTTAATGAGTGTCTGTGTTATGAGTATGTTATTTTGTTTCTTTCGGGAGTCCTAATTTATCAATATGGAGTATGACTGTCTGTATGTAAATTGATATTACTATTTTAATTATGAGGTTTTTAAATTCTTCTCTTATTATTGATTTTGAATATTCATTATGTCTAAAATATCGGTAGAGTCAATCCAGAAAAATCACTTCTCCAGTGAAAATGTTTGTTTGGTAAATATAAAAACTGTGTATTACGGTTATATACATTTTACAGTACAAGTAAACGCCACACAACAAAAATTTATTACAATATAAGCACAAAATGCACAAATATATTACAATACAAGTACAAAATGCACGAATATTATGGTGATCGATTTCGGTGAACCACGCTCACCTTCCTCAGACCAGAGGGATTCACATAAGAATGAAAAATGGTGTTCAACAACTCAATGTACATTTTACTTATCTGTGAAAATTTGTAGTGTTTTAGTCGATTTCAGATACAAAATAACTGGATGTAGATTTTAGTGATGTTAGATGTTGAATTCAATCGGAGCTGATAAATTGTGAAAGAGATGACAGTCATAGAAGAACATGAGTTTTAAAAGCCTTGTGATTTCCTCTTTACATACAATTTAAGGATACATTCTGATACTGCTTTAAAGGATATAATTGATACTCTGTAGTGTCATACACTACAATTTTTAGAAACCAGCAACGTAAATCAAGTATTTATCTGATTATGAATAAAGTATTGGTTATAAATTATCCATATATATAGGTATGATTTGTAATTAAAAATATGATTTACAAAGAAATCTATTGTATTATTCAAAGAACATTACCTACGTAATTATTCATTTTTATGACAAACTCATTGGTTATTATATTTAGTGTAAAAAAATCTGAGTAATGTACTTTAATAAGTATTTACTGTAACTCTGAATGAATTAAGTAGGATATTGCTAGATCAATACATAGGTACATTTTACTTTTGTTAAATCTTTCAGTATTCTTAAAGATATTACAGTATAGTTAATTTCTCTTTAACCCATTGATGACCCATCAAGAGATAACTCGTGATGATCCGCCGAGAGCCAAAGCCACGATCACGAGTTTACCCGTGATGCTGACAATACATATAAAAAAACCATTATTTGACACCATATAATATTGTTTGTTCAACAATATGATATATTTAGTTTCTAAAGTCTTAAAACATTATTATTTAATGACCGGAACTTATTAATTTGGATTTATAATATATAATGAATGTGTCAACAAAAACACTATTTTGACATTTCAGTATCGTTGCGTAACCTTGACCTTCACTGTAATACGTCGGCAATTGGTACGCAGTGTTTTTTGCTTATGTGGGGTTAGTTTTTCAATTTTTACGATTTTTTAGTTAAAAAAACAATTGTTGTGTTTTATTCACTGCTGTAACTTTATAAATTACAAACATAATAAGGTTATTTATTTAGATCAGGGTTAGTTATCGAAGACGTTCTGTTTGTTTACATAAAATTGCTTTGTTAAATATAAATACATTCAATTTTGGAATTTGTATTGTAAAATTACTTTTTCATATAAATTAGAGAAATATAGGAATACACATATTATAATACATGCATGCCTATTAAAAAATATTATTCAAAACTCAGTTTTAGTATTCTACAAAATAATTTCAAAAAAAAAAAAAAAAAAAAAAAAAAAAACTAAATGAGGTACCGAAATGAGGAAAGGTTTTCCATGTAGAAAATTAAATTCTGTACAAGAATATTTTATCAAAACAAGGTTTAAAACGGAATAATTATTTTTTTTTTTATTCTACTTTCAAAAAATTTAAATTTTTTTTAATATACCCACAAAATATAAATTTTTAGTTTAAAAACATTGAAAAGTAGTATAAATTGTAAAAAATTTGTTGGGGATCAAAAAAATAAAACAATTTAATGTATGTAAACAATAAACAACATATTTATTTAATTTATGGTGAAATATTGCACTTTTAGTATATTTAATGGGATTCCTTAGGGTCAACTGAATGCATAACTGGGTTGTCAATGGGTAGAAAATAATTTTTTCTTTCATGTTGACCATACAGTTCAACATTTTGATACTTCGACACACCTGTGTAGTCCATGAAGTGTCAAACTATCTTGGTTTTACTGTACTTCTCAAAATTGCCTGGGTCTTTTTAGCTGTTTTCACATAGTTAAATTCATTCATTGTACATTGCTAATTGTAACCTTTTGCTTCTTCTTCCCCAGTTAATTAAATATCATCCAAGTTCGTCTGCCCAATAACGATAGCTGCCCTCATTTTCGTGCCAGCTTGGACACATTTACTAACAAAACGTCCTTGTTACTCAGCAGTCCAATATTACTGGCCCTCTTTCATTTTAACGGCCACATGACAACACGTGGTAATGATTTAATGTATAATTTACTAAAGACACTGGAAGGTGCAATAATCTATTGGACTAAATTGTAAAAGTGGAAATTTAAATCTTGGAAAGTGTAATATGAAAGACAGCTAAGTAATGAAGATAATAATGTCATGTATCTTCTTTAGAAAATAATATTTTTTTCACCCTCTTCCCTTATTATTTTGTGAGTCTGTAAAGAATTATATCTTTACTATAAATTGGTTGTTTACAGTTTTGTTTATTATGACATAATAACTGGAGTTATTTTCTTTCATGGAACATTTTATATAGATTGAAACCAAAGACAAAGAGTAAACGCTTCTTTCAAAAAAGCTCTAAACAAAGTATTTATATGTTTATTTATACTTGTTTGTAATTTGCAGACAATATTTTGGGAGCTTCCAAGGCTATCAAACATTTCTAAAGATGAGTGGATTCCCTTGTCAACTCTTGAACAGTGCTGTGTTGGCCTAGACTCTTGGGTTCCTCTCACAAATCAAGATGATAAACTTAAACTATTTAGCCCAGCAACATGGGTGGTCAAAGCTACAGGTATAGCATAAGTAGTGAAAGTAAATTTAACAATTAATTATGACCGCTTTTACTGTTCTATTAATGTTCAAGCAGGACTCCTGGACTCTTTATTAGATTAACTAGTCAACATGGATTTGTTACACAAACATATATGATCGACTACTTACTTTACAAATACATTTATAAAAAGGAGTCTCCAGTAGAATCACAAAGTGGTAGGATTCAAGAAAAAATCGAACTATGTAAAGAGGGGAATATAAGTTTGTTACATAATTAAATCAGAGAAGATTTTTTTTAGTTTGAAATGAAAATACAGCATTTAAACTAAAATCAATTATTTGAAAATGGGTGGGAGGACCCTATCTTTATTAATTTGTAGGTGTGTGGGAGGATCGTCAATGTAATGTGTATGTAAGAGAGGTCAGTCTACGTATTTCATTTATCAGTAAATGTGAGATAATTGTACATTGTTCATGTATGGGTGGATCATCGTTTTTGTTTGAACATAAAATTTAAGTGCTGTTACCATTTATTGTTTGGATGTGCTTTAATATAACTTAAAAGTTCATTAAATTGAAAAGACAGGATAGTTTTAATTTGTAAATTCAAAGGAATAAAACAAATAAAAATGTGTGGTGCTGTTTGAGTAAAAAATAACTTAGTTTTTTCTATGAAATGCTCAGAGATTGGTTGTTTAAAATTCCATTAATTATATTCATGAAAAGATAATAAACAGGAACATAGGTTTGTAACACATATTTTTGTTAAACATATAAAAGTAAAATAACTTAAGTTTGTTTAGGACAGGAAAACAGACTTCCCTTTTTAAAAATTCTTTTAGTATGTATGTCTTGTGAAAGTTCACACACTTAAAAAGGGTAAAACACTGAATAAAAACACAATATAATACAAAGACTATTATACAATACAATAGGATACAAATACTACATTTACTAAGGCCACATACTTTCTTAACTTCAATCCATCAGTTAATAAAAACTCGCGTTTAAAATTATTAACTAATCAATTAACTTCAATTAATAATTGAATGGTTAACATTTGAAACAAGTTATTCAAATATTTTTAATTGTTAGTTTCCTATTAGCATATTGCTTTTTGGTATATTCTAGACATCACATGACACTCTTTCCATTCTTTTATGAATTAGTCTGGTAAGTATGGTTTACCAGTTTACAAATTTTACAAGTTTACAAAATTTACAAAAATCAATAACTGTGATATTTGTACTCAGCAGTACTTATATTGTTTACGTGTAAATTTATGGTTTTCTGCCCTCATCGCTAATTTCTATGAAAAGTTACTATAAAATATCAAATCTCATCAGTGCTTTGTTGTAATATTAAGGTTTTCAAGTCAAAGACCAAATTAACAAAATTGATTTGAAACCAGAAGGGATAAGAACAAAACTTTAAAAATTAAGCTTTTTAATATTGAAAAGTTGGTAGTTGTTGAGTTACAAATTTTGTTATATGTGTGGTTTTAAGTTTATTTCCCCTCCCTAGCATTTATTGTTTTATTTACTACTTTTATTAATTGAGCAATAATTTTTATTTTTTAGCTGAACCTGAAGTGAGTTTAGAAGCAAGTAGTATGCAGAAGAAGTTTGTTCCATGGAAAAGCATGTTTCCAGAGCTTGAAACCACCAAAACAAGCTCTCGCACAGAATTGATAATGGTGGCATCACTGATTGACAAGTTGCCCAACCTTGGAGGGCTGGCACGATCATGCGAAGTGTTTACAGCCGAGTGTCTGGTCGTACCAAGCCTTGAATACACTCAGGACAAAATTTTCTCAACTCTCAGTATGAGTGCTGAGAAACACATCAACATTGTTGAGGTACACAACCACTACCTAACTTGATTACTAGAGTTTCACGGGTGGATTAAAGTAAAGTGAATTATGTAAATAAATTATATAATTTCAATCGATAAGAGCAATGGTGCCAATTATTTTTAAATTTAAGCTATAGTTTTATTCAATTTATATATTTTTTCAAATTCGAAAATAATTTGTAGATTTAAAGTAGCAATTGTAATATACAGGGTGTCCAGCTTCGACTGTCACATAATTTAGAGGAATATTTTTGTCAGGTCAATACAAGCAAATAATACCATATAACAATAGTTCTTTTCTTGATTTGTTTTCAGTCAGTGTGTCTGTATGTATTTTTTACAAAAAAAATTATTTGTATTAGGTATGCTGCTTTCTTTTCCTTTTATTACTACTGAAATTCTAGGCCTAGTGCTCCAATTTTAAAATTAAAAATATTAATCAAATATTAAAAATACCAACACTGCCTTTGCTCAATGGTTGCCATTGACGTGGCACTACTAGAGAAGTCTGGGGTGTCTATGCTGGATGGTATTTAAGGTTCAGATGTTGTGTAGGGAAGGAAACTGAGTGTCGGACTTGTCGGTTAGCTGAAAATCAGACCAACACTACGTGGTTTAGATCCCATGTAAAGCTGTAAGTTTTTTAATTACCTAGTCTTGTGCAATGAAGAAATAGCTCTTTCTGAGGAACAGTCAACCTTAGTTAGAAACAACGACTACACTCATTCGCCCCTCATATTCACCCAAACTTGACGATCGTTATCTTAATAATGAATATTATCAGTTTTTACCTTTTTTGTTGTATTGTACAGTGCTATGTAGAACAATTTGTGAGAGTGAACATTAGCATTAAAAATATTCTTCAATGTTTCCAAGTTGCAGTAAAAATACATTCTAAATAAAACATAAATTCCCAAGTTGATTCTACATTTTGTGGACGGTATCATACTTTTTTTAAAGCATAATACACATCAGTACATGCTTCTTAGATAGAAAATCAGCGAATAGGTCATTCAGGAGGAAGTTTGCATTTTTCTTGTATTGTAGACAGGTCTACTTTTTTATTTATTTATTTATTTCAACGGCAATGCCATTACACCATTTATTGAATTGTTGATTTTATTTTAAACAACTGACCACAATAGTGGGATAGAAAAGTTATTATTATTGAATTGTTATATCTATATTTGATGAGTCTATATTCTTTATTAATTTTAGGTTAGGTTAAAGAGCACCAGGCCACGAATTAGAGTAAACCGCACCAAAATAGTCAGATGACATTTTAGGCGTAGTTGCCATATCGTTGCTGAGAACCACCCAAACGCATGTTTTATCTACGACAAGTATGCATATGTTCAATACTGTCAATTTAATTGGCATTTTGTTTACAAAACCACTGTATGATACTATTTAAAGTCCTCTAAAAGGTAATGGTAAACTTAACTACGGCTTGTGTTAATTCTGGAATTTTTTACAGCATTATATTAATTTAAAATATATAAATGCTATTAAATATGGTTTATGAAATGAAATAGCTGTTTTTATTCGCAATTATATCACACAATTAAAACATGTACATTTGTTTATAATAAAACAAAAATGATTTTGTTTGTTTACTGCAACAGATGTTTAGACAAATCATAAATATGTTCAATGAATTTATATATTGACAACATTGCTGGGCTGAGAAGTTAGAGAGGGGCTTAACATGCAACAGCTATCATCGAACCATTTTGGTGCGGTTTACACTAGTATATTAGGAGAGATTGGACATTGGCAAACTTACCTTAGAAGACAAGCTAACACCACAGTAGTAGTAAACAAACACAAAAGACATGTGCACAAATTTTATGTGCCACTGGCACTTTCTTCAGGTTAATAGAGATATAATCAAAGTTAGTTAATGTATAAATGTGAATAGTTTAATTTTTTACAAAGGACATGTCTTTCATCACAACTTGCATGTCATAGGTTGTCTTGAATTTCATTTCTAGTGGTAGGATAATTTTGCTTGGAAATGAATGTTACTCTTTTAACAGGTCAAGCCTCATAATCTCCCTGAATACTTGGGAGAGAAAAAGAAATCTGGTTACACTATAGTGGGTGCTGAACAAACTGCAGCCAGTGTATCTTTAGAAACATTCAAATTTCCAAAAAGATGTCTATTACTGTTAGGGTAAGTAAACTTTGTAACTAACCACCAACAAATTAGTTCATCTGAATATATATATGATTAACCAAATATTCAGATGTATATTTAGGATAATCATACAAATTGTTGGCGTAATATTTTAGCATTCTAATTTTTAACTTGTCCACAGAAAATAATCTATAATATCATTTAAGAAATGTTATAAAAATGTCAGTAATTTAATCTGTCCTTTAACCCTTTGATTACCAGACGCCAGTTCTGGCTTATAATCCAGATCAAGGATATCACTTCTAGAATCCTGTTAAAGGAACCATTCAACAGGAGTGTTGTATAGTACCCTGTCTTATGAAGGATTTTCTCGTTGGCGACCAAAAATATGTGAGTGTGGTTGGAAAACCACACTCTTTTGATACGTGATTTGGTGTTAGTAAAAGCTAGCTTATCATTCCAGTTTCACAGATATGCGTGAGTTGCCGGTATTTAAATGTACACTGCAGAAATATCAAAATGCAGCTGATCAATGGTCATACAAACTTTACCTATATCCATTGTAGCATATTCTACGATCATGCAAGCACCAACGTATTATGTGGTTAACTGCTGGTTAATATTTCATGTCTTTTAAACTAGCACATATTATATGAAGTTTATTTTGTGTAGTACATTTTTAGGAATAAAAAAAATATTACTTTTTCCAATAAAATAAAAGCCAGTTTGCACAAGTTATATTTTGTACAAACCTTACCAAAAACTTAACTGGGTTCGTGCTTTGTTTAAGGAATGAGAAAGAAGGAATTCCTGTGAATTTGCTTCCTCTTCTGGACGTGTGTGTTGAAGTGCGCCAACTGGGTGTCGTCCGCTCTCTCAATGTTCATGTCACTGGTGCTCTCTTCCTATGGGAATATACTAGACAATATCTAGACTGTAACAAAGAGTAGTCTACCCATTGTTGACTGAGTTATTTTTCTATTAATTCTTTTGGTGTCCTTTTAAAGTGTCGCACATAAAAGATAAAACGCAAAATAAATAAATATCTTAAGTGTCCCGAGTAGACACGAAATATAAATTTAAACATCCTGGCAAAAATTACCAGGAATAATGGTACACAGAACACAGATTGGCTTAATACACACATTATTTAGAAAACATGGCTAGCCAGATAGAGAGCGAGAGAGAGGGAGGGACCAATAAAGGCCTGCATGAGGTGGAATAGGGGATGCTGGGAATGTCCACTTGATCACGGCCAGCCAATCATTTATTAGTATTATATTACTTTATGATACAATAACCACTGCTTACACAATAATTATTGTTACTCTTAACTTCACTCTATAACATGGCATATTACATTAACTATACAACAATATTAACCAAAACCTGCTTTCTTGTCCCAAACAAAAATAACATTGAGGCACTTGCCCTATTGTTGAAAAAGTAACATAATTTTTGTATGACATAGAGATTGAACAGTATTTCTTAATAAATTCGATTCTACGTGACAGAAACCCCATCGTGTAATTTTTATAGTTTATCCATGTTTTTAAGTTTTTTTTAAATGCCGTCAAGATTAAATAACTTATAATGTCTTGTATAAACAAAAATTTCTATAAGTTATTTAATCTTGACGGCACCAATAAAATGTATGGAAAAGCTATAAAAACTACTTGATAAGGTTTTTTGTCACATAGAATCGAATCTCTTTAGAGGTACCGTTTAATCTCTATATCATATGGTACAAGAAAGCAGGTTTGGTCGGTATTTTAGTGCATTTAATGTAATATGAGTAATAAAAATTGTAGCTTCTGTTTAATGCTCTAGTTATATTTAAATTTAATTCTGAGTAGTTCTAATATCACGGCAAGGACATTATATTTTTATACAGTTGTATATTTTTTATTTTCTCCAAATAGGCTAGTTATTTATTCATTTTTTATTTGTTACATTATTCAGAATTATTGTAGAGTTATAAAACATTATTAAGTAAAAGTTTCGGGAAGGAGGCTCAGGACTTGCTGTATCTTGTCTTGTTGGGGTAAGTGGTTACGGCTTTTTTGTTCACTTGTGTTAAGATGATCAGTGCCGTGTGTGTTTATAATTATTTTTCACATAGGGGCGAAATCAGCCCATCCAAAGTGCATCAACAAAGTTTTGTGTGTTGGTCTTTCTTTGTGTCCTCACTTGCTTGATTCTTTCGGTAAGATGTCTCTTTCACTAGACTAGGTTGTTCCAGCCTGTTCTTTTTCCTGTCACCTCCTTAACCAACTTTCTAAATCCCAGTTTTCTTTTCACTATTATTATTGTAATAAAATGTGTACTATCAAGTAGTTTTTTAAGTATTAGTAGTATATTAAATTTGTTATATTCGTCTACTGTAAGTTTTTATTACTATGTTAATTCCTTTTATTTTTATATATTTAGCAGTAAATTACATAATTTCAGTATAATAATCCAGTTTTGTTCAGGTACACAAATTAAAAAATTTGGTTGTAAAATTAATGTTCCACTTTAATAATAAATTATAAAAATTAGCAGAAATAATTTCATAGTTAAAAAAGAGAACACTTAGAATATAGTTTAACGCTGATATAAAACAGATTTAAAACATTCAATAGATCTAAACCTGATAGAACTGAAAATAAGGTATTACGAAATAAATCAAACAAATGTCAAGCCATGTGAAAAATTTGTGTATTTAAAAAAAAGAACTTAAACATTCTGATGTAATACTAATTTTACATCTCGATTTAAAAACTAAACAAGCAAAATATGACTTTTATATTGGGATGGGTTGATTCTCATTTTCTAAAAGTCAAAACCACTTAATCTTGGCCCTAGAATATGAGAACTAATTGTTAAAGTCGATTCCAACAACTGCAATTCCAGCAGCCGACTATAACTTTTCAGGAAAGAAGGAATACATGAACAACGAATTACAGATTTGCAATCAAAAGTTATTTTAGCTCGAAAACTCATAAATATTTCCTCAAGTATAGAAAAAATGTTTAGTTGTAATATGAAAAATTGTTATTAACTAGCAATAAATATGATTGAATGAAAAAAGAACAACATACTCTTTTGTCTCGACATGGTTGATGGTAACATATAAGGCAGTAGGAACGATAACAAAGACAAGTGGAGGAGCAAAATTGAGGATCATTCACTCCTCAAGCACTGTGTGTCGTCAATAAAGTACAGAACAACAAAAATTAGGGAGCTAAGCATAAACGACATACTTATGAGGTGGAAACAAAATGGTCCTAGGGATATGAACTCATATTTTTTATGAATGTAAACTTCTGCTCTGCATTCAATGCTACAAATATTGAGAAAACAAGTCTGAAAACAGAATCTTTGTACAGTCGGTAAATTAATCATTATGCTGTGCAGTTTTAAATGCTGATCTTAATTCGAAAGTCAAAGTGATTTTGTTCATTGATCATCTGCCCACATTAACTACTACATTTCAACTTTTACACAAAGTGACTAACCTGCACAAGATTGTGTAGTTATTAAAACATAAATCCTTATATCATACAAAAACCTAATAATTATGTAAGTTTAAAGGGCATTATGCCAGTAATCAGTATATTATAATAGATAGGACAACAGCAAACTTAACTAATAAGACAAGCCCACCAACAGCTTATAGTAGTAGTAAAAAATACAGGAACAACACATTTTTCACAAATGTTGTCTCTTTTCACCTGATGAAAGTGCCAGTGGCACTGAAAATTGATGAAAAATGCGTTGTTCCTGTATTTGATAACTACTGTAAGGTGTCAATGGACGTCTGCAAAGGTAAGTTTGCTGTTGTCCTATCTATAAGATGGGGTTAAATGTTAGAGAGAGGACTTTATAGTCCCAACTTAACCCCTTTAATAAATATATTTTTAATTTAATTTCATAGTAGTATTATGATCATCCTTGTATAGGATTTTGTGCGTTATTCATACGTGATAACTACAATATCAAAACCCATGTTGAGTGGCCAACCTACAAAACGGGACAATTCAAATCCAAGGAACATTTAAATTTGTAAGCTAATTAGAGCAACATTTAACACATCTTTTCCTATCATTATATGTGTAAGCAACATTTGTACTTGTACAAATAGGTATTTGTAATGGCACTTATTCTACCCATAATATTTTTTTAAAGTTAGACCTAATTCTTCTTCATTTCATTTTGTTGGCTAAAACATAATTGTATTTTTTTTTTATCTAACTTTAAACAATTAGTGTTAAAATTTGAGAAACTAAATTTAGTTATAGTCCAGCCATTCTAACTTTACCTCTGAGGGATAAACTGAAAAATCGACATAGGCAATGTCGCATCCAGACCGACAGCCCTTCTCTAAATTTTACATCCGGTGACTCACAATTGAGAAGAATGTAGGAAGGTACAACTTTATTTTTTGTAGTGGAAATTAAAATCTTTTTAGTGTTTAACTGGGAAGTACTTAGTTTAATGTTTACAAATATCAAAAAGCGAAGTCAATCCGGACAATTTTAACTTATAAAAACTATCAGGCCCTAGTTGTGATGTATCTAAACTGGAAACAAATTAGCCATGGGACAGGAAGGAGCCAAGTGCTCAAGATATACAATGTTGCCATGTTGTGCTTTCCTCAGAGGTAAAGTTAGAATGGCTGGACTATAGTTGTAGGTCTATTATTTCCTGTCTTTTATTTCATTTTGTTTTGACATTCTTAAATATTAACATTTTAACGTCACTCATCTTAATTTCTAGTAACACATTCACTGCGGGTGACGCCTTACATCGTCATAGCAGTCAATGCGTGCACGCTGATGACACCTTGGGTAGTCATTAGGCAATCTGAACTGTTCTGTTTCAGCATCAGTCTAGCATTGCACGAGTGACTATAGTTTGTTCATAGTGTGGTCGAACTATTGCATATAACTTTGCTGTGTCGCAGTTTTGGGGTGACATTTTTGTTATTTATTGTTTGTGTTTGTAGTGTACTTTATTTAAATAAGCGTTAAGTGTGTACCTATAATTGTTATTATTACTGTTTTGTGTTTTAACATGGCTGGACTATCTAGACTAGTTGTTATTGACCAAAATATGGCTACCAGTTAGTAAGAAGACAGTGAGTTTACAGTTCGAAGATATAACAGGAGATTCAGATATGTTTGTTATGGCTTCTGATGATGAATAAATGGAATAGAATGAACTGGTGGGTTGAAGGAGATTCAATATTGTAAAATACCTAAATTATGAACTAATAAAAATATTGCATGATTTGCACACGTATCAATTTTACTTGTCACTATGCTGAAATATGTAAACGTGCGGTCATGGTGCATCGCGTGTTCGCGACTTCAGGCGCCACCGCAGCGAATGTGTTTAGCTATTAAGTTGGTTTGCTTAATAATTTACCTTGGTAGGTAATAACAAGTGAATATTTCATAATTGGTCATATATTAAAAATGTTGATAGTTAATTTACTCATAATTTGTAGCTTACATAATGCGATTTATTTTCAACTTTGATTGAAGTTGTACTATATTGCTTCATTGCAACTATCTCAGGTGTAAAATATACAACTTTTTAACATTTCTAGTAACCAGTTTTATGTTCCTCTGATTTCAATAATACTGTATTATAAAAAAAGATACATGGAAATTATGTTTGAAATTATTTTTAGGGATTTAGGTAATTGGAACCGTGAATCAAATTCCTGGAATCATAAACAATATAATTTTGGAATTGACACATCCTTACTTTCAACTGATCATGATAAGACAAATCAACAAGCCCAACCAAGAAATGGTACAAAAGAAATTTAGCAATCTTGGCAGTTGTTATAATTTAGATTTTAATTGAAGTCCAGGTAGCGTGGATATGTGTTGTGGGTTAAGCTGACTCAGCTTCCTCACCACATTCCAGGCAGTTGGGAAGTGGACAGTCAGTCGGGAGAAAGCCATTGGTCAGAGAGATGAGAAGTGTTGGGGACAGTGCGGGAGCAGTACTTGCTATGTAAAATATTTTGTTGTAGTTGGATTCTAAGTTGGTTGAGTCAAATGTGTCATGACGAGTGTTGTTATTTAGTAATATTTAATGGTTTGGATTCATAAATAAAACAGGGAATTAGTAATGAAGAGTTTCGTTTTTATTCATTCCAAGGTCCCAGTGCCTTAATCACCGTGGTGGTGGCAGCTTTACCTTACAGTATCATATCTGTCGGATATCAAAACCAGTCGCCGGCCCGATACCGTTACTGACGTAATACTAATACTACAAACAATTGCTTTCACTTGCGTCAGCTTCTGATTTACATACAAAGTTCTAAATCTGGTCTTTTAGACCTATGTAAAGTTTTAATGTTGTAAAAACATATCTTTGATATAAAACTTGGTATATGACGTTAGTGGCAAATTTTCGCCGTTTCATTGAATATCCAGCATGAAATTGTCTTTTCAAATAATGTAGCAACAAATTTCCATAAAACAGAATAAAAGGACATCAAACACCCAAAACAGATGTCGTTATTTATATAAAAAATTATAAAATACACACATTCTACAAAACTAATTTATGGCCTCAATTTAATATCAGGTGAAAGCCTGATCCTTCCAAAAATATACAGATGAGATCATCTTACAGAATATATAAAAGAAAAGGTTTATATACAATCATATATCTACACTATTTATATTTGTACATAACTTTTAAAAACATTGGGTAGGACAGAATAACATTTTCATAATTAAAAACTGTAAACTAGTAAACAAATAAAACAAAGCGATTGATCACTTTGTATCAGTTTTTTTGTCTCTCAAACGTTTATGAAAAATATATATTCTACTTTATGCTATATACACGCTATATTACAATTCAATTAAAAAAATAATAATACAATCAATCCTCTCCACATCTTAGAGACGTGGATGAATGTTGTCTCATTTGGGAAACCTTTTTGTACTTCCTTTTTTGCTGCCAGAGAAAGGCTTCTCCTTCCCAGACCGGTTATTAAGAAGAGGGTGTGGTTCTGAAAAGAGAAAAGGGTTTGGAAAAACAGAAAATACAGTTTTTGTTATGAAATTATCTTATAACAGACAGTGCTTATATATATATTTAATTAATACACAAAAAAAGAACAGTTGCAGCTGTACTTGACTGCATGCTAAGTCACAAGCTGGTTTTGTGGTTTGCATTAAACATATTTCACACCCTACAAAATTACTAAACATTTTTTATATAATGTAAATAGTATTAAAGGAACTTGGTTCCACTTGAATGGAATAAACATCAAAATTGGTATGCTTGAAAATAAGCAGAGTATTATTCTATTGCGAGACAAGAAAAGCATATAAGCAAGCCACTGATAAAACTATGTTTCCAAGTAGAAAACATTGTATACAGTAGCAAAAGCTTAACACAAGAAGTATAAAAAAGTGTTAAACATCAGTAATATAATTTTGTAATATTTAGATTATATAATGCAGTGTGATATATGGTCACTCAGTGGCTTTTGGATTTGGATGAAATTGGGCAGATAGTTTTATAAACTGTATATTCGCCATCCCAGTGAATGAGGTAGCTTAACATCTATGAACAAGAAAAAATTATATATAAATATATGTATACATATATATACATATATATAAAATTTAGATGGAATTAAAGCACACTTTATCGTAGCATCAGCTATTTTGTATTGTCGTTGTTTGGTTACTTAGAATTCTCATTTTGATGCTATGGCCAATTAATGAATTTTGATTTTCATTTCATTTACTATTTGTTATTGAATTGGGGATTTGAACAAATTTGGTTAGTTGTGAGTGGCAAACACAACAGTTTTGAGCAGAAAAAATGAAAATTAATAGATTTGCTGTGATGAAGAAGTTACAGTTCGTACGTACTTGGTAAAGTTTATAAATATACACTTGTCTTTTAAACAGAAAATCACCTATTACAGACTTGGACAATATTAAAAATTATCACTTTTAGAATGACTACTTTTCATACCATCAACTGGTGCACCTTGCAGATTGATATCAAATGTCTGATATCGCGGCCTCTTGCTAGGGGGTGAATTGGTTGAGGCAGAGAGAGGTGGTGGAGGGCCAGGAGGCATGGTTGGACCCTCCTCCGGGTCCTCAACCTCAGGTGCTATGGGCAGAAACAAGAGAACTTCTGTATCTTCAGTTTCTTCGTCTGAACTACAGAAGGCAGGGACTGGGTCTACTGTTGTCACATCTACCTGAACAACTTTAAAAAGATGCACATACATGGAAGAATAAGCTAACACTACATTTTAGATATTCTGGCAAATTTTCGTTAAACATTTTGATATTTTATGATTCTTGATAGCTATATTTTTATTTACAATGTGTCTCATAGTTTCATGTAAAGTCAAACACAAGTTGTATACATAAAATGATTTCTAAACACTGTAAGCAAAGTAAAAAGGACATATTTCCAGTATAAAGATGGTATTCATTATATCTTGTACATTAAAATTTATTATAATGATTGATATTTCGAATGTAATAAAATATAACCAGATGTGCTATTTTCAATATTATTTTCAACTATATTTTATTGGTACACTGTCGATGAATGAGGTAGCTTAACATCTATGAACAAGAAAAAATTCGATATATATACATATATACACACACACACGCACACGCACACACGCACACACATATATAAAATTTAGATGGAATTAAAGCACACTTTATCGTAGCATCAGTTATTTTGTATTGTCGTTGTTTGGTTACTTAGAATTCTCATTTTGATGCTATGGCCAATTAATGAATTTTGATTTTCATTTCATTTACTATTTGTTATTGAATTGGTGATTTGAACAAATTTGTTGATTGAACAAATTACCATTTAAATTAAATATCACATTTTTGTCTAGACTTACTTCACAAGTCTACAAGCATGTGCGAGTAAAAAACTCTTCTTATTAATTCACCATTGCTAAATTGAATATTATGCTTTAAAACTTTGAAATAAACAATTTTAAAGAACACTAACTCTAGGGTCTCGTTTAACCAAATTTTATGGGACCAAGGCAAATTGTTTGAATAAAAATTCTGTTAGTACAGAAAAATATCAAAACCATCCTTTTTAGAGTAAAAAAAGTGTTGCGCATGGAGAGTGCCTGCAATTTCATACTATTTCCTAAATATAGTCCAGTACATCAATCTGCTTATCAAAAACATTAGGCACTATAATAGTGCCTAATGTTTTTGATATAACTTAACACAGTCAAATGGTAAATTTCTTATTGATTAACTTATTAAGTAGAAGAACATTATTTTATTGCATAATAAATTGCCTAAAAGTGAGTGAGACAGGCGATAAGTCATGCAGCCAAGTACTTGTCATGAACAGTTGATGCAAGCTATCAATGCGCCACCGCTGACCTGCACACAGTCATCCTCTATATCGCAAACTGTACTAAACTATTGCAATGATTTGTACAATATACATGCTAGTGCAGATTACAGTATAACATATGACAATAACATAGTAAGCTTGAAGAGTATTTTGTATTACGATATATTTCATCATACGGTCTTCAACCCATTGCAAATCGCATAGGGTGGCGCTTTCCGGGTTTAAAGGTACAAATTAAATTCGCAACACGGCGCAAGGACTAAATTACCCAAACTAATATCAAGCAGTCAAGACAACAGTGACAGGAAACAGTAACAAAGATAAGGAGACAGACAGATAAGTGCCTCAAAACAAATGGGTGCATTGTAACAGTGATAACACTGACTCTGAGGGCTGAGTGACGCAACTGTAAACAACCAGTGCCGCGACATCAATGTCACGTCATTGAGCTATCGGCCCACTCCATACGGAACGTGAAAGCGACATCTTTATCAACAATGGGTTCTCATTTCTGTAAACCCGGAAATTCTGTTATCTGGCTTTGATTAATCTAGATTCTAGTGCACATCTCTAAATATGAGGAATTCCCAATACGTCTTACCTCAAGGTTTTCATCATGTTTCTCAGGACCTTCAGTAACACTCTTGTCCTCATCACTAATATCAAACTCGCTTTCTCGCTCTTCATACTCCACATTTTCGTCTAGTTCCTTAAAGTCTGGTGCAAAAGCAGACCAGTTCTCTACTTGGTTCTGAGCCCACACTGACACCACTCCACTGGATATGGAGGCTATGATTGGTCTCACTGGATGCCACTAAATGACATAAATTAACCTTTTAGAAGTATATTACGTATTCAATTTGATTTCAGACTGTTTGGTCTTTGAGATATTTATTTTTGGTTATTTAAAAGCACTCCTAGGAGATGTCTTTAAAATAATTTATGAACCACAAATTGTTAATGTAATTATTTAAATGGAACAATTCATATGACAACAAAAATCTATAAGTACCATTGTGTGAACTAATTTGGCATGCTTTCAATGTTGATTTATTTATTATAATTTTCTTTAAAAGCATAGTGTATATTAGCTTTCTTATTTATAAAGTAATTTTAACTTATTAATATAGTTAGTAAAACATGAGGTATTATGGATTACATTTCATACTAATTAATATAAAGGTATTGCCAATAACAGCACAACAGAATTTTGTGTTTGTGTTGAGTAAAATGCAGGTCACCTGTTCTTTGTTATCAAGCACATCTAGACTACTATTTGTTGTACAAGATGTTCAGGTTTTTTACATTTTTATGTATTAAATGTGTACCCTCTCCCTATAAACATACAGTAGTATTGGCCCACCTGTCCGCCCATACAAGTACAATATGGCAACTAGTCGTTTTGACTAACTAGTTTATTACTAAATAGAGTGGTGTAAAAAATTTTGGACATTAATTTTTTGGCAAAATCATTCGCCAGGTGCTGATGGCTGACTAGATGGCCATACATAAAAATTAATTTGTTTGATTTTTCCACATATACAGTCATAAATATGTGTGACACTACACAATCTCAAAAATAAGTTTTGTTTAAAAGAAATGTTCAGCCAATAGGATTAGTTTTTAATTTATGTATTCAGCAACACAGTGAAAACAAAAACACAACCTTATTACTGAATGTGTTAAATTGTAAATTAAAAAATTTAAATTCTAAATTAACCCTTAAAGCGTCATATATACAATGCGTTTTTTCATGGTACCTGACTGTTTCATGGTAGATAAACAGAAGAATCAAGAATATGATGTTTTTTTTTCAGCAGAAAAGTAATTTAATTGCTAATCCTTTTAATATTAATTGAAAGCATTGGTTTTACAAGACACAAGACTGATTTACTAGACTGTACTAAAGGTATATTGTTTATGATGGTTTGTAGCAATGTAAAATGAAAATGAATCATGAAAGTGACAAAAATGGGGAAAATCGGACAAACATCTTTTTTGCTCAAATAGCATGGAGAGAACTCAAATTGTGCAGAATTTTGTCCTGATCACAAAAATCGCAAGGGTTTTGCAATTAACTATTACTAGGTGATCGGAAATGTCCAGTTTCAGTAAGGTTACGTTAGGTTTGGTTAGGTTATGAAAGAGTTGGTTAGGTTATGTTAGGTTTTAATGGGTTATGTTAACAAACATGAATCTAAAACATCAGCCTAACCTCTCAAAACCTAATGTAACCTACCTAACATTACAAATCCAAACCTAGCCTAACCAAACCTATTAATACTCAACCTAGGCCTATCCTAATAACAAAACATAACCTTACTAAAACCAGACATTTCCAGCGATGACACTTTTAGTAATAGTTTGATTGCAAAACCCTCCCACATAATTTGAGTGGGATTTACTGCACTCACAATGCTATATTTAGGAACAAAATATTTTTCTGTTATTCCTCATTTTCCGTTGAAACAAAACGATAATATTCTTGTATTTTAGTTATTCATCAACAATGAATAAAATCAGCAAATAAATCGACAACTCTCCTGTTCTAAACAATTACCTTGAAGTCTTTTATCAGTTATTATTAAAACCAACAGCTGAAATCTGTAATGCTATCTCTGGTTGGTCATAATTGAAAATTAAATAACAACGTATGATTATATTTGTGTTGTGATCAGAAGTACAGTGGTAGTACTTACAACAACATCAAGAAGAAGTTCTCCTTTGGTTCCGTGCAGAATTTTAACTAGGTTTCCTATGCTTTTCTCCCATATGTAAAGGGCGTGTTGTCTTGCTGAGCCAGCGCACACATATTCTCCGTCTCCAGAGAAACAGCACTTCTTCCACATTGTTCTAGCACAAAAATTTGAGGTTATAGGACACTAAAACAGGAGTTAGTAAACTGGATTTGAGTTCCGGTGGCATTTCGACTGAAAAAGGGGCTACTGACCCCAAAATATTTCACAAACTATCTGTTATTTGTGTTGAGTGTGTCTTTAGTTTACCAATTTATTATGTATGCTGCTTTCCTTTTTGTTTGTTCTTTTCGTGCCACTGAAAATTACTGGCACACAAATTTTCAATGCCACTAGCAACTTCTTACAGCTACTATGAAACTGTCTTAGAACTTTTGAATTTTTAATATTTTCTTAATTCTTGATGTGTCTAGTTTTATACTTGGTGAAAGTAAAGTTTGTCCTATCTTTTACTATTAAATTAAAAAAAATTTTCTGATTGAAATATTATGTTTATTATACTTATTCAAAATAGAACGTAATGCTAAGCATTTTTGAGATAAATATACTTAAGATCCATTTGAAGGCTGTTAAGAAAGTAATTTGGCTCCAGCATTTATACGAGTAATTGGTGAGTAGTTTTAATCAGTTTTGATCTCATCATGTTTAGCAATGTATAGTTTATTATTCAGTGATGGTTAAACAAG
This sequence comes from Stictocephala bisonia, assembly GCA_035578905.1. Classification (NCBI taxonomy): domain Eukaryota; kingdom Metazoa; phylum Arthropoda; class Insecta; order Hemiptera; family Membracidae; genus Stictocephala; species Stictocephala bisonia. The sequence goes on from JAQJVL010000226.1 coordinate 1,346,691, forward strand.
TAAAATTTAGAATGGCTTTTAAAGTAGTTAAATAATGGCTTTTAAAATAAGCTCTATCTGTGGATTGGAATCACACAACTTTGATAGGTTTTTATGTTGTACTCACGTGAGTGTTAAGGAAAAGAGTTCAGGTTCTTAAAAATAAGTATTGCGACAATTTAATCTTTGTTTAACAGGACTCTGGTGCTGTTAAACAAACACAACAGCACATAAAAGAGATTAGGCTGAGACTTGGCCTTATTGCTATATTTTGACTTTGTCAATGAATATAAAAATTATTAAGTGTGTGCATGTGTGTGTAAAACTTAATTTGAAGTAAATTTGAAGTTTGAATAACTGAACAATATTATTAAATTAAATTTTTAACAAATTATCAAAATATAAATTAATAGATAACTGTAGTTTTACATACAAAACTACATATGTCTGCGTAGCTATTAATTCCAATTCTGGGTTCACTACTTGAATTAATGTAAAAAAAAAGAAAAACTTAAGTTAACCTTTTTAGAACATATTGGAATCAAGGTTGATATTTTTATAAATTAACAAATAGTAAATCAAGTATTTAAGTTACTCACTTGTTGACAAGGTCTTGTAATTTCTGGATCGGTTCTGGTTCACCATCTTTTCCACAAGCTATAACTTCTTCAGAATTGTAGACTCTTATCACTCTGTCAGCTGTATTCACCAAAAAGCAGCTGGGCATTTCAATTAAAAACCATTAACACTTATAGGTTTAGTGCTTCATGAATATAATTTTCATCATAACTATCATGCAATATTTCACTATATACAGTAATTATTTTGAAATTATAACATTTTATACACTTATGTACAAACTATAAAACCACATTGTTTTAAAATTGTTCAATTAGAGTGACAGTTGTTCATTAATTAACCCTTTAACTGCTAGGTTACCTAATGGCCAAGGCAGGTGCATTGCTGAGTTATTTTATACTGAACAGTTTTTACATTATTTTTAATCAAATAAAACTAAATACCATAAACATGTATTTTAAACTATTCATAAACCTAATAAATTATTACCTAATATTATTATTTACTATAAATTGGGGTCAGAATTGGTGGGGGAGGTAGGAGGGGGGGGGGGGTTGTTTCAAAAAAAATTAATTTAATTTTTTTTATTTATGAACAAATTATTATCTAGAATCAAACAATGTGAAATAATACAAAAATGAATCAAAACATGATCAATGAAACTATTTAGAAATTCTTAATTTCGTGATACTCTCCAAAACATAGAAAAACACAAAGCGCCACGTCACAGTCTTTACACATGTAGCGGGATTCACGTCTCTTCTGTTCCCTCCGTGTCGTGTGCTTGCAGACATGGCAAACCCTCATTGCATCTTTCCTCTTGGTAGTTGGTGGTACTAATGATGGAAAATGTCTTTGGCTCAGCCTCAACGGTGTTTCCCCAGAATTCCAGATGTGTGGGTACTTCGTATTTGATTTTTTTTACCATGTGAAGTATTTGTAAGACAGGATTTCCTCTTTCGTGAAGATGGCTTGCTTTGGTTTGTTGTAGACCTGCTACTTGGACTTGGTTCATCAATTATGTCTTCGTTGTCATTTGTCACTGTACCACTACTATTATTCAGTAAATCACTGTTATCAATCACTAAGTCACAGTCACTGATATTTATACCAAAATGATCATCACTTTCATCAGAAGAGCTTGGCTGATAAACTGGATCGTCTACATCATCATCTTCCGAGTCTAGGTTATAGCCTAATTCGAAACTTGGTAGATTTAAGAATTGACGAATTTGTTCATCATTACTGGCCTTAGACATTGTACTAATCACTAAATAACATATATACAGTACTAACCAATAAATAACAAATGTAAACTCTTCAAATAATAACAGAAATATAAACAACAGAAAGGAAAACAAATAAATAACATAAACAACGACGTAGCAAAATGGCGCGAACTAGGTGTAGCGTTCTCACTCACGTAGCGGTTCTCTCGTACTGACTACTGAGTCACCTAAGCAGCACTTACTAATGTTGTTTTCATAGCAACGGAAACAAAACGTTGCAGAAATAACCGCTAGATAGCACTAAACGTCAATTGATTGAATACCGAACCGAGAGAATGCGCTGGCTGGCGGGAAAACACTAAACGCGTTTACGCGTGAGTAGCGGTGATGGCCCAACTACCGAAAACGCGTTAACGCGTTTACAGCAGTGAAGAGGTTAATCCTGAGTGTGTAATTAACCTTAAAAAATCTCACAAATCATTATATTTTTCGAAAGAAGATAAAGAGAAGATGAAAGCATTATAGACTAAACAACCTCTCACACTCAATTATCTAGAAACATCTTCCATTAGTACAACATTGCAATGATGTCATATATTTTACAACGTGATTAAAAATCAATTGAAATTAAAAAATAATCCCCCATATTGTAATATATATATACCTTCAATTTATCATACCATCCTCATAGTAATAGTTTTTCCTCAATGATAGTTTTTCAGGCATGTTACAGCAATTTTTTTTTTGTTAAGTCGCTTTATAAAAAAATCTAATATATTAAATAAATTAATTATTTGTAATAACCTAGTCTTTAATTTAATACTATAATTCAATGTAATACTAGTTTAAAATACTTTTTATAGATATTCTGAAATAAAACTATGACTAACCCTTTCAGTGCAAAACTGCCCACATAGTCAACGATGTAATTTATGCATAAATTGCCGGCGTCGACCCAGTCGACGTTCCAAATTTTCGTAATATTTCATATAGTATATGTTCCATCAACTCAATTAAAGATCCGCCTTATTCCGAATGAAGCGATCTTTCGATTTTTATCATTTTCATATTTATTTCTTTTACACCTTTGAATTGGTAATCGAGAATAAAGATAATGACATTTGTCAGCTGGTGTTGATTTAGAAAGCAGTAAGTAGAATACACGATTATTCAGTTCTTTTGGTTACGTTGACAGTGTTATGTCTGTTGTTACTAAAAGTATTTGTAATAGAGTTTTACTTTGCTATTTCGAAACATATAATTTGTGATAGTCATTATTATATCAAAGGATATGAGTTTGTTGAGATTGTTTATTTGGTGAGTTTTTTTTTTTACTTTTGATTATTACTAAATTTTTCAATAATATTCCTTTCACAAATTGTCTGATTACTAAATGTATTTTGTATAGAATTTTATGTTCTACAATGTAAAAAAAGATTTATGAATTTAGGACACATAGTTTTTTGTAACAAAGTTTTTTCCAACAAGTTACAGAAATGTGACGAAAAATGACTTTACGATGAGTTCTGTTTATACTGCTCAGTCAAGTGAAATATAAAACTATAAATTTATGTTATATACGAATTTTGTTTGTTTTTTATTGGTCTTTTACATGGTATAAAAAATGTTATACATATGACTTAGTTTTTTTAATTTTCTTTTTTTACTTTTGATTATTACTTTTTAATTATTATTTACCTATTTATTAAATATATTTTGTATTTTGTAGAGAAATTCATGTTCTACAAATTAAAACAAAAATTATGAATATAGGGTACATAGTTTATTTTCAATAACATTTTTCCCAAACCCTTGTAAATTTGTGAAAAACAGCTTGGCAATTTATCCACATCGTTTTGGGAAATGGTCACGGCACTGAAAGGGTTAATATATGAACATTTCTACAATTTTAAGCTGATCAGTATTTTTATCAGAGATCTGAGATTAACAAGTGGATTTTGAGCTACGTGATCATACAGCATTTTACCCCTTAGAAAGGTTAAGTGGGATAAGATTTTTAATGAATTATTTTTATATACACTTTCACTATGTGTGTATACAATTCAAAATAGAACTTTGTTCAGTAAGTGTTCAACAATTTAGGATATTGTACCTGGGGTAAATAAGGCAAAAGTTACAACTAATATAAGTCGGAAGACTCTTTGTTAACCAGCTAGTCACCATTTTGTATTGCTCATTAAAAACATACAATCATTTCTAAAAAAAAAACTGATTATTCTCAAGGTCCATTTATGAAATATTGGAATTATTTTGAATCAGAATCATTTTGAAATAATTCTGTCATCATTTTGTTTTAAAGGAGCTCGTATCCTGATTTAAAAAGAAATTAATCGATTATTAAATGCACGATATACAGTTTTTTATGCTTCTTTACAACAAATTTTAGACAACCGATAAAGAGCAAAAATCACAGAAGAAGCTTGTTACATGGCTGATCAACAAGCTTATTGAAGATTGTCCTCAATTTCTGAATATAAACATTCATGTTGATTGGTTGGTGTTATAGAGGTTCTATTAATATTAATTGTATAATTATTTTAAATCTGTTCTGTTTATTTTTTTTAAAATGTGTGAAGTTAGTATAATAGAATCATAAGACTAAGAATTAACAAGAAGCATTATTTGCTGAAATTATTAACTTGAACAATTTTTGTATTAATTTGTAACTATTCTAAATTGGCTAAAATCCATATTTTAGTTCCCAAGCCCCTGGAGACTTTTCAGATGCCTAACTTAATTTGTACTTTTTTATTAATTTGTTGTTATTTATCTCTTTATGTTTAGTGTTTAGAGTTATTGTTGAAATTTATTTTATTGTAATTAATGTTAATTTTATTTTTGGTAAATATTAAAAAATGGACAACAGCCTCTTTTTGTCCGTGTAAATTGTCTTTTTTTCTTTTTTGACTTCTGTTAAGTTTTCTTAGTGCCATGTAATTTGTCTTTTTTTACTTTAAAACATGTTTAAATAAACAATAGTTAACTGTATGACCTTTGTTTCTTTTGTGCTTTACCCTCCTGTATCTGGTGCCTTCGCACCCATCATTGGTAGGGCCTAGTATTTTGTGCAAGGGTGGGTTGAAACATTATGTCCAAATATACAAAATCAGATAGTTATTTTGTCAGATCTGAGGTGTAAGGATACTGGGGTCCAATTTAATTAAATATGATAAGTCCACTAAACCCATGACACAGCAATTAGATGAGTAAGTGAGTGGCTTTTAACCCTTCGTACGCGACCTTAAAATTGATGAATTCTACTATAATGCTTATATAGTTGAAAAAAAATATTTTTAATTTTCCAGAGTTAATTTTATTTATGTGCTCCATAAACATAGGTATTCCAAAAAAACCCACACATTAGTTAAAAAGATGTATTTACATTTGATTTTCAGCATAGATGAAAATTATAAATTTTTGAAAATTTAGGCCTAAATATCATTTTTATTTAGTCATACAAAATTTGTATTTAGTCATACAAGTCTCATTAAAACTAATAATACACATCGTAACTAATAATACTCATAATAACGTACATGTCAATACGTCTACAGTGTTGTAACCTCGCGTTGTTTACTTGGCGCGAAAATATACGCTTGCAGCGCAGGGCTGACACATGGGATGCGCACGCAACAGGAAATTCAGTCTGTCAACACACGTGATGCGTCATCTGACAGCTGATATCAATCCCACTGCCTTCTGTCTAGCTCAAACGCACAAAATAAACAATCTCACGAATTCTAGCGGCATCAATATGTACTAGATGATTTTAAACAATCAAATGCGATATATTCCGCTTATCGCGTTTACGGCTACAAATACCTAGCGATATATTTCGCTTACCGCGTACGAAGGGTTAACATAAGTGTTTTCTTGAGTTATATTTATTTATTTCGTGGTGTATTATGGACTTATCTTTCCAAATAACTTTGCTAAAGCCTATTTTGTCCTCTTAAATTTACTGATTTTTACAGCTATAGTAAAATGCTCTACTCACGATCCTCTTCTAGCGAATTCAATGCTCTTAACAGCTGTGGCACTACTTGTCACTTTAAATGAGGCTTTGAGATCCAGGTCTGGACAACTCATAACCAGAACTTTCCCTTTAGCGTTACCAGTGTACACATATTGCCCTCTGCGATCAAAGGATGCTACTATTGTTAAGTCTGTCTGTGGAAACAAAATAACAAACAGATTAAAACAGAACTTCAGTAATTTACTATATAAACAAATGTATTTAAACGTGTTATTTTTAGGATGTAATAAAATTAAAAACTGAGGACCCTTCATATTTTTTTATTAAAATTGATTAACACAACATGTTTCGACTTTATTGTCATTTTCAAATGCAAATTAAATAATTAAATAAATAACGTGGATAATTTATAATTAATTACTTATAATAAGTAAATAATTAAATTTAAATAATAAGAAACTTAATTATTTAATTTACATTTGAAAATGACAATAAAGTCGAAACATGTTGTGTTAATCAATTTTAATAAAAAAATATGAAGGGTACTCAGTTTTTAATTTTATTACATCCTAAAAATACGTAAGTAGCCCTAATTTTTAACTTTATATTACTTTAAACGTGTTAATATATAAAAATTTACTAGTTCTTTATTTTTAAAAATGTTATTTTGAGATTATGATATTTGTTGTCATGTGTTTGTATCGACAGCAAATATTTTACACACCTTGAAATAGTCTTCATAGTTAGTAAACATTAATTTAAGGCAAGCCAAATATACTTTACAAGGTCAATATATTTTACAAGGCTCAGGTTGTGAACAAATCTTAATTTTAAAATTTCATAAAATATATATAAAGAGTTTAGAAAATACACATGAACTTTAGGATATTGTTCTTATGGTCCAAAACCCTTAATTAATTAGCTAGCTGCCATTTTGTATTTTTCATTAAATGTGTTCTGTCTCAACAACGCACCATAAAACTTCAAAATTTTAAAAATACTTGTTTTTCTCAAGTTTCAGTAAAATACAAAAAATTAATTTGTTAAAGTTATAATTCACAACATTGCAGCCATTTTAAATATCTTATCACCAGACTAGTAGTAATATATACAAAAAAATCACATAATCACACACATTTTCAGTACCACTGGCAATTTCTTCAGGTGAGTAGAGAGAGTAGTAGTAGTAGTCTCTCTCTCTTTACTCACCTCAAGAAATTGCCAGTGGTACTGAAAATTTGTTGAGTAGAGAGAGCGTGGATGACCTCTATAATCCGAGTTATAAGTGGTTACTAAATTATTTCAACTTATGCTCAGAAAATACCATTTATCAATAGCCCATTGGCCAGTGCTACTAAAGAACCTACAGCTTAACATGGAGAATCCAAATTTTGAGCTGACTGACAAGCCTCATCCATATATATTAGTAAGTTTAGATCAACCTACATTAGAACAAACATTCATAAAAATAATGTTTCTCATATCTAACTTATGTTTTGATGAACACCTAACTTTAACTCCACCCCTCTTATACAAATATATCTTCAAAAAAGCCAAAAACAATATTTAGGCCAACTGGGAAAGTAATGTTTATTAAACTATATTAATTTTAATAGTTACTTTTAGTATATAATGTGGCTTAGTTACACCTAATTGACGAGCCTGCAAGTCAATCTGAACGATGTCACTACTGATGATGAAAACTTTTCGTCTGCTGTTTCTTATTGCGACACTCTACTGTCTAGTGTTATTGATACAGATTTTCCAAGGTTGACAGATACCGTGCAAGGTGGTAGTTCTACAACTTAACGAGGGTGGAGTACTGTAACATCTAATAAATCTAAAACCAAGGAACCGAAACATATTATTGGTACTAAGACTCTGGAAGCCTCAAACAAGGTTAGGGCTGTTGAAAAGAAAGAGTGGGTTTTCGTGTCCAGGTTAACACATGATGTAACTACAGAGGATCTAGTTAAGTATTTTAAAGAATCCAATATTAAGGCGGATTGTGTTGAACTTAAAACTAAATTTAACACATACAAATCTTTTAAGGTAGGTGTTAATCCAGATTTGTTATCTTGCATGCGAATGCGAACTTTTGGCCTAATGGAACATTAGTCCGTAAGTTCATCCCAAAGAGTAATGTTGTGATGTCTCGCACTTTTTTAGGAAGGGGAGTAGGAAATCTGAAGGTAACTTAAATTCTGTGCAGGAATGTGTGCTGAATCTCTGTACTGTAAATATTCAGTGCCTTAGAAATAAAGTTCCGGAACTTGAGTTGTTGTGTCATTTTAATGATCTTGACATTTTGTGTGTATGCGAGCACTGGTTGGCTGATGAAGAAGTAGGTTATTACTGTGACATAGCAGATTTAAAACTTGTTGCTCACTTTAGTAGGAATAGGCCTGCGTCTAGAGGTGGCGTAGCGGTATATTTTAAAGGTAGACAAGGAATTACATCTCAACCCCTTGATCTAAGTGACTACAGTGAAGAGATTCATTGCGAGTTTGCAGGTCTCGTGCTGAAGGAACTATCTCTGGTAGTGGTCGCCATGTATCGATCACCAAATGAGAACATTGCAAGGTTCTTCTCATTGCTTGAACTGTGTTTAGCACATTTGTTAACTTAAGGTCTCACGGTCATAGTTGGTACTGATCATAATATTAACCTAGTTAAATAATCTAATGAAGCTTCTGAATTTTTAAACATATTAAGAAGTTTCAATATGTATAGTTCTGTTACTGAGCCTAATCGAGGTAATGCTTCTCTCGATTCATTTTTAACCAATAGGTGGCATTACAGGGTTAGTGTAAGCAAGGATCAAATAGCTGACCACAAACATGTCTTTCTGTCTATGCAATTTATGCTGCATAGTAACGCTAGTGCAATTCCTAAGTGTATAACTTATAGAAGCTTTAATGATTCAGCCATCCAGGCCTTCTCTGATTCTCTGACAACCCAAGTTCCTGAGTGGTGTGAGTTAGTCGAGTCATTGTCTGCCAATGATGGTTTTGGGTTATTTTTTAATCATTTTAAAGACACATTTGATAATTTCTTTCCTGTGAAGGTAAAAATTCTATCAAATGTTACAAAAAACAAGCATAAAGTAAAAAATTGGTATAATATGGATCTTGCAAAAATTAAAAGTTTTATACTGTTAGCAAGCAATCTGGTCAAGACTAGACCTGACCTTTTTCTAGTGTTGCAAGGTCTGAAAAAAGAATACCGCTCTAAACTTAAAGCGGCCAAGTTAATGGCAAAAGTGGAACATATTGAGAGGTCTACAAATCCCTGCAAAGCTGCTTGGTCCTTAATTAATAAGAACAAACACCAATCTGCTACCTCAATTAGTAGTCTTAGCTTTGCTTCGGCAAATGATTTCAAAGACTATTTTATTGCCTCTGTTGAAGAGATTGTTGACAAAATTCCTGACATTGATGGCTTTGATTGTATTGCAAATATACCAGATATTGAACTTAGTTTTAGTTTTGTTCCTGTAAATAGTGTAAATATTGTTAGTTTAGTTAATAGATTTAAAGCAACTAGCAGCAAAGATGTATATGGCATGTCCCCCGCTTTGTTTAAAAAAGTTGCATGTATATTGGCACCTATCTTAAGTTTTCTTTTTAAAAAATGTCTAGAACTGTTCCTATTTATAAGAAAGGCTCACATTGTGTGATGGCAAATTATAGAGCTGTATCGTTGATACCTGTAATTTCTAAAGTATTAGAATCAATAATGTTTGACCAGCTGAGTGAATACTTTGAGTCGCACAATCTCCTAGTGCCGGCCCAATTTGGTTTTAGGAAGGGTAGGTCCACTTCATTGGCATCTAGTGAGTAACATTCTAAATTCTTTTGAAGCAAGGAGTTCTACATCGGTCACACTTTGTGACCTGTCTCGTGTGTTTGACTGCATACCACACAAAATTCTTCTTGCCAAACTGAAGAAATATGGCCTGGGAGAGAATGCCTTCAAGGTAGTCCAGTCTTACCTCTCAGATAGAAAGCAAATTGTTACCTGGGATGGGGAATGCTCTGCCCCTAAGAATGTCAAACATGGAGTACCTCAGGGCTCAGTTTTGGGTCCTCTCCTGTTTGTTATAGCGATTAATGACCTGTATTACAGTGTGTCTGGTAATGTCTTACGATTTGCGGATGACACTACACTTTTTCCTGCCATAAAGAACTTAGATTAGCACAATCTGCAGTATCTGAATTGCTCGGCGTGGCTGCACATTGGTTCAAAGGCAATAGGCTGGCCTTGAATGAATCAAAAACACAGGAAATTGTATTTAGCCTTTTAAATGACTGCACTTGTAATATGTCTGTGAAGCTCTTGGGTTTTGTGCTTGATTCCAAGCTGTTATGGGATGAACATATAAATCAAATTTGCAGTAAGTTAAGTAGAGTATTGTACTTGTTAAGGAAGCTCACAACTGAGCTGCCAAGAAATTATTTGAGACAGGCCTATTTTGCCTTCTTTCAGAGTCATGTTTGTTATGGTATTAGATTATGGGGCCATGCGTCCAGTGTCAAGAAAATACTTCTTCTGTAGAAGAAGGCAATGAGGATTGTTTGTAATGTAGGTTTCAGAGACCATTGTAGACCTCTATTTGTAGAAAATGAGTTAATGACTGTGTTTAATTTGTACATATTTCAGTGTCTTTTAGAAATTAAGGAGAAATCTATTGCCTTACGTACTAATGGCAGTATTCATAACCATGATACTAGAAATAATGCAAATTTATTTACTACTAGATATAGACTTGATAAGTGCCTTAAGTATTTTCCTGTTACAGGTATCAAATTTTTTAATAGCCTGCCGTTACACATACGTGACCTTCCCAAACCAAAATTTAGATGTATTGTCAAAAATTGGCTCATAAAGAATCCATTTTATAATTGTGTAGAGTTCTTTGAGGATGTTGCCAATTCATTTGTGGCCTAAGTATATTGCTAGCCATTAGTTTTGAGCTCACTGAGGTATGCTACTTTTTTTGTGCATGGATTTTCAGTGATTGACTTTTGACTTGCATGGTGTGCCCATCTTTTGCTATCTTATTTTTTGTGCATGATTTTCTGAGTGCCTAAATTATTTTATTTTACTTGCATGGTGTTTAGATTAAGTTTAGTTTTAAAACACTTGACTTAGCCTATTGTACAAGCATGTATTTAATGGCCAAATAAATATCTTGAATCTAATAAATATGTCAAAGTTTAAATTTAATTTAATACCACACAATAAGACTTAAGTAATTTATAAGTACTGTGGCCACTGGCCCCTCAACATCTTTTCAGTAGGATCACAAAAAATTAGAGACTCCTGACTTACAAGATGACTGAAAACTAATAAATAACAACTTAGTCTGTGCCAACACCAGTTCATTTGTTTTAGCAGATAAATTATCTTGCAACATATTAATGGCTATATGTATGATTACTCAAGTCACAATGCTGAAAACTATGTGGGCTCAAAGTATGTTCCATGGACAAAAATATGCACCAATGTTAATAAGTAAACTCAGTTAACACCTCCTAGCTCATATAAACAGTTTCCAACTCAGAAGGATGGAGTAGCACACTAATTGAAACCAAATTCCTGCAACCCTCCCAAACTCAAAACTTTAGTAGATATTTATCCTATTCTTCAGATCATAGCAAACTTTAATATACGAGTACATCCACATAGGTCATGTAGTAAAATTAAACCTATACATAAAAGACCAGCAACTGTTAAATTTGGACTGTGACAGGATTTAAATAAAATAAAAATTCATATTTATATATACAAATACCAACTCACATCTTCATCGAGAGGAACAATTTTATGATCACCATCTGTGTCTACAAGAACTGCAGCATGACGCATTGGACAGACCAGAAACACTTTGTCATTGCGGGGGTGGAACTGGACCTAAACAACATACAAAAATGTTGATGATATCAATATTTGCCATCACAAGTACATAATTCACTTGTTAATTCTGCTACATATCATAATAATAATAATATCTTTATTTCTCTTTTTTTTTACATAACTTACACATTATATAAATTCCCACAATACCAGACTGACCTTGAAATCACAGTTACACCTCTGTATACAAGAGAACAAATATGTGCACATATATGTACAGAATTTAATAATGTTTCAGCATATTAATTAAATAGAAACCTCCCAGGCTATGCCTGATTGGAGCATACATTAAATTATACATTTACAAAAATATAGCAGCAGCAGAACATTTATATTATTATAAATACATAAAATCATGAATTAATGAAATGCCTAAACTATCTACTTTTATACACTTATTTAAATTTACAATAATCTTCAAAAAACACAATAATAACAAGTACATTTATAAAACATTACAATGTCATAAGAGTTGAGACAGAGCCAAAAAGGATCTTATTAGGTTGAGGGACTAAAAACTGCCGTCGGCTCCCTCCCCCCTCTGACACCACAATAATCGAACAGCTGATAAAGATAAGATAGCGGCCTAACTCCGCGGAGCACTGACCGTCTACCTCACTCTCATTGTACAAATAAATATTGTTAGTGAGTGAGCATTCTTCAAATATTCCTGTTTATAATAATGTGGACATTTATGAGATGTTTTGTGTTGTGCTTGTGTCTGTAGTGTTGTGTTTGTGTTATGCATAATTGTGGTAAGAACAAAAGTAACATACATAGTCATACATTATCTTTAAAATATAGTTAATAATATTAATAATAAACTAACCTAACTAATAATATTAAATAAGAAAGACTCTATATTTTCTATTCCCAAAACCCATTCCTTAACAAGTCTATTGAATAAACACTTACTATTTACATATCTTAAATCAGCTGGCAACTTATTATAAAATCTTGGGGCTAGAAAACAAAATGTTTTTGTAAAGAAAGCAGTTTTAGGCTTTGGAATATGAAAGTCTCTTGAATTTCGTAATTTTTGCTTATAGACTGTCAGTGTATTGCTGTTTCGACTCTTTACAAAAAAGATTTTTAATACTTTAAACACATACAGCTGTCTCAAAGAAGGGATTTTTTGTATAAAGAAAAGAGGGTATGATGGGTGATCAGATGGCTTTCTACATATGATTCTTATAAACTTTTTCTGCATAACTATCAATGGTTTTAAGTTCGTTATGTAAGTTCCTCCCCAAACAATTATCCCATACTGTAACCTACTATGTACCAATGAAAAATATAATGTTTTTAAAGTAACTTCATCACACAATTTTCTTACAAAATAAAATATTCTCAAAATGTTATTAATCTTATTTTTGAGAGTCATGATGTGGGTTTTCCAACTAAGATCGTGATCAAGAGTTATTCCGAGATACCTGATTGACTGGCATCCGCATATTTTTTTACAGTGTACACACTCATCCTCAACAAGCAAGCAAATAGAACACTTATACATCATTCCACCAATAAAATCCTCATTTCCTCTTAAACTGAAATTAACATATTTTGTCTTTTCGGCACTCAAAATCATATTATTTTTAATAAACCACCATCCAAGGCAATCAAGATCATTCTTCATTTGATACTCTATTACATTGATATTATCAGCAATATAGGTAAGGGCCGTGTCATCCGCAAATGATGTAATTTGACCATTTAATTTCCCATTACAAAGATCATTAATATAAATCAAAAATAAAATTGCACCAAGTACCGAGCCTTGGGGGACGCCACATTCTATTGTTCCAAATTTACTCAGTTGATCACTAACTCTTACACATTGTTGCCTATTATTCAAATAGCTATTAAATAAACTATAGGCTATTCCTCTTATACCGCAGTTATGTAACTTTTCCATTAAAATGTTGTAGTTCACAGTATCAAAAGCCTTAGCTATGTCCAAAAATAAACCACTAACTTTTTTATTATCATTTATGCCACAAGAAACATTTTCCATAAAATCACCAATTGCTATCTCCGTACTAATTCCCTTCCTAAACCCATATTGATTTTTACTGAAGAAATTAATTTGGTCCAGATAAGAAACAAGCCTTTCCTTAATTGCTTTCTCAAATACTTTAGCTATTGTGGATAGTAGGGAAATAGGTCTATAATTATTGCATATTGTTTTTGAGTCCTTCTTATGTATTGGAATGACAACCGCTTCTTTTAATTTATCCGGGAAGACTCCCGTCTCAAAAATTAGATTTATTATATAGACCAATACATGAATAAACTTTTTGTAAGTTTCTTTTAGCAGTTTAGAGCTTATTCCATCAAGACCGGGTGATGTATTATTCTTTAAAGATTCTATTATGTTTGATAGATTAGTATCATTTACAGGTCTTAAAAATATTGAGTTAGTAAAAAATTTCTCCTCAAAACAATCTTTCAGGGGACTATCATTAAAACCATCCGGTTTCTTTATATCAATACACATATTTTTAGCTACCGAAAGAAAGTATTCATTAAATTCATTGGCCACTTCCTGTGGATCACTGATCCGCCGATATGGAAGTTCTAGTATAATGTTATTGTACTGATTTTTTATTTTTTGGCCTGTAATTTCATTTAATATTCTCCAAGTTCCTTTAGAACTGCCTTTGTTTTCCTCAAACATACTCCTATAATGCATATTTTTTAATTCTCGAATTTCCTGTTGTAAATTATTTCTAAATTCTTTGTAAGATTTCTTTAGTTCTTCATTATACGGGTTCTTTTTGGTTTTTTTTCCAAAGACGATTTCTAATATTAATTTTATAACAGATATTTGAATTTATCCATGGTTTTAATCTCCTAATTGGATTTTTGTTTGCTACTTTATACTTACTGTTTAGTATCTTAGTATTGAGGATTTCATAAAAACAATTGTAAGCTAAATTTGCATTACTTGTATTAAAAACACTGCTCCAGTCAGCATCATCTAGCAATCCGAGTAGCTTATCACTGTCTATGCGATAGGTAGGCTCGCCATTGACCTTGAGCTTATCCACAGTTGGTGCACGGCCAAGTAAACAAACAGCCGTCATGCAGTGATCTGTAATTCCATTTTCTATAATTTCTGTTTCAATATCGAAATTTCTCCTGTTACAAATTCTTAAACAAATATGATCTATACATGTTTGAGATCTTTCAGTTATGCGTGTAGGTTCGTTAATTAAAGATTCAATGCCATTTTCCGCTATAACTGTTTTATATTCGTCAATAGTTATACTGTTGTTATCTAATAAATTCATATTCATATCTCCTATTAGAATTAGATTTTTATGTTTTTTGACAGAATCAGTGCATAAAAAATACTTCAACTCATCAACAAATATATTCGGAGAATAACTATGTAGCCTGTACACAGCAACAACATTAAACTTAGTTCCCATCTCATCAAAAGAAATATTAACAACATCAGCTGACATAAAATTTGCCGGATACCTAACTACATTAATTATACTATTGTTAACAAATACAGCTATGCCACCAGACTTGGAATTCTCATTAGTTTGAAGAAATAAATTGTAACTAGGAATATTATAAAGACACTTTTCTGACTCTGAAATCCAGATTTCTGACAGAACAATTATTTTTGGTAAAAAAGAAAACGAAGACATCTCAACTAAAAACGAATCAAAATTTGCTCTAAGGCTACGTATATTTAAATGTAAGACAGTTAAACCACTTTTCTTAAGTACTCCCATAACCTAAATTTATTACAAATAAAGATACTTAAAACTAGATAAGCCAACTTATAGCATTCAGATTAATATACTTACAAACTATCAAGGTCAGTCTGGCATTTTACATGTATTACTGGTTCATTGTCTTCTTTTCTCATCAGGATCTTGCCTCCTCTCACCCAGAGCCACTTGTAGCCTTTGGTTCGCCGAAAGTCTCGTGCCTTTTTCAGAAGCAATCTTCTTGTTGGCGTCAATGACTCATTTAGATATATTGGGTTGTCAGTTCCTAGGTTGAGATGCCTGGTAGAAAACTGGTGTTTAGCCCTGCGTTTTGCCAAGATGTTGTCAGCATCATGCCTTCGGACAAATTTTACTATTATTGCAGGAGGCCCTTCTGCATCTTTCCTCTTGCCCAAGGTGTGGCATGCATCCACCATATCTTCTCTTATCTCCATTCCTAGTGCCTTGCCAACATCTTTCACAGTTTCCATCACAGTGTTCTTAACAGGAACACCCTGTATCTCTATACAATTCCTCCTGGAATATTGTTCCTGATCTTCCAGCCTAGATTCAAGTACCTGCATTCTTTCCTTGAGTTGTGTATTTTCTTTCTCCAGTGCTTCAACAGTAACCAAAAATTTACTTAATTTGTCAGACAGGTCTTTATTGACTTTTAAACTGTCATCAACTTTACTGTTCAAAAGTTCGTAAGAATTGTTAAAGTCTTTACAATATTGTACCTGCTGTGCATTGAGATCCTGAATTGCTTTCATCACATCCTCCAATGTCAATGAACCTTGAGTTAGGCTAGTCTCGAACCGTAGGCTAGATCGCCTTTCCTTGGCACAAGGTGCACATCGCCACACTGCACTTTCATCATTCACATAAAACTCAACATCAACCTTACTCAGGTTTTCGCATCCAGCGTGAAACACACTAGAACAGTCTTTACACTGTATCTTTAGTTGAGTTCTCGTAATAGATTTTCTACACGTAGAACAGTTCGTCGCCATTTTGAGGTTATGTTGTAAGGTTATAAGTAGATGACTACACTTCACTTTATTATTAAGGGTTTTCCAAATGTTCGATTTATAATTAATTACATAAACAATTTGAATAAATATAAAAACACAGTATGTACTTATTATCACTTTACATCTCAAATAACTGAGTTTAGGTCGGAGCACGATAGATACGACTGTTCTGCTCGGCCGCCATATTGACTGACTGTGTCATCTCTCTAGTGTTCCTAACTTATTGAATTAAATTACTAATGAACATTGATTTGTTTAAATATCCATATTTGGTATTGTCTGTTATAATGATTTAATCAAAGTGACTAAAAACTGCTTTATTTTATTTCCTTAAAACTATATACAAAACAAATGATATAAATTGCAATTATAAAGAATAAAATTTGACATTTACTTTTAAGTAATGTTATAATTTACTCTCTTTCCTATCATCCAATTTCTAAATTGATATATTAAAGTATCAATATTAAAGTATAGGCTGAAACATATATTTAATCCCTAAATAAATATGGTATTACAAACTAAGGAAAATATTAAATTGATAAGTGGAGAAAACATATAGACAATAGACAATATACTTTATTCATTATCATTGAGACAAGAATGGTGTCATTAAACAAAATATAATTTTGATAAA
This sequence comes from Stictocephala bisonia, assembly GCA_035578905.1. Lineage (NCBI taxonomy): Eukaryota > Metazoa > Arthropoda > Insecta > Hemiptera > Membracidae > Stictocephala > Stictocephala bisonia. Next base: position 1,363,793 of record JAQJVL010000226.1, read on the forward strand.
TCACAATGGTTCGAGAGATGTGGTCGGGTAGTTAGTCCTCCAGTTCAGGAATTCCTCTATTGTATAAAAAGGCCGGTCAAGAAGCCAGTTGATCAGTTTTCGTCGGAGTTGTTGCTGTCCTGTGGTGTTTTTGATCTCTTGTGGCAGGATGTTTAGAAATTTTGCACCAGCATAAGTGGGTTGTTTTTCGTAGAGAGTCAGACGATGGGTGGGAAGTATGTACTTGTGTGCAGCTCTTGTGTTGAGGTTTGAACGTCATTTCCTATTGTGAGATGTTTTTGACTTGCATATGAAACCACTTCTAAGATGTACAGGGCTACTGAGGTTAGTATTCTTAGCTGTTTAAAAGCACCTCTACAAGATTCTAGAGGTCCTGTTCCCGTCAGTATACGGATTGCTTTTTTTTTGAAGCACTAGTACCCTTTGAGTGTTAGATTTAGAGGAGTTGCCCCCAGACAGTTATTGCGTGCCTCAAGTGACTCTCTAGGAGAGCATAGTATGCACATTTTACTATTTCTGGACTAGCAACTTGTTTTAAACGCCTTAAGACATATAAAACTGTGCTAAGTTTCCCACATAGTTGGTCGATATGGTCACTCCAAGAAAGAGATTCGTCAATTAATACTCCAAGGTACTTTACGTTGTTCATTCTTTCAGCATCTGGTAATTCCATCACTTCTTCTTTCTTCCTTCCCATTATTAGTTGCTGAGTCTTTGTTTGGTTCAATACCAGGTAATTTGCTTGACAGTATTCTATTGCCATATTTATGGCAATGTATGTGTCAATTTCCAAGGTTGAAGGTTGTTTATTTTGTAGCAGAAGCGTCGTGTCATCCGCATACATAAGCATGGAGCAATACCTTCCTAAGTAGTCAGGAAAGTCACTCACAAAGATAATGTAAAGGATAGGATCCAGGACTGATCCCTGCGGAACACCTCTGTTAACAGGCCAAGGTCTGGTGAAATGTTAACAGGAAAAAAATGAATGAAATGAATTGAAAATTAAATTTATTTATATTTTGAATACAAATACAAAAAATGATGTTTTATTACTTCCTAATCTTATTAATATTTAATATCCACCTGCAAACAAATGTTTAGAGACATTTTACCTTTCAGTCTTCTCAGGTTGTCGAGATTGAAAAGCTGTTGACAAACTGAATTTCTTAAAACTATTTGCAAGTTTCCATTATAGTACAGATATATATATATTATTCGTTTACAAATTATTTTATTACTAATAGTTATCCATTTTTATTTTTTAATATTGTTTTCTAGTTTTTTTTTTTTTTTTCTTTATTTAGCATTAACTATTCATTTATTTATTCAATTTAGATGTATTTTGAAGTTGCTCTACATGTTTATGCTTAAAACTACATACTTCATCAACTAGAACTTTATTTTAAAAAAATTACATGTCAAATAGGGTTTGTTTTTATTATTAGAAAGCTACTTACAATAACCTTTTCTCCAAGAGTTGTGCTACTCTTACAAGCAGTATTAATGATGCAACATTAAGAACAGAAATTAAATAAGTCAAAATATTTGGCATATTTGATAGTTGCAGATCCTAAACTAATCAAACACCAAGGCATTCGGCTACAGTCCCATTTGTGGATCTCGCTCCCATTAGGAATCACCAGGATTCTTAAGCAATATAACAACGAATTTTGGTTTTGGGGCAGTGGAGCCCATAAACAGTCTTTTCTAAAATCTGATGCTATATTAGTAATTAACAGGAGAATACCTCTAATTTGATACCCCACTTGGGTGTATTAGTTTAACACTATCCAATTTTGGGTTTTGGAGCATATTTTTTATTTAGGGGGAGGGCAGAACCCTTAAGCGTTGTCTGTTCCAAAATATAATGGTATAATGTGATTTAGGAGATAAATACTAATTTTGATACCCCACTTGGGTGTTTTATTTTAGTAATACCCTTTTATTGGTTTTAGGATTTTTTTTAGTTTTGGGGGCATATATCCCTTATTATTTGCCCTATTTAAAATCTGATTGTATATTTGGATTTAGAGAAAAATAGCTTTTAACTGATACTCCATTTCAGTAGGTAATATCAGTATTAATTAATTTTACATTTTGAAAATTTTCAGTTTTTGGGCTCCCGATACCCCAAATTTTAAAGTTTTTAAGCTGAAATTCATATATCAGGTACACGTTTGTTACGTGTGTAGAACTGTAAAGGTTTGAAAATTGTACTCAAACTTTTTCCCAAGTTAAGTCACAAAAACAACTTATTTGCGATTTTCCCATAAGAAATACATTGGGGCAGTTTTGTGTTGAAAAAGGGCCGCCATCTTGTTTATGAGTGAAAGAAGTTAACTTTGTGAATTTTCCTGGAGGTTTCAGACCGAGAGCTTCAATTCAAGTATACACTTTATGGGGGTAGGACTCTGGGAAGTGCCTCAACATTTAATGTCAGTGAGTCACTACATCGAGCTTAATAGTATATAGATATTACAAGTTTAAATGGTAATTTCAGCAAAATATTTTTTGAAGGTTAATTTTAACTATTAAAACCTATATTTCGTAATGATATCCTCAGAGTTGACTATTGAAATAACTCTTTTCCTCAATTACAATAGCATTACTTTTAGTTGCTTTAACTGAAACTAAATCTTTATTCTGTAATTTTTGTTCTCATAAATCTAAGTTGCATATCAAATACTGTTTTTCTTATTAGTTTCGACATTTGCAGTTTTATGGATTTTGCATCTATTAATGGTGGCTAAAAATCATTTGCTTTTATGATTAATTTTCTAATGTCTGTGTTCATAGCATGATACATTAATGAAACTAACAGAATTCATATTAATTACCCTTTTATGTAAATTGTGAAGTTTATTATCTCAACAAAAATAATATTTATACTGTCATTAGTGTTTAATTCTCTAAATAAATGTTATATACATGAAGAACACAAATCCTGATTCAGCTTGAACCAAGGCAGATTAATGATAACATAACACTTCTTTTAAAGGGTAGAATCAGACCTTAGAAGAACCCTCTCCCCTGTAAAAAGAACAATGACAATATTTCAAAATTAAATTAAAAAAAATCTGATAAACAAAATTAATACTAAAAATTAGTAGTTGCTTTTAATGATATCTGAAAAATAGCATAGTTAATCTAGTGATGCAGTAAAGAGTCAAAGACTGAGAACGAATGCTGAGATACCATGAGTGCCGCAAGTAGTAATAAACAAACCTGCGTTAATGAGAGTAAATCTGAGATGATACGAGAGTAACGAGTGATGGAGTTCACACACTGGTTGTCCTCTGATAGTTTAAAAGCAAGTATACACATTTTTTTATTACTCTAATTTATTCCAGTGGACTGATAAAACTACTGATAAGACGATATCATTTGGTTTTGGTATAACTCACTTTCAGAATTGGTGAAGGAAAGCGGTACTTCTGTTCACATTCTCCAGTCAGTACATCCCAAATGCAAACATTGTTATCTGTAGAAGCACTTAACAATTTAAATCCTCTTCTTGACCAGCTGAAAAAAGTTTCAATTAAAAAACATAAAAACAAACTAATTGTTTGTAATTAAAAGGAAACTGAGTTGGTGATAAAGAAAACTTATTAACTTCATTATATTAAATGCAATGAACATTCTTTTCTAAATTTTGTAAATTAATGTAAAGAATTTTGAATGTATTAATTTACTTTTCAACTCTAGGCAAATAAAAATAATCTAAATGTACAAAATCTTTAAATCAGATGAATTTAACTTTGAATCATTCCATCTTTAAAATTTCAAGCTTAAAAAATCTTTAAATGAGAGCCTATCTTGGGTAATACTTAGTTTTGTTGGTAGAATACATGAGTTCAATCCCGAGAAAGAGGACCCAGCCAGAAAACTGTTTACAATCAAAGAAAAGTGTTCAACGATTTTAATATAGTAAAACTAATCATTCTTCACGTAAAGGATAGTTGTTTAACAAATACTCCTTACATCTATAATTTAATCAACAAAATATGCCAAAATAATTCCTTTTTACAAAAATAAATTTAATCAATGATTTTAATATTTTCCTTAAATTACACTACTATTTAGGAAAATACCCACTATCACAAGGATTATTCATACTTATTCTGAATTTGTACGTAAGTTTTTAATGTTATTCTTGATCATTTCAAAGAGTGAAGAATGAAAGAATATTGCATTTGCTTTTGTTTGCATTGGTAATTAAGTTTAACAACCCATATATAAGTGAGAAATGATCCATTTATACGACTGCTGAACTTCATTTATACGAAGCTTGACATATATTTCTGAATAGGAAATTTGTCTTTGTGTTTTACTCTCCCCGCCAATTCATTTACAACGCTCCAGAATATATTAGTGTTTTTTCCTGCATTTGTAATTTTAGTTCTGTAATAATCACGTTTTGCTTGTTTAAGAGAATTAGACAGTTTTTATCTAATTCTCTTAAACAAGCAAAACGTGATTATTACAGAACTAAAATTACAAATGCAGGAAAAAACACTAATATATTCTGGAGCGTTGTAAATGAATTGGCGGGGAGAGTAAAACACAAAGACAAATTTCCTATTCAGAAATATATGTCAAGCTCTATACCTGTCAATGAAGATGGGTGTAGGCAGGCTGTGCACGACTTTAATATGTATTTCTCTGCAGTAGGCCAAAATCTTGCTAATGCTATTAATGGAGGAGGGGACCCAGTGGTGAGAGACTCTGACAACAGTTTTAATTCTAACTTTACACTTAACACAGTTACAGAACAAGACATAGTACGATATGTGTCCAGTCTGAGGGGAGGGTCTGCTCCGGGACACGATGGCTTCTCTGCTAAGGCCCTCAAAGAAAATATACATGTATTAACTACACCACTTCAACATATTATAAATTTGAGCATTCAGTCCGGTATATTTCCTGATAACTTCAAACTGGCAAAAGTCATTCCTCTATATAAATCTAATACAATAACAGACAAAAGTAATTTTCGTCCAATTAGCCTCCTCAGTGTTTTCTCCAAAATTCTAGAAAAAATAGTAAAAGACCAATTGATTGATTATTTAGATAATAACAACATTTTATGTAATTGCAAATTTGGTTTTCGCAAAGACAAAAATATAAACGATGCTCTATATGAAATTGTTAAACAAATCAACCAAAGTTTTTAAAAAAAATAATCGATCCATGCTTATTTTCCTTGATCTTACAAAGGCTTTTGACTCGGTGGATAGAGGTAAATTACTGCAAAAACTGGATTTAATTGGTGTTCGGGGTAATGCTCTGGATTGGTTCAGGAGCTATCTTACTGAAAGACGGCAAACTGTGTCTATTTGTGGGGTGAACAGCGATGCCTTGCCTATAGACTTTGGGGTGGTCCAAGGAAGTACACTTGGCCCTATTCTCTTTTTAATATATATAAATAATATTTCAAGATTAAAATTGTTCCGTAAATTATTCTTGTTTGCAGATGACACACTTATTTTTATCGAAAGTAGTAATTGGCAGGATGCAAGAATTAAAGCTCTTCATGATTTAATATTTATAAAACAATGGCTTGATCAAAATACACTCTCCTTAAATATATCAAAAACAAAATTCATGCCCATATCTCTTAGGGAGTGTTCTGATTATACTTTTCGTGACCTAACAATTCATTCATGTGGTGATTATCTAAGTTTAACCTGTAACTGTGAGGCTATAGAGAGAGTGACAACTTACAAATATTTAGGTGTAATCATTGATCACCGCGTGAGATGGGCGGAGCACATACAATACATAAAAACTAAAATTCGAAAATATTTGTTTGCTTTTAGACAATTGCGTGAAGTTTTAAATGACAATGAAATTAAAGTCGTATATTATGCTTACATACAATCGTTGTTGTCGTTTGGTATTATTGCGTGGGGAGGAGCTAACAAAAGCACTCTAGAACCATTATATGTTGTACAGAAGTCTATTTTGAAAGTAGCTTTCGGTAAGGCCATACATTACCCTACGGATACCTTATTCCAAGACGTATCAGTCCTTAATATTCGTCAACTCTTTATTAAACATTTAATGGTATTTATATTCAAACATTATAATTCTATATTCTCTCCAATTTTACACACTTATAGCACACGTTACTCTGCTAATGTGGGTTTTGTCACACCGACTATTAATAAATCATTTTCAACTACTACTCCGGTCTACATTGCACATGCATTGCTTTTAAATCTTCGACGGAATAACCCCAATTTTAATTTATTCTCTTGTACTTCAATATCTATATTCAAAAAACAGGTAACTGATTGGATCAATCTAATAGGTTTGGAGGGAGCAGAGAATGTCATTACTAGTGTCTACGGGCGGATTTGATGCACGCCACTCCTCCCCCCCCCCACTGGGTGAACTGTGGCCGAGGCCGGTGCTATATGAGTGGGCCTTTGTATGAGGGTCTTGTGTTGAGACTGGATTACGAGAAGCAATGACTGCAGTTATGTAGGCATTGCGAGAAGTATTCACAGGGCATCATCCTGTATGAACTTGTTTCTCTGGCCCTTCCAAAATTGGCATACTTTTTGGCCCTTCAGTGATTACTTTTTGAATATGATTGCCTCACCTCCGAGTTGCAATGTCATTGAAGTGTTAATTATTAAATTAATTTGTGCTACCACTTTTCCCATTTTTCAAAGTTCATATTATTATTATTATTTATAAATATTACATATTTTTTCCTTCTTATAAAATATTGTTTACCTTCTATTCTTATTTACGTATGTATATTTTAGTTAGTATAGACGTATATTTAAAATATTTTCCCCTTATATAATAATCTGTAATAGAACAATTACATTTTAGTCCTTTTTGAAAAAATACTTGCAACTCAGCCTACGCACAGGCAGTATGCCCATGTAGGCTTTTCCCATGAAAAGGAATTACTGTGCGGTTTTCTAATATTTTTGTTTTCATTTTAGACAGTTTGTTTAACGATTACCTTATATTATTTTCAATGTATTTTGTATTATTATGTGTAACAATATCATTTAACTTACTGATGTATACATTTGAATGTTTGGGGAATAAATAAAATTTCATTTCATTTCATTTCAATGCCTGAGGCATTGACGGTATTTCGGGCTGGGTTGCAATCGATGTTTCACCCTAAGGCGTCGATGGAGTTTGTAGGGTTAAAAGAAAACAACATTATAGATAAGAATAGACTTGCTAACACTGGAAAGTAATAGTCTAGATTTATTAATATACAAACCTAAAACAATCACATGGTCATATATGACTGACATATATCAATTGCCTTTGATATATTCATCAAGATTTTTTTCTAGTGTAACTATTGAAATTAGAGAAATATTGTAATTCAATAACTCAGAAGAAACTAACTAAAGACTTGGATCAGTGATGATATTTATAAATGTATTAAAATAAGGAACAAACTTTTAAAGATAATTTTAAAAAACCTAACAATGTTGAAAACCAGTTTAAAAAATTTAGAAACTCATTGCAGTTTCAAATGGAACATTTTTTATGACAACCTTGGAACAGTTGGGAAGTGTTGAAACGGAGTAGTTCCAGTTGCAACAACCCACCTCTAGTGGGAAATTGTATTCTTTAGTCTTCTGAACTTGTTGAGGGCGGGAGGTGAATCCTTTAAATGTCTATGCTTGTAGCGGCTGGGAGGTGAGTCTTTTAGTAATCTGTGTTCGTAGGGGGCAAGACGTGTTGTCCTTTAGTTTTCTGTGTTCATAGAGGGTGGGAGGCGTGTCCTTCAGTTGCCTATGTTTGTAGAGGGTGGTAGGGTAATTGTAGAGGGCAAGAGTCGTTTACTTGCCTCTGTTCGTAGAAGGCAGGAGGTGTGTCTTTCAGTTGTCTGCGTTCATAGAGAGTGGGAGATGTGTCATTTAGTTGCCTACGTTTGAAGAGAGCGAGAGGTGTTTCCTCTAGTTGTATGTGTTCGTAGACGGTGAGATGTGTGTCCTCTAATTGTCTGTGTTCATAGAGAGCGGGAGGTGTGCCCTCTAGTTGTCTGTCTTCATAGAGGGTGAGAAGTGTATCCTCTAATGTTTGTAGAGGGTGAGATATGTGTCCTTTAGTTGTATGTGTTCGTATAGGGTGAGATGTGTGTCCTTTACTTTTCTGTTTTTCGTAAAGGGCGAGAGGTGTGTCCTTTACTTTTCTGTGTTAGTAGAGGGCGAGATGTGTGCCTTCAGTTGTCTGTGTTTGTAGAGGGTGAGAGGTGCATCCTTTAGTTGTAGAGGGCAGGAGGTGTGTCCTCTAGTTATCCGAGTTTGTCTAACTATAAGAAGATTTCCTGGCTTACACAAACCACTTGTAATATGCATGATTTCAAAGACTTAGGTTCTTTTCATTTGTATGTTATTAAAACCGCATAATTTTAAATTTTTCTATCATTTTTTTTTTTTTAATTTTGTAATAAAGTTAACTGGCTACATAAACTTAGTGAAGATAGAGAACATTAAGGAATTATAGCACCTTAATACTATTAACTCGAGAACAGACAAAAAAAATGTTACCTTAAAGAACAAACAGGATGCATATGTGCACTGATAATCTTGCCGATGCCTCTTGTAAGAAAGTCCCAGATAACGATTCGACCATCATTGCAGCCTACAGCAAGCATAGTACCTCTCTTGTTGAAAGCACAGGTTACTGCTAAAGATATGCAGTCCAATGCTCCATCAAATTCCTATATCCGTCCAAAAATATTAATTCCCAACTGTTTTTTACGGACACAACTAGAAAGCTAAAATACAACATTATACTATACTTCAAATGCAATCCATCTATATAAATATATTACAAATTAAAATAGGGTTCTAAATCAACCTTATTCTCGATAACTATACCCATACCACAGGAAAAAAGACCGGAATAAGGCAGGTATAAATATGAAGCTCTATAATTCAACACTTCTTACCCCAAGAGACCCATTAGTCCACCAACACTTATCATGTAGCTCCTTGAACATCGTCGGTTGAGAATTGTGACTGCACATGTTACTCCTAATTGCCTAGACATGTGCTGTTCATAATATTACAGAACCTAAAGTATCATTCACAGAGTTAACTGTATACACCTACCTGTATATTTGTAGGTTACAAAATGAGTAAATAATGTGAGTACATTGGTCGTGTAGTCATTTACAACAGTTACTTGAAACTATTGTTGATTACCTTATCGAACAGCATCTTAAGAATAAATAAATTATTAACCCATTGCGGGCGATGAAAAGTTATGGCGCTGTGGGCTAGTGGCCAGAGGTTATTTCTCGTGTGAGTCTCGGCGTACAACCTGCTGCGCACTGAGATTCAGTGTGTTTCTACTGTTTACTGCACTTATGTATTATTGTAAAATAAATCTGTATAAAAAATAAATTATGATACAATAGCATTTTTTTTGTAAACTTGGACTATGACAGTACATTATATACAATATTTACAGTCCATCTTCCTTGGTGATTAACCATTGTTTGATATGCCATTTCCTTGTCAAGATGCAGTGACACATTGCAGCGTTCACAAATAAACCCGGTTTTAAATTGGATGTCTTTTGAACTGCAAACATAGCACACTATGTTTTTAAATTTTTAAGGAAAATGAGGGCATCATTGTTATTGCCAATGTTATTTTGTGAGTGCATTTATATGCTTTGACTATATTTACTCAAAACTTTAACTAATTTCAATTATACCACCACACAGGGTACGCTTCTTTTGGCCTCCAGTCACCCAATAAACATAATGTGACATAAACTATGAGGAATGTTATTAATTGTACTTTATATCAGCTATTTTGTTCAAGATTATTCAATACTATTCGACAGAACCAATAACGCATCTGGTGCATCATATTTATATTGTTTTAAAACTATGTTTTTTTTTTTTGTATTTTTATTGCTAGTAAAGTATATGTTGTCTTTTGTTTGTGTTACATTGACAAATTTCTCAAAGTTGAATTAGAAATACACTTCACTAGTCCCAATGACACACCTAATGAGTCATCAGTTTTTTCTCATAAAACAGCTTTAAATTTAAAAAATAAAAGTTTAGCATGCATAAGAAAAATAATAAATCTATATCAAAAATGTTTGGGATTATAGGGGTGATACAGCACATAGGGGTTGGATCTCAATGTGTTAGTTCAGGTAAGCAATGTTGGAGATTAAGTTATAAACTCAAGCTGAAATGTTTGATGTCATTTTATTACAACATTTAAAAGGACACCATTTAAACGGTATTGTTATAGATAGATACCTTTAATTCTTCTTCTTAACTAAAGGTCTTTTATAAGATATTCTCATACATGCCAAAAATCAAATCTTCAATCGCATATTCATCACCCATAAGTTAATTAAGGGCAATTAAGGGCTGAACAGTAATGGCGGAAACCTATATAAATTCAGGCACAGTGTTTTAATACCACTGCCAACTAGCATGAAGCAAAGTAGAATGGTAGGCACAGCACACTGTGTTAACAATTTGGTAGTGAGTAAAAACAGTGACGTCACAAAAATAGTAGTAGCAACCCACTTATTAAAATGTTGACTATTTTATTCTATATATACATATCAAACCAAAATGTTAGATTTGCACTAATTAAACATTTTAAGAATTTTGGTTAGTTTTCTTAAGTTTATCATTCATTAACAGCAATTCAATGTATTATTACTGTATTTAAACTGCTTAATTACGGGTTTTTATGTGATTCAAGCTACAACATAAATCAGGCATTGGCTTGTAAATTGGTTCTGGGCTTAATTATTAAATTCTCTTAAAAATATAAGATAGTAAAAACTTACTTCTGGATAGTTCTGGCCAAATGACTCTGAAATTAAAGAAAATAAATCGTTCAGTATATTGTAAATTAGTTTAAATTAATTTGTATAAATTAGCCTACATGACAAAGTATAAATATCAAAATATTTTTTGATACTAAAAGTACTGTATACTAAGACCTTGATAGTTCGACACTTGGCTTGTTAGGGGGTGTCGAAGTATCAAAATGTCAAACTATAAGGAAATGGTAAACATAAAAGAAGATTTTTATGAAGAAATTGTACTAAATTTTCCCCATGAATAGTTTAAAGTTTAACAAAACTAAAAACAATCTATAGATTACTGTAACAAGCTTGTAACTGTAAGAAGTCAAATTGAGTTGGTATAAAATTACAGTATTTAGTTGTTAAAGAATGGACAGTTCAGTCTTTATAAGATACATTAACTCAATGTACTTAACTTTTACGCTATTATTTTGTTTATCTGCATGTCTTATAATTGTAGACATCAAAGATAAAATTTCATAGTTTATAAATTATTTACATTGTTGGTTTGTGAATTGTTACTATTTTGTTGGCCAGGTCATTATTACACTTATTATTGCTGCATACTAGTGTGTCAACTGCTTCTATGAACTTGTTGTATACTGCTAATTACTCTCTGTTATGTTGCTAGTTATTACCTTTCTTGTTATGTTTACTTTGTTTTAATATTTATTAATTTTATTATAAATTTATATTTGTTTGTTATCATAGTTTTGTTATGTTATCTGTTCTTGTTTGTTTTGTTGTGATAGTTTGTTACTCTAGTTAGTTATTAATTTCTTACATTGCCTTTGCTATTTAACGCTAGCCATCTAAAATTATTCTCGCATGTAAATTGGTGTAATGCTGTTGGAATGTAAATAAAGAGAGTTGTAACTACCCTACTTGTCTTTTTCACAAAGTAGGGTTTAGTAAATCCTCAATAGTTCAAACTCTACTAATTCTGTACCTCTATGCCACTGTCAGTGTAGAAATTAAATGTCCCGAGTTTGAAGGTTGTTTTATAAGGAACTAAGAGGCATATGAAAATTCTAATCACAATGTTGTACGTAACAACATGTACATTTTAAACTTTTATTGCAAATTATAAAAATGTATATTCTGGTTGGAACCAAAAGGTATCGAAATTTTAACTAGTTTCCACTGTACAGTAAATTTACGCCGTTATTGCAAAAAAAAGAAAAAAACAGTTTTCTGTAAGTTTTATAAATTTTAGGATTGAAACTTAGGAGTAAAAAGTTCTTATCATTATTCTTAAACTTTGTTTCCTTGGCTTCTAGAGGTGGAAACATTAATTAAAGCTTGGTTTTGTTGTAATCCTTATGATATGTATAGTTACGATTCATTACTTTCGTATGTTTAAGTCAATGTAGTAATTTTATATAGATTTAAATCAATTTAAAGTTATTTTAAACTTAAATAGGTAGAAATACTCATATTTATTAATACTTATAATGAAATATATAATTTTATTATGGATGTATGATAACTGTAGGTATATATAATCACTCATTTACTTAATAGTGCGTATACATATATTTTAAATGAATTATTTAACAATGAAAACAATTATAACAGTACATAATGACTTATTCACTAAATAGCCTGTAAGTTATAAATATTACATTAGAGCGTACTAAAACCTTAACATGTTTACACAAGTATGATAATATACCTTAAATCACTTGGATTTTTGTAGAAATACCAAATCTAAAATCCTATTCATCGAAAAGCCAACAGAATACAAAATTAACAGACTATCTAACTACCCCTAATTGACAAATCATCAGCGGCAACTAGCATTATTCAATACAAGTAACTCAAAGTACTATGCGTGTAGCATCACAAAGAATGTTCTTGCAGTAAACTAAAACCCTATTATATTATAATTCAACAAAATTGATACTTCAGCCACCATTTTGCTATCCCTAAAATTGAAATTTATTTATCAATAACTGACACTATCCAAAATCCTTTAACTCAAAATAGTATGCTTGTAGCATCATATTGAATGTTCTTGGAGTTAACTAAAACCCCATTATATAATTATTCATCATAATTGATACTTATGCTGTCGTATAGCTACCCCTAAAATGGACATTTTGCTATCGCTAACTGACACTAATCAAAATCCTTTAACTCAAAGTACTCCGCTGGTAGCATCATAACGAATGTTCTTGCAGTTACCTAAAGCCCCATTATATAATAATTCAAGATAATTAATACTAATGAAGCTGTCTAGCTTTCCCTAAAATTGAAATTTTGCTATCGAGAACTGGCACTATTCAATAACCTATCATTCACGCCTTATCACCCTTGCACCCACTATCACAGTTTCTCTGCCAAACTCTTTCACCATTTCCAAATACCGTTAAGGCAGCTCATGTGAATGTCCAATCTCTTTTTTGCCATACTGATGAATTTAGATCAATTTTTGATTCACTAATTTTGACTTTATATTATTGTCCAAAACCTGGCTTAAACCTTCACACAGTGATAAGTGTTGATTTCTCTGGCTACCGAATATTCAGGAATGACCGCCTTCACAAGGGAGGTGGTGGTGTTGCCGTTTTCATGAGGTCTCATCTACCTTGTAAATTAATTCATTCCTCCGATACATCATGAAAGGGTCAGCCTGAGTTTTTATTCCTAGATGTCAGTATTAAAGGAATACATGTCTTATTGGGTGTTTGTTACCAGGCACCCAACCTAGGGTTTCTTGCTGATTTTGAATGTGCACTTCTTGATCTGATGGTTCGTTACAGCCATGTCATAGTCATGGGTGACTTCAACGTGGATCTTACTGGACCAACTACCTACAACAAGACTTTTTTACAGACTATGTTCGACTCATGCAACATGACTATACTATCTATGCAGCCCACCCACCATACTACAACATCTGATACTTGGCTCAACATCATAGCCGACAGTGATCCCACCTATGTTGCGCACCATGGACAATCCCCTGCTCCCGGTCTTTTCAAACACGATCTCGTCTTCTGTGCCTACAAACTTCAGTCTCATAAGTGTCAGCCTAAATATGTCAAATACAGAAATTATAGAAATTTAAACTTAGAAACCCTTCTTTCTGATGCTCAATTATTAGACTGGAATGATGTCACTACAGTACCGGCAAAAAGTTCAGGGACAGGCGAAAAAAGTACAACTTTTAGCTTTAAGTCAATTTATTTATACAAAAAATGAAAGTCAAATTGAAAATTTGAGAAAAAACAAGAAACTATCAACTTAATAGTCTATTGGCCCGCCTTTGGCCTTGTAGCAGCTTTTTACACGGTCTGGCATCGTGTCGTTGAGCTTTCTGCACTCTTCCTTGCTGATGTCTTTCCAGAGTTGAGCGATCATTAGCTTGAGCTCATTCTTGTTGGTAGGCTTCTTTTTAGCCAACCGCATACCCATAGTATTCCATATGTTTTCAATGGGATTTAAATCATGGCTTCGGGTTGGCCAAGGAAGAATTTCCATATCTTGATCGTGAAACCATGCCATGGTTTGACGGGATTTATGGCAGGGGGCATTGTCTTGCTGAAAAATGAAATTTTCACCAAGCAACCTTGCAGCTGAGGGAAGCATGACTTCTTCCATGATCTTGCAGTAAGATGTGCTGTTGACTGAGCCTTCAACCATAAAAAGTTCTCCCGGCCCCTCAGAGGTTATACAACCCCAGACCATGATGGCTTCCCCACCTTGTTGCACGGCAGGGGCAACACATGCCGGCAAAAATTTTTCGGTTTTGGTGCGTCGTACTCGAATTTTCCTTCGTGGAAAGAGCTCAAACCGACTTTTATCGGAAAAGATGATCCTTCGCCAGGCTTCCTTTAACCAATTACGTCGCTCACGGCACCAGATCTTACGCCTTTTTTGGGCTAGAGGGTTCAACAGAGGTTTTCGGATGGCAAAATAGGAATTCATACCTTTTTCCTGAAGTCTATTAGAAACAGATCGAACGGAAATATTAAAGGTTGGATCATCTCTCTTTATCACGCTTAAAATGTCAGGGGCACTTGCCTGTCGGTTTTGTTTACTTATCTTAAGCAGCTTGCGATCTTGGCGAGGTGTCGTCTTACGGGGACGTCCGCTTCTAGGCGCATCGATGACAGTACCCGTCTTCTTAAATTTATTCACAGTATTCTCAACACAAGTCTTAGAAACGTTCAATGCATGTCCAATTGCTCTGTACGTCATGCCGGTTTTATGCATACCAACAATTGCCATCTAACTTCAACAGTCACAGATGAACGACCCATGATTTTGGAAATGAACACTAGAAAAGCGCACTTAACAAGTAGGGTTATGTCAGCACAACTGAGGAACGTCTGAACAACAACAGATTCGCGCGCACATGACCCCCCGCCCCGCCATGACGCGAGGAACACAACGGTACAGTCAGTTCCGCTGCAAGTGGCTCCGTTCACTAGATATTCGCTATTGAAATGTGAGAATTTTATGCTGAAAATCTGAAAATCTAAAGCAAAGTTAACCTGGTACCAAATGAGAGGTGATTTTTTGTAAATAATAAATAATTCATATTTACATTCTAAATTTAATGCGGTGCTAAATACGTGTACAAAGTATCATTTGAATCAGATGTGTATTTTTTTTATTATACATTTTTAATTAGAAAAAAACTGGAGTATCCTCAAAAATTTTAAAATGGGAAAAAAATTTATAATTTCCTAACCCTTACTTGTAAATGAATGAAAATTTCAGGAAAATCGTAACTTTTCATGCCCAATTTATTGATAAGTTACTAATATATAATTGGCAGAAAGTTTAAGGACAACAGCAAAAATATATAAATTTAGGGGTGTCCCTAAACTTTTTGCCGGCACTGTACTGCTCCTTATGTTGACACCATGGTCAACAGATTTAATAGTCAAATCATTGATCTTTTTGACAAGCATGCTCCTTTAATCACTAAGAGAGTCACTAAGAGACCTGCCCCTTGGCTGACAAATCATAATCGCCAGCTTCAGAAATTAAGAGATGCTTCTTTTCGTAAAGCTAAACTTTCAAAATTAACCTCAGACTGGAATTCATATAAACGATTAAGAAACCATACGAAACAACATATAAGAAATGCCAAAGTAAGATATTATTTTTGTACATTTTCTAACTCTAAACAGTTTTCCAGAAAATTGTGGACCAAAGTAAAGAAGCTGGGGATTGGCAAACCTATCTTTCACACTATCATAATGGATATAAATATCATTAATGATTTCTTTGTTAACATTCCTGTAGATCAATCTGGAGCAAGAGATTACCTAGCACAGGTGCAGTGTCCTTTGGCCTGTGCCTGTGCAGGTGATCAGGATCTTTTCTCATTTAGACCTGTGACTGAGGCTGATGTGTTGAGGGCTATCAGAAGAACGACAAGTAATGCTGTTGGAGCTGATAACGTCCCTATCAAATTTTTGAAAGATACTCCTCCTGTTACACTCCCAATTATTGTTCTAATATTTAATAAATCTCTTACGTCATCTGTTTTCCCCTGTGATTGGAAACATGCTCTTGTGAGGCCTCTTCCTAAAATTTCATCTCCTCAAACACCATCTGATTTTAGACCAATCAGCATTCTTTCTGCACTATCTTAGTGTCTTGAAAGGGTTGTTTACTTGCAGCTCTCATCTCAGGACTGATAAGTCCTTACTTCGCCTGAAAATAGACGTTTTTAATTTCATTCTAAGTACTATATGGGTAGCATCATAACGCATGTTCTTATAGTTAACTAAAGCCCCGTTATATAATAATTCGACATAATTAATACTAATAAAGACGTCTAGCTATCCCTAAAATTGACATTTAGTTAGCAGTATCTGATGCTATTCAAAAACCTATAACTCAAAGTACTAGTGGGTAGCATCATAACAACGAATGCTCCAGCAGTTAACTAAATCCCCGTTATATAATGAATCATTGTTACACAATTAGTTGTTTTAAATCTGTTCCAAATTTTAAATGAATTTCCATTTGTCATTTGGTCACTTTCCTGGAATTTTCAATGGAATGATTGAAACAAACTTTCTATACTTCTTTTGTGAAAAAGATGATTACGTTTGGGATGTTTTAATGTTAAGCATTTCTTGTCTGCATGATACATATAATTGTTTTTATCTTTGTCATAAATAAAATATCTTTGTCATAAAATTGAAAAAAAAAAAAAATTAAAATATTGCTTTCTGGTAAACAACTATAAAGAATTAATGTCATTTTTGTATTTTAAGAAGAATAAATGCAAAAGTGAATATCTACGATGAAAGTGGAGATTACTAACTTCCCGATCATGTGGACACAGACTGTGCGTGTATAGGTGGGTCAGTAACACCGTGCGTGTATCAATACCACTGTACGTGTATGGTGGGCGGGTGGGTCAATAACACTGTACGTGTATGGGTGGGTCAATACCACTGTACGTGTATGGTGGGCGGGTGGGTCAATAACACTGTACGTGTATGAGTGGGTCAATACCACTGTACGTGTATGGGTGGGCGGGTAGGTCAGTACCACTGTGTGTGTATGTGTGGGCGGGTGGGTCAATACTACTGTACGTGTATGGGTGGGAGAGTGGGTCAGTACCACTGTGCATGTATCAATACTACTGTACGTGTATAGGTGGGCGGGTGGGTCAATACCACTGTACGTGTATGGGTGGGCGGGTGGGTCAATACTACTGTACGTGTATGGGTGGGAGAGTGGGTCAGTACCACTGTGCATGTATCAATACCACTGTAAGTGTATAGGTGGGCAGGTGGGTCAATACCATTACGTGTATGGGCGGGTGGGTAAATGTTGACACGTAATCAAAAGAAAGCCTAATATTAGTTGCCCTTCGTATAACACAAACTGATGTTAAATTAAGACTAAGAAATTTTAGTTAGAAATTTGGTCAGAGGATGACAGAAAAAGAACCGGAATTAACTGGTTTAGTAAATAAAGAGAGCTTATTTTAGACCAGGTATGCAGGCGTTCTACAGGTCGTATTGTAACAGGCACACCAGGCTATTAAGTCGCATGATAATGATTTAATTAATTATTGATAATTAAGTATCAATAATTAATTATTTTTGTAATACTTTTATTACATCTACAATGTTTGGTGATAGGCCTACAATGGATTTTTATAAACGCAACAATTTACCAGGAAGTTTGCAGCTTTCTTGACTAAAGAGGAAATAACATTTGCATCGTCTCGTGACAACCGCAACATTAATTTTCGCCGCAAGTAAAATTTATCAACATAAACAGGACTGCTTGTTTGGAATCATAAAACAGTTTGACATCAACCTCTTCAATAATGTTTATGGAGCCGAGGGCGTGTGGCGTACCGTGGTCGTGGACAGATGAAAGGCCACTGACCAGCCACGAGCGGCTAACAAACCACCCCCAACACCAGAGATAGAGGAGCAGAAGTTCATCCTAATGCCTAATGACGACGAAGACAAAGAGGTTTAGTTTATTTAGTAATTTTATTCATTAACAATTTCATTAAAAAAATATATATTAACAAATTGTATTATTCGTCATCAAACTCTCGAAAAGATAGACTAACACAAGCAAACAGTAATAGTTATCATTGGAAATAGGTATTTAACGACATATCACTGACCCATTCAAAACGAAACTTAGTACAATGAACTAATTTTGAGATACAAATTTTGCTTCAACGTGACCTTTGGAATGATTGTTATGTCAATTCATTTGAAAAGGTAGAAACAGCCATTTTGTTTGGCATTAATGAAACACTTCTAAATATTTGTTTTGTGAGATTAATCGATTAATGTTGTACAGTTGACCTACTAATCATGTTGATGAAGTAATGAAATATAGAACTACTCTGAGATGTAACTAACGCAGCGAGGAAAAGTTACTACCAACCGACATTATGAAGGCCGAATACTGACGGCGTCTGCTTAATGGTTGCCATTGACATGGACACTACTAGAGAAGTCTGGGGTGTCCATGTTGGATGGTAGACAAGGTTCAAATGTTGTGTAGGGAAGAGAACTGAGTGTCAGACTTGTCAGTTAGCTAAAAATCAGACCAACACTATGTGGTTCGGATTCCACGTAAAGCTGTAGGTCCCATAGTTGCCCTGGCTATTGGGCTATTAATAAATAGTCCTTTCTGAGCTAAGTCCAACTCAGATAGTAATGATGACTACACTCATTCATCTACACTCATCACACTCATTCGAAATCCATATTCGCCCTTATCTTGACGATTGGCGTCTTAAGAATAAAATAAATTTTTAGTTAAACTATATAATATGTATCATTTTAAGAGTAACAGAACAAATATATGTATATTTTTTTATTATTGGATTACTGCCAATTTTATTCTTACTGACAGAGTAAATAGGTACTTTTTTATGTTATAGGATTGGTATTATTCAAATATCCTTCCTTAGTAGGCATAAGCAGCGTACAATGGTATTCCCTAGTCTAGGATCAAAGTAAATTAAAATTGTATGAAATATTATTTAATTTTTGTAGATTATTTCATATTATACAATGTAAACAATAGAAACAATTCCTTGTTAGTTGCATGAACGACCACTAGTTTGGGTAAAATTACTACACAGACCTTCACAGTAGTACAAGATCCACACACGCGTGCAAGTGCCCCATGCTGGTCAAGTAAACAGTTGTCACCCAGTCAGCTGTGTTTGTATAGCACCTCTGGCCTTCAACTGAGAAGCCGCCTCGCGTAATGTTTTGTTTGTTAATAGAAACCAAATGCCGTGGTCTGTTTAGTAGCCACAAAACTTAGAATGTGGATAAAGAAATTGCATATCAATTTGACGGGTTATCTAGATGGACAATAATTTTCAATTCCAGTGGTTTATAAATTTATAGGGTTGTTGTTGTTAACTAATGATACATTCTTTATGTTTATACAACAATCTGACATTAAGTTAACAGCTTTTGTATGACGCTAGTCAACGCCAATGGATTTTTAAATTTCGTTATTCAATTAATTCTAGAGTTTATCTATGGCTGTAGTATTAGTTAACTAGTAATCCATTTTGTATGTTGCTTTATTCTTATGCCATGTTATGATGCTACTGGCGTAATACTTTGAGTTATAGCTCTTTGAATAGCGCCAGGTCTCGATAGCAAAATTTCAACTTTAGGGATAGCTAAACAGCTTTATTAGTATGAAATATGTTGAATTATTATATAATAGGGCTTTAGGAAACTGCAAGAACATTCGTTATGATATTACAAGCATTTTCTTTTCAGTTGAAGGGTTTTGGATATCGTCATTTACCGATAGCAAAACGTCAATTTTAGGAGTTGCTAGACAGCAGCACAAGTATCAATTACGATGAATTATTATATAATGGGGTTTTAGTTAACTGCAAGAACATTCGGTATGATGCTAAAAGTATAACATTTTGAGTTAAAGGGATTTGGATAGTGTCAGTTACCGATAAATAAATGTCAGTTTTAGGGATGCTAAATGGTGGCTGAAGTATGAATTATGTTGAAATATAATATATTGGGGCCTTAGATTACTGCAAGAATATTCTTTGTGTTGCTACATGCATAGTGCTTTTAATTAACGGTATTGAAGAACGGTATTTGCCGCTGATGTTATATCAACTAGGGGTAGACAGTCTCTTAATTTTCTATTCTGTTAGCTTTTTGTTGAATAGGGTATTAGTTTACTGTTAACACATTTGGCATTTCTATAAAAATCCTAGTGATTTAAGGTATATTACCATACTTGTGTAAACATGTTAAGGTTTTAGTAAACTGTAATGTAATATTTATAACTTACAGGCTATCCAGTAAATGAGTCATTATATACTATGATAATTATTTTCATAACAATATTAAATAATACATTTCAAATATATGTACCTATAAAGTAAATGAGTGATAAACTGTAAATTCCAACTATTAATAAAAGTCAATAACAAAGTATATTTTTGTGTGTTGAAAATAGAATAAAAAACACCTTTCATAAATTTTAATTAGAAAAAAATGGATAATCTTAGACTTTTTTTATCAATTTAGCAGCAGTCTTCATTTTGATGAAGCTATTTCCAATACAGCAATGGGTTTCGGGAATTGCCTACTCACATGCAGTGAAGGCAGGCAGGTGACGCTGACAGTTATTGCCAGTTTCACACCGGTGCTAGAAATGGCGTTTCCAGACTTTGACTCAAACAGCGCTACGATCACAACCCCAGCCATGAGTACTTTGTACTGGAGACCAGTACACGGGTTAGGAATACATTCAAGTACGATTGACTCGAGTCCCTCTAGTACTTGATCCGTCTCACCAATAACATGAACCTTACGATACTTGATGAGAATTCAAGATATGTAGAAATTTGGTACCTGGCACTTAGACAACCTGTCACTTTGCCCCTACCCCATTAGAAGAAAAACAGTTGTCTTTGGTGGTTAAACTGTTACTTCTATTATCATCCCTTCAACATAAAAGAGTCTTCAAGAAATCAAGTAAGTGTTATCTCAAAGTGTTTTTCCCAACACTTTTTTTAGTTTTTCGTTTGTTTTGTATCATAAATTTAGTTGAAAATAACAACTTCTAATAAAATGCCAAGTGACTATTGTCGAAGATTAAGCTAATATTTAATATGAACCCTACAAGAGAAAGTACGATGACAGTTTAAGCATTTTTACTTACCCAATAACTCCAGATTCATGATAATTTTTCGGTAAATTCAAGCTCCCTAAATAGTATAAGTTCAATGTTTTTGTTAGTTGTTAGTTTCGTGTTTCGTTGTTTCGTTTAGTGTTTCCTATTGCATTCCAAATCCGTAAATCCTCAGTCCAAATTCTAATTCTACCTGCCCCTTTTATAGTTAAAGCACAGTGTAATGTATTATTATACTGTGGTTATAGAGTATTGTTTTTCCCGCGTGGGACAGCAAAGTAAGGGGAATTTTACAATCTTTCTGGAATGTCCCAGTTTATAAACTTACTTTGTAAAAATAGCGTTTGCCTTGTATGTGAATAAATAAATAAATCTGTATAACCAGGTATAACAGACCAACTGTTAAAATAGAACAACTATGCTGACTGAGATATTCTAATACTAGAATATTAATACTTGTTACTTGGTTTCTCCATTGAATTTCTCAGAGGCATTGGATTCTAAATTCTTGACATAGTAGATGTGGTATATTTTACCGTGCTAATTTATTTAGGTGATTATACATATCAATTCTTGAATGCGGAGCAATGGACTTGAGCTGGTGGTCACCAAGGTCCAAGACCAAGATCGTCAAGCTCACCCAACGGAGATTACCTACAGAGATCCTCATGCCTGTGCTTTCTTCTGTCGTGGTCGTAAAATCCCGAGGCTAAGTATCTTTGGGTATGATGCTCGATTCCTCCTTGTAATACTGGGAGTACATCAAATGATTTGCGACAAGGCAATAAACGTGGTTACTTTACTCAGTAGTCTGATGGAAAATGTAGGCGGCTTTAGAACAAGTAAAATGTGTCTCCTCATGACCACTGTGAACCACAGAAAATAAATAAACAAAGAGCGCATCTAATACTGCACTAAATGTTTGTCAAGTCAGTGTATTCAATGGTTATTTCTCCAATTTGTCATGCGATGGCATACGATTACAGGGCCAGCAACATGTCATTCCCTCCCTTATTCACCCCCAATCCACAAATCAAATGAAATATCCTTTATTGTGACAGTACATTATTGCATAATTGCGTCAATATACATGGCACATAGTGTATATGGTAACAAAAATGTCAATAATAAATTTTAAATTGCCAAAGATATACTTTAATCTTATCATTAAAAAAACTAAAAAAATATGAAACTGACTAGCACTTCAGTTGTTCATAAATGCTATAGAAGCAATTCGACACAAAATATCTCTGGACCCTTTTAGAAAACACATTCACTTCACGTTCTGCTTTGACTGAGGCTGGCAAAGCGTTAAATAGTTTGATCCCATTAAACAATAGATGTTTTTTGAAGAAGTGCGTTTTATGTGAAAATGTTGTCATGTTCATGCTTTATCTGATATCATATTTATATACAGGTTTGTTTGTTTTAAAAAGGTGAAAATTACAATGCACAAATAGAAGTACACTGCGGATATAAATTGATGAAAATGTAAGTACACAAACATAAACCTAGTAATTAATACTACACATGTATAAAGATTTACATTATTTGTCGTAATATCTATAATGGCAACTGAGAAGTTTGGTGTGGCCGTAAGAAAGCGACATCTGTTTCGTTTTTTCCTATGCACGAGCACAATATATTTTTATGGGTGGGTACCATGAGAATGGAGAATTGCAACAAGCATTTGCTAGTAAATAAGTATTTTATTGCATAAAAACAATTATTACAATTGTATCGCAATCGTCATAACGTGCTTACTGTTTAAACTAATATTTAGTCCTAAGTCTAATTTAAAATATCAATGAATAGTATATAACATTCCACTCACTCATTCAAACATACAATCAAACATGCAAACAATTCACACATTCAATCACAATTCAAAAACAATTCAATCACACAGGCCAACATTTAGGAAATTATGCGGTCTCCCAGCTATAGGCCATAAACTCGTCCACACTGTAGAAGGCTTGTGCCAAGAGGATGGACTTTAGACGAGTTTTGAATGCCTTCGGCATTGTGGCATTTTTAATTGAATCTGGCAGACTGTTGACGAATTTAGCTCCTGCCTGTGAGGGCAGTCGCTCAAACGCTGCCGTTCTGTGTCTCACAGTTCGGTAGGTTTCCTTGCCTCTAGTTTGATAGGAATGGAAGTTGGACCCTCGTATGTGAGTACATTTTGTCATGAAAAACACTGATGCTTCTAAAATATAGAGGCAGGGCAAAGTCAACAGTTGTAACTTTTTGAATGTTGGTCTGCACGACCCTCTCCAGTGTGATTTTGCTATTATTCTGATTGCTTTCTTCTGGAGCTTGAAGATTCGGGAGAAGTGTGTGTCAGTACACCCACCCCACAGAGCTACTCCGTAAGAGATGTGTGGGTAGATGATACCATAGTAAGCCGTCATCAGTACCTGAGTTTGGCAGTACTTGGATAGCTGCCTCAAGACAAAAATGCCTGAGGATAGCTTTGCACACACATTGTCGACGTGATTACCCCAAGTCAACCCTCGATCGAGGTGTATACCAAGGAATTTTGTCACGTCGACTTCCTCGATCTCAGTGTCACCCACCATGATTGTTGGGCTTTCATCTGATTCAGATTGTCGCAATGAAAATTGAATGAATGTTGATTTTGTTGGGTTTGTTTTGAGATTGAGTTCATTGAAATGCTGTATTGAGCCATTCAGCTCAGTATACGCTGTCATTTCAATTTCTTCTTTTGATGATGCTCCAAAACAGAGAGTCGTGTCATCTGCATACTGGACGAGCCGTCCATATTGCAGTGATGAACCAACATCATTAACGTAGATCAAGAAGAGCAGAGGGCTTAGAATAGAGCCTTGCGGGACCCCATAGCTCAGTCCCTCCTCTCCTGAACATACGTTTGAAATTTTGACGGTTTGAGTGCGATTACTGAGGTACGATTTCAACCACTGGAGTGATATTCCTCGAACCCCGTAATGCTCTAGTTTGTGTAAGAGAGTGCCATGATCAACACAGTCGAAAGCCTTTGATAAGTCTAAGAATACACTGAGTGTACTCTTTCGACTTTCGATGCCTTCTAATACCATATCTACTAAACGCACGACCGCGTCTATTGTAGATTTTCCAGTTCTGAACCCAAATTGGTTTTTTGAAAGAAGATTATTTTTTTCCAGGAATGACAAGATTCTAGAGAAAAAAGCTTTCTCGAAGACCTTGCTAAAGACAGGCAGAATTGAAACAGGGTGGTAATTTTGAATTGAAAAAGGGTCGCCTTTTTTGAAAATTGGTGTGATTTTTGCTGTTTTTAAGAGGGAGGGAAAAGTTCCAGTTTGAAAAGAGAGATTGATGAGATGTTCAAGTGGGCCCAGAAGGTGCTCAGAGCACTGTTTGAGCAGCCACGTTGATACGTGGTTTAAGTCATTTGACTTTTTTGTTGCAAGCTCTCTTATCATTCTAGCAATCTCCTCCTTAGTGACTGGGGCTAGGGATAAAGAACTCACTGGCCCCTGAAAAGGTGGTGGTGGTGTATGATGCTGTTGATGACAAAGACCCTGGTCAGCACCAACCGAGGAAAAGAATCTGTTAAACGCCTCAGCGACTTTGAAAGGATCTTCGATTTGATTGTTTTCAATGGTGAGTTCGATTTGTTTATGAGTCGATGGGTTTTTACTGTTGATTATGGCCCAAGCAGTTTTTGATACGTTTTTTGCCGTGAGCAGTACTTTTGATACGTCATAAGCCTTGGCAGCCTTTATGACCTTTTTGTAAATTCTTTTGTAATTTTGAAAAAAATGTTTGTCTGCTAAATTGGTCGAGTGCTTGTTGATTTCAGAGAGAAGTTTTAGCCTTTCTCTCGAGACAAGAATGCCTTTAGTGATCCACTTGCACTTCATTTTCCTCGGTTTTTGGATTGATGTTTTCAGGGGACAGCTCACGTTCAGATGGAAGTTAAAGCAATCCTGAAATGATTTGAATTGAATTTCTACGGGATCTTCGAGGTTGAAAAACCCCCAACTCTCTTTAGATAAAAGGGAATTAAGTAGGGTAATGTTTGTGGGCCTCGTGATTCTAATGGTTTTTTTAATGTTCTGATCCCGCTGTGGTTCAGGACCTCTGATAATGGCTTGTTGGCCGTAGTGGTCTGAGATCGCTGTGTTAATCACAGACACCCTCACTTCTGTCATGTTTGTGATTATATTGTCAATTGCTGTCGATGAGATATCCGTCACCCTAGTTGGTGACTCAATTGACCACAAAAGGACTAGTGTGTTTCAACTGGTCCACTAGTCCATTTACATATTTTCTTCGTGATTAAAATTAATCTGAGCAACTCCTCTACAGTCAGTAATACCATAAAGATCTATACCACTGACTGTTTCAATATTCAATAGTAATACATTAAATTATTTAATCGTTAATGTAGTATAGAGAATGACAAATTCATGACTACTGTTGGGGCAGGTATTTATGCGTATCCGAGTTTGAAGGTTTTTTAATAAGAAACTAAGAGACATACGAAAATTCAATCACACCATTGTTTTTCTTGTATAATTGTACGTTTTTACACATGCATTTGAACATTTAATTATACGTTTTAGTAATTAATTGTTATCCTAGTTGGAACAAAAAAGTATAGGACTTTAAATTGTGCATCAACTATACATTGCTATTTCTAAAAAACCCTGTTACTTTATCGCATTTAAATTTGAATAAGGGGTTCACAGAAAAGTCTTCTATAAGTTTAATGAATTTCATGGTTTTTACTGTACAAGAAATAAAGTTCTAGTAAATTTTCTGAAACAACGTTTTCTTATCTCTTAGAGGTCATAACATTAATTTCTTGTTCACGTCGTAATTCTAATGAAATGTATAGTTATTTATTATTATTCATAGCAACGATATAAATAGTAACATATGCAATGTGCAGTGAAGTGACTCATTGTGTTTTTCGCATGATTTCCTGTTACATTTGGAGAATGATTCATCTTTCTATTATATAACAATTGTTAGGTTGATCGTAAGCATACACTAGCTTAGGCATAATTTTATACACCATAAATAATTTTTAATTGAGCATCAATTTTTCTGCATATAAACATAACAACCTTAATATATAGCATTTCAAAATTTAAATAGACTGTGATTGCCGTCAATTGTTTTTTACCTCCACTTTCCACAGCCACTTTGCTTACGTCGCTCTTCATGGAACTTACAAACTTCATATTGTAACTGATGCATGAACCTCTATTACGCAATATTATACTATATCTTATGTTTACTGCATAATATTTATAAACTGAATGTGCACGCAGTCTTTGCATAACTTTAATTTTATGCATGCAGCCCTTGTTCCCCAGTTAGCTTCAGCTTGCTTTTTGAGGATTGCATGAAGATTACTGCATACTATATACAATTTCTGGAATTAAACCTATATTAGTGCTACTGTATTGATAAAACCCATTCAGTCAATTTCCATTTTGATGCACTTTCCTATTCAGGGTGGATCGAGTAGCTCTGAATTGGTTAGTCATTTATCTTATTCGTGTTCAATTTTTTGTGTGATCCTACCCAATGGCTGACGTGTTCGTAGATAAAACAGTATGCAAGATTTGTTTTAAAAAGGTAATTGATAAGGGTGTTAAATGTGAAGGTGCATGTGAACGCTGGTACCACCCTGATTGTGTTAAATTATCAGCCACAGAATATAAAAAGATAGCTGATGGCATTATCAAGCGTTGGACATGTGAAAGAGTCGACTGTTCGACGCAACTGACTGATCCCCATTCAACCACACTCAACCTTATACTTCAAAGATTGGATTCACTAGTCACAAAAGAAGATGTTCTTACAGTAACCAAAGACATATCTGCTTTGCGTCAGGACATTACTAAACTATCCCAAACTGTCTCTGAACTTGTTCCCCGTCTAGCAAAAGCTGAGATTGATATAGTTTATCTCAATCAAACTGTAAATGCTCTTGAAAATAATACTTCTAATCTTACCTTCGAATCAGTCTGCTCTGAAATTTCTGATTGCTCTGCTAGAAAGCGCAACGTCCTACTTCATAACATTCCTGAAAGTTGTGATAGTAACAGTGCTGTAAAAAAGTCCCATGATAAGGCCCTAATCACTCGCATATTTGAGGATATTGATCTGTCAGCCCCTGATTTTTTGTACTACAGGCTTGGTAAACCATCCGCTTCAAAACATAGACCACTCAAGATCATACTTCCTAATGCAGAGACTGCCAATGATCTACTAAAAAAGTTCAATATTGATTCTATTGTGGGAGATGATTTGGCTAATGTTACAGTATCTCGTGACCGAACCATACATGAACGCAAATATCTTGATGAGTTACGCAAGCAGTTGGATGAGCGTAAGGCCAGTGGTGAAAAGGAACTTACTATAAAGTACATTAATGGTACTCCAACCATCGTAACGACTAAAAAACTGATTTCCTCCAGTCCAGTGATATTATGTGTATATTTTAGTTACTTGTCATATTCTCATTACTATATACTACTTTATTTTTCTTTTTTTTTCTTTTGTTTTCTAATTGTTTGCTCTGCGTGAGATCATCCAGTTATTAATTATTAGTCACCATTTTCCTAATCGCTTATTAATTGAATTGTTGAATAAAGTTGACGCACAGGCCTGTAGGCCCATGTCAACTGGCGAGTGAAGTTTATACAAAAAATAAAAATAAAATAAAATTAAGTTCTTTCTGCTTGTTTCCTATTCCTGTTTCTAATTATTGTATTGTTACCACTATTGTGTGTGTTTGTTGATTTTCTCATTGATGCATTACTGATTAATGAGCTGATCGTAAATTAAGTCGCCTTATTGTTGTTATTTTTTGTATTATATTTATCGCATGTTAATTAGACATTAGTTATAATTCAATTGTATTCATGTAAAATTAGCCTTTGGCCGTTGGAAGCAATAAAACAATAAAACAGTTATGAAATATTTCTTACATATGCTTAAGTAAATACAGTGGTTGTAAATTAATTTATATCAATTTGAAATAACACGAAATAGATAAATTTAAATTGAATTAAACCCACTGCACTTATTTACGTATATGAAAGTAATTTATTGTAACCATACATTTCATGAGAATTACAACGTGGCAAAGTATTTAATTTTACGACCTCTAGAAGCCAAGAAAATTATAAGAACAATTCTTCTTGAAAAGTTATAATTATGATATTTATCAAAATGATAGAAAACATTCTTGACAACCATGTATTACAATATAAATGTGATTCATAATCGGGGTTTTTAATAATAAAAGTGGAAAGTTAATGCACAGTGAAAACTATTTAAAATTCTGATACTAAAATAAAAATCATGAAACTCATAACACTTTTAGATGACATTTTTGTCAACCACTTATTTAATTTAAATGCGATAAATTAATGGGGTTTTGCTTTTTGAAATGGAAATGTAATGTTGACGTACAATTGAAATTCCTGTACTTTTTTTGTTTCTACTAGGATAACAATTAATCGTGAAAACTTATAATAAAAGCTTTAAATGCATATGTAACAATGTACAATTAAACGAGGAAACAATGGTGTAATTTGACTTTTTGAGGCTTCTTAGTTTCATAGTATAAACATCATTCAAACATGGGTACCCATAATTTCTGCGTCGACAGTAACAAATGTAGTCATTTTTAAATTGTTGAAAGTAGAGTATGTACATTAACTTTTGACAAAGCTTTGTAATTTAGATTTCAATTATTTAGTTTTTAATTGACAAGTCAATTTTTCCAACTATTAAAACTAACCAAGAGAAATATTTTCATACATGTCTAAGCTCAACTTCAAACGTATCTCATAAGTCTAGTTCTGTTGTATTTTGTTTTACTTTAATAACTCTGTCTAGACATTAGACAGACGAAGTTTAGATAGAGAAATGACGGATTTGTCTGGAGTTTAAGAATTACTTATTTGTTGGCATTTTCACTTTGTTATTGTTTTGTATCAACGAATGAATTAATTGAGATAAATAGTGGTGGTATCTGATTGTTGTGACTATTCTGAAGTTCTGTAGAAATCACGAATCATCATATAACTGACCTACTACTCACCGACACACTTTGATGTAATGCGGGCGGTGCGTCCAGAGGATATTATAGCCTATTCATTCATATGTTAACCTTTGCACAACAAAGCAGGATTAGATGGAGTTCTTTTCTTCAGAAGTTGTGAATTGAAATAAAACTTCTACTGTAAAAATACTGCTCAAGGTGACACGCACTGGAGGAAAATCTAAGGTAAATGAAATTATAATAAAAATGACTTGGGCATGATTGTTATCTTTTTAGGTTGAGTTTACTGTCTCAACCTAACTGAGCTTACTGTCCAATGTTAATAAGCTGTTGAATTAAAAACAATCGATGTCTACTTATAATGTTTATGTCAAGTTGTATAGGCCTACCTCTATTAACCACTAAATCTAGTTCTATAAACATGCAGCTAAGTTATTAGAATATCCATTATATTAGCTATCCATATAGGCCTAGGCCTAAATTGTGAAATTTTGATTTTATCAGTGCATTTGCTAAAGTGTGTAAATAATTTTGGGTACACTATTTATGCAGTTTCTAGTCACCTCTAAAAATTAAAATCTACTGTTTCAAAGTAATTAAAATTATGATAGTTCTTAGAAGAGAACTGGAAAATTGAAATAGGCTACTCAGTTTTTTTATAGCCCATTTACTTGACTTTTTTAAAAAGTCTCTTGGGTATTTATGCTCTTTCTAGACGCCTCGCCAATCTTGTCTTTTATTACCAGAATTAGGTCTAAGCCTATTTTATAAGAAAACATTTCATTCTGTCGAAATAACGTTTTATATATATAAAAAAAATGAAAACTAAATGTTTGATATTGTTATTTTTTTATTCATTTCCATTAGATTTTCACATTTTTAAAATGTTATGCAGTTTTTCATGCTGATTACGAATTTAAAAACTTATTTTGCTCTACGACAATCATGTCTTGAGGTATCACAGAAAACCTACGTTCACGGCAAATCAGCTATATGGAGCCTATATGCACATTGTTAATAGGAGCTTTATGACTAGCCACCAAAAACAAATTTGCAAGTATTCCTGCCGAAGTGATGGCTGGCAGGAATACATGGCATTAAATTGATACGGGTAAATCCATATAAAGTGGTCCAGAAATAATTTGTTAGGTTCCTGCATTTTTTTTTTATTATTTTTCATATTTTTATATATAAAATTACCACTCATCAGTATTACAAAAAGTATGTTATTTAATTTAACATTTTTATTTTACTGATGGTGGCCATTTTGGCTTTAGCAAAACAACCCTTTCAAGTGAATTTCGAACTTTGCGGAGAATCACGTATCTCCTCTTCTATTCATCCTAGAACACTCAAACAAAAACCAATATCTTCAGAAGAGTCTGAACTTTAATATAAGTCCTACAGGTGTGTCCTTAAACTTAAGTATAAGGGCCCAAATATATCTCCAAAGTTTATCATGGATTTTTTTCAAAAATCAATTTTTACAGAATTATTCTTTCAAGAAGGCAAAAGTTAATTTATTTATTTTTTTATGTGATTCGTATATTGAGGTACTTCAAACTCACAAAGTTTCAAATTGTGGACTAGCATAGTTTTTTAGAAAAACAGTTTTAAAATCATGAATTTTTCAAAGTTTAAGGATTAATATATTTTTTGGGCATGAAAATAAAAATTTGAAATTTATCCCAGTTTTACTACTAGAACAGAGGAAGAACTTGCAAAAATTTGGTTTTGTGGGCTTTATTATTTACCAAGATATATAATGTAGGAAAGTGCCAAAATTAAAAAAATAAAAAAAAAAAAAAAAAAAAACTATCGCTCCAGCTACTTACAATGCTAAACATAGCTAAATATTATGCTTTGTTATGCCTGAAAGTTTATAAAACAATGACAAACATATAGTTATACCATTTATTAATATACAAACTTTTATTTTCATGACTGATGAGCATTGAGTAGATGCGAGATTTCATCACACAAGCATTGTCTGATGTTGATGTTGCGCCAGTTGCTGTAGGAGTGTGGACTTCCTCGAGATATTACTCAAAGTGATGCATCTTTCATAATTTTGCTGTATTTGAATACATAAATTTGAAGGAAGTTCTTGGACCAGCAACAATCGTTATGCTCTCGATTGACAGATGGAATTTTCCGAGCCATCACTGTTAGTCGCACACATTTAAGCAATGGTATCATATTCCTCCAAAGTTAACATCACTCTCTTTAATGTAATAATCTCTTTGAAATCCACAGATTTAGAAGTATTGAAGCACTTATCTTTATTGTCTGCCAAAAAGATACAAAGACATGTTGATGAAAAGATTGTGTTCCAGGAATTTTGAGGCATTCTTTGAATTAAACTTCAAGTTCTGTTTCTTTCTTTGTTATTTTAAAAGTCAATCTGCCGTTAAAAGTATATAACTTTTTTCACGGTTGGAACAATGTTTTTTATATCTTTAATGAGTTATTTTTGGAAGGTATGAACTACTGCAGTTTTTGTGCTGTCGATGGTTGATTATTATACAAAGGCTGTGGTTTTTAACCAGTCCTGAGTCCTGATCAAAACAAGAGTAAACTAAAGTATGAACAATAGTCTGCTTATTTACCCAATGCTAATAATATGTACGTTTAGCTTTTGCTCTGAAAACTCTAAAGGGATTGTGTAGGCCTACTTTTACGCTGACAGTAGGGAAATAAAAGAAGGATGAAACAGAATTTGAAGTTCGATTCAAAAATGCCTTACATTCCTGGAAACCGATCTTTTTATTGACTTGTGCTTGTAACAGACAACAAAGTTTTAAGTGCTTCAGAACGTCTAAATCCATGGACTTTAATAAAAGGTTTATATAACATCAAAGAGAGTGATGTTAACTTTGGAGGAACATAGTATCATTGCCTGTTTGTGACAAAAACAGCGGTGGCTCGGAAAATTCCATCTGTTAATCAAGAGCATAATGACTGTTTTGTTCACTTTCATGAACCTGCTGGTCTAAGAACTTCCTACAAATACAGCAAAAATTATGAAACATGGGTCCCTATGAGTAATATCTAGAGGAAGACCATACCCCTACAGGATCTGGCGCGACTTCAACATCACACAATGCTCGTGTGATGAAATCTCGCATCTACTCAATGCTCATCAGTCATAAAAATAAATTAAATAACAAAATAAAATAGAACAAATAAATTAACTTTTGCCTTCTTGACAAAATAAATGTGTGAAAATTGATTAGAAAAATCCATGATACACTTTAGAGACATATTTGGGCCGTTATACTTAAATTTAAGAACATACCTGTAAGGACTTAAATTAAATTTCAGGCTCTTCTGAAGATATTGGTTTTTGTTTGAATGTTCTAGGATGAATAGAAGAGGAGATATGCAAAGTTCGGAATTCACTTAAAAGAGGCGTTTTGCCTAAGCCAAAATGGCCGCCATCGGTAAAATAAATATTTAAAAATTAAATAACATACTTTTTGTACTTCTGATGAGTGCTACTTTTAGGCATAAAAATATAAAAAATAATAAAAAAAGTTGCAGCAACTACTGCTACATACAGATTGATCCAGGATACGAATTTAATGCAAATCATGAATTTTTGTTAAGTAGGCCTATTTAGACGATTAGGAGAGTTCTAGGTTATGTTTGGTTAGGTCAGTAAAAAGTGTAATTTTCTGGCTGAAAAATTAATTTTATTTAAAAATAATGATATATTCTTGTTCAGCATTAAAAACAAGTAAAATGAAAAAGTTGAAAAGTTCTAATTTTTTTTAAAAGTTGGTATTTTTACTACACATAAGAAACTAGTTTTTCGATTTTTTGTAGAAAACGAGATTTCCGCAGCTTAAATCAACTTCCTCAAGAATTTTAAACTCATATTTCACAACATTTTCAACAACAAATCACATTTTCAGAGGCATCTAGAAAGTGCATAATTACTGTATTTTGTTCATTTAATGTATTTTTATATGCTGAACATGAATATGTAATTGGTTTTACACAATTCTACGATCTTTACCCAAACACTTCTCATAAACCTAACATTACTAAACTTAACATACCATTCACAATAATTCGAAATTTGCGTTAAATTCAAGTGCCGACTGCCCCTCCTGTAATAATTGCCTATATGCGTAGTTGTTTTTTGTGGCTAATAGGCAAGTTATTGTTAATCTGATCTATATATATCTCAGTATGGATTCCATAGTGGGAAGTCTACTATAGGTGCCCTTGATGATCTTATACAACAGGTTATTAACACATTTGAGATGAAAGGCTTTGCTTGGGCCACTTTTTGTGACCTGAGCAAGGCCTTTGACTGTGTAGATCATATCAACCTTTTTCATAGATTAGAACATCTTGGTATTAAGGGCACTCCACTTGCAGTCTTGAAGTCTTATCTTGAGAATAGGAAACAACGAGTCCTTTTGAGTGGTTTGTGGTCAGATGAAGCAACTCTTGAGTACGATGTTCCTCAAGGTTCTTTTTTGGCACCTCTGTTATTTTTAGTTGCCATAAATGATTTACCAAACAGTATACCGAGGATTACAAAGACTGTACTCTATGCTGGCGATACAACGTGTATCTTGGTCATTGACAAGTTGGATTAATTAAAACAGTTAGCTGGTAGTACTATTAATAAGGCATCTCATTGGTTTCAGGATAATGTTCTTCTTTTAAATAATGAGAAATCGCAGAATATTATTTTCAGCCTTAGGTCTGTAAATATTGATCTATGCTGTAATGTAAATAATGTCAAGTTTTTAAGAGTTCATTTTGATAGCCAGCTAAAATGGGATTATCATATTGAGTATATTTCGGTTAGGCTGTCAAGAGTTGTATGTCTAATTATATGCCTAAAAGATTTTGTTTAGTAACTACATTTGGATGGCTTACTTTGCTTTATTTCAAAGTATTTGTCAATACGGTCTTATTTTTCGGATAACAACTGTAAACT